>CM052542.1:129518835-129618974 GCA_028533065.1 Trachops cirrhosus
GCTATTCAATCTCCATGATTTTGAGTGTTTTGGGTTTTTTTCCTTGGGGTTGGTTTCTAATTTCAGTCCCTTGTGATCTGAGAAAATGCTTGGTATGATTTCAATTTTCTTGAATTTGTTGAGGCTTGTTTTGTGTCCTATCATGTGGTCTATCTTTGAAAATGTTCCATGTGCATTTGAAAAAAATGTGTATTTAGTTTCTTTGGGAGGGAGGGCTCTATATATATCAGTTAAGTCCATTTCATCTAGGCCATTGTTCAATGCCACAATATCTTTGTTGATATTTTGTTTGGAAAATCTGCCCATTTTTGTCAGTGGGGTGTTAAAATCGCCTACTATAATTGTGTTGCTGTCAATGCCTTTCTTGAAGCCCTCCAAGATTTTCTTTATGTATTTGGGTGCTCCTATGTTGGGTGCATGTATATTTACAATGTTTATGTCTTCTTGGTGGATTCTTCCCTTGAGTATTGTGAAGTGACCTTCTGGGTCTCTCTTTATGGCCCTTTTTTGGAAGTCTATTTTGTCTGAGTATTGCTGCCCCGGCTTTTTTTTCCTGTCCGTTTGCTTGGAAAATTTGTTTCTAGCCCTTCACTTTCAGCCTGTGTAGGTCTTTTGTCCTGAGGTGGGTCTCTTGTAGGCAGCATATGTGTGGGTCCTTTGGCACCTTGCTTTTCTTACTCAACAGTATATTTTAGAGACTTATGTTATATGGATATAATGTAGACCTAGTGCATTCATGTTAATTTTTTAAAATTTGTTTTTCAGTTACAATTGACATACAATATTATATTAGTTTCAGGTGTACAATGTAGTGATTAGACATTTATATACCCTATAAGTGATCACCCATCTGACACCATGCATACTTATAGCTATGTTTTAACTATATTCCTTATGCTCTACTTACAGCCCCCTGACAATTTTTGTCACTGGCAATTTATATTTCTTAATCCCTTTACCTTTTCACCCATTCCCCCAATGCCCCTCCCATTTGGCAACCATCAAAATATTCTCTGTATCTGCAAGTTTGTTTGTTCATTTATTATTTTTTTACTCCACATATAAGTGAAATCACAGGGATTTGTCTTCCTCTGCCTGACTTATTTCAATTAGCATAATACTCTCTAGGTCCATCCATGTTGTCACAAATGGCAACATTTCATTCCTTTTATGACTGAACAATATTCCATTGCATATATGTACCACATCTTCTTTATCCATTCATCGAATTGATGAATATTTGTGTTGCTTCTATATCTCAGCTATTGTAAATAATGCTACAAAATGTGTGGAAATATGTTTTTCAATTAGTGTTTTGGATTTTTTTTGGATAAATATTCAGAAGTGGAATTGCTAGGTCATATGGTAGTTCTGTTTTTAATATTTTCAGGATCCTCCACACTGTTTTCCACACTGGCTATACCAATTTACAGTCCCACCAACAGAAGATTAGGGCTCCCTTTTGTCCACATCCTTGCCAACATTTGTTTGTTGATTTGTTGATAACTATTCTGACAGGTGTGAGGTAATATCTCATTGTGGTTTTAATTTACATTTCTCTGATGATTAGTGACTTTAAGCATATTTTTGTATGTCTATTGGCCATCTGTAACATACCCTTTGGAGAAATAGCTATTCAGGTCCTCTATTTGATTAAAAAATCATTCATTTTAACTGCAGCTTAGTATACCACAGTTTATCCATTTCCTATTGGAGGACAATGTTGTTCACTTTTTGCTGTTGTTGCAGTGAATATGCTTGTGCATGTATGTTTGTGCACAAGATGTAACTTCTCTAGTGTAGAAACTGAGAAGCAGAATTACTGAGTAGTAGGGAATGCACTTCTTCACTTTTCTCACTACTGACAAACTGCTCTCCCAAGTGGTTGTATCAATTCACATTTCTGCCAGATTAGAAATTCCTATTTTTCTGCATCCTCACCATCACTTGTGAGACTAAAGTTTCTTCAACCTGATAGATAGGTATAAAAGGCATTTTAGCCCTGGCTGGGGTGGCTCAGTGGATTGAGTGCTGGCCTGTGAAACAAGGGTTGCTGGTTCGATTCCCAGTCAGGGCACATAACTAGTTTGCAGGCCAGGTCCCCAGTGGGGAGTGCAAGAGGCAACCACACATTGATATTTCTCTCCCTGTCTCTCTCCCTTCTGGTCTCTGTAAAAATAAATACATAAAATCTTTTTTTTAAAGACATTTTATTGTCCTAATTTACATATCCCTGATTACTCATAAGCTTAAGCATTTTTGTATGTTTACTAACCAATTTGGTTGGTGGTGGGGTGTGTGTGCACACACATATGTGTGACAGAAAATGAAGAGGTAGAGGGAGAAGGAGACAGGGGAGAGATAACAGTTCTAATCTTTGCTCCTTTGTAAAAATACGAAGCTATGCTTTCCTCCTGTACATTTATAATTGTTCTGTATTTATTCTGAAGTTATTATTTGAATTGCAGTTATCTTCTTCCAAACTATATCTAGCCTTTTTATTTTGTTTATGTTATCCTTTATCATGAATAACTTTTTAAATTTAATGTAGTCAGATCAGAAATCTTTTTAAGGTTTATGGGTATTTGTTCTTTATTGAATAAATCTGTTCATAACTCTCTATCTAAGATATTATTCCATATTGTCTCTAAAAATTCTAAATTTTTGCTCTTCACATTTAAATTTTGCCTAGCTGGAATTTACTTTTACTTATATGGTGAAATAGGGATCTAATTTTATCTTTTTCCAAATAGAAAGTTAAATGTTTCAGCACCTCATAAGGGTCGTCCAGACTTTCCCAGTATTAGAAATGTGATTTCTGTTAAATACAAATCCCCATATACAAGTGGGTCAGTTACTCAACTCCCAATACTGTTCTTTTTATGTTGTTATCTTTTTAAAAAATATTTTATTTATTTATTTTTAGAGAGAGGGGAAGAGAAGGAGAAAGAAAGGGGGAGAAACATCAGTGTGTGGTTGCCTCTCGCATGCCTCCTACTGGGGACCTGGCCTACAACCCAGATATGTGCCCTGACTAGGAATCACACTGGCAACCTTATGGTTCACAGGCCCATGCTCAATCCACTGAGCTACACCAGCCCAGGCAACCTATACTATTCTTTTGATCCATTTGTCTATTCCTTCACAGTACTCTAATGTTAACATTATAGCTAATAGCTATACTTAGTTGGTGCAGTGCATTTTTTGCCTTCAAATTTGTTTGCTTGTTTTCCAGCTTTATTGAGATAAACTAACAAATAACATTTTAAGTTTAAGGTGTAAAATGTAATGATTTGATATATGTATATATTTTCAAATGATTACCACAACAATGATAGTTAACACATTATCACCTCACATTGTTACCATTTGTGTGTGTGTTAGAAAACATTTAAGAGTTACTCAGCAAATGTCAAGTGTACAATATCATATTGTTGACTATAGATTCAAATTTGTTTTGACTTTCCTTAGTCCTGACCCTTCCACTATTTTAGGATTAGCTACTTGATTCCTATATTTTTTAAAAAAACAAAAACCTATTGGGATTGAAAAAGAAAGTGCATCTAAATAGATTAATTTGGAAAATTTTGCCATTTGCATGATGTTCAGAATTCCCATCCAGAAATGTGATGTATCTCTCCACTTAGAACCTTCTTGAAAAATGATACATTTACATTATTTAATATATGTGTACTTTTCCCTATAAATATCTTGCACATTTTATTAGCTATATTATGAGGATTTTATAATGGTTGCTACAACTGTAAATAGTATACTTTTTAATTATATTTTTTAACAGTTTTTGCAGGTATGTAGGAAACACTTTTAAAAATTTGTTTTAAATTAGGCAACTTGGGAATTTCCTTATTTCTTGTAATAATTGCCCTATTACTTCTCTTCTCTTGGATTTTTAAAAATAGATAATCATAGCACCCACAAGCAAGTATACTTTTATTTTGAATCTTTATTTATTTTATTTTTTCCTGTCATTGCTTCATCAAATAGGACTTACAGGCCAATGTTGAGTAAGGACTTTTGATAATAGTCATCCTTGTCTTATTCCTGAACTTAGTGGAATTCTTTTAGAGATACACCAAGTATAACTTTTACTGTAGATTAACATTAGATAAACTATACTGAGTTATTCTTTTTATTCCTAGTATGTGCCAAGAGATTTGAGTTATAAATGATTATTTAATTTTATCAAATGCGTCCTCTCTCAGGGGTGTCCAACCTTTTAGCATCTCTGGGCCACACTGGAAGAAGAGTTGTCTTGGACCACACATTAAATACACAAGCACTAATGAAAACTGATGAAC
The DNA here is from genome assembly GCA_028533065.1 of Trachops cirrhosus. NCBI lineage: Eukaryota > Metazoa > Chordata > Mammalia > Chiroptera > Phyllostomidae > Trachops > Trachops cirrhosus. The sequence continues at coordinate 129,523,155 of CM052542.1, forward strand.
AAAACAAACAGTTTTAAGTAAATTTACAATTTTGTGTCAGGCTGCGTTCACAGCCGTCTTGGGCCACGGGTTGGACACCCCTGTGAGCGTGCATCTTTTGAGGTGATCACATGTTTTGTCTTCTTTATCAGATGTGTAGCAAATTACATTAATAGCTTTTCGGTTATTAAGTTTTCATTTCTTTGGTAACCCAACTTGGTTATGATGTATTATTTTTAACATTACTAGATTTAGTTCACTAGCATTTGATTTCAAAATTTTATGTTTTTGTTTATAAATAAAATTTACTTGTATTTTTTTCTTTTTGTAATGTCTTTTCCAATTTTTGTTGTTGAGGTTACATTAATATCATATAATGGGTTTAAAAGTTCTCTCCTTTTTCTCTTTTCTAGAACAGATTGCCTAAGATAGGAATTCAATTTTCCTTGAAAACTGGGAATAACTTACCTGTAAAACTCTTAGAGGTCAACTCTTTTTGTAGATAGATTTTAAATTAGTGATTAAGTATTTAAAAGGCCATATGTCTCTTCTGCTTTTCTATTTCTTTTTGAGTTAAATTTTCTATAAGTGTTTCCATTTCATCTAAAATTTTAATGATTACAATAAAGTTGTACATAGTAGTCTCATGACTTTGTGAAATTACATCTATAGTCACATCTTTTTCTTTCTGGGTATGGTTCATTTGTACTATTTTTCCTTTTTTTTCCTGATTTTTGTTCTTATCGTATCTTTTTTCTTTGTTTCTTCTTGAGTTCACAGTTATTTTTTCTAACTTCTTTCACTAGATATGTTCATTAGTATTCAAACTTTCTTCTTTTCAGGTGTATGTGTATGTATATATGTGGACCAGTTATTTTCTCCCTGAAGTGCTGCTTTAGCTACATCTTACAATTTTTTCATAGGCTGTTTGTCCCTTGTCACTCAGCTCTAGATATTTTTAAATTTCTATTATGATTTCTACTTTGACCCATTAAAAATTTGAACATGTTTTTATATTTCCAAACATAGGGGTTTTTTTTCTAGTTACATTTTTGTGATTTGCTTCCAATTTAGTAGCCTTTGAAAGGGAATGTGGTCTGTATGATAATTGATTTGTTACTTTTACATACTTGCGTTGTGGCCAAGTTTGCTGTCATTGGAAAATAAGTTTATTCTGTAGTCTCTGTTTGTCACAGAGAGGAAATGCTATCTCCAAGTTAGTACATGTGTTGTTTAAATCTTTTATGTGTTTACTAATTATTTGTTTTCTTGAACTATTTAATAATGTGCTGAAATATCTCACTATGAGAGTGGATTTCTAGATATTTTTGTGATTCTGGTCATTTGTGGTTCATATATTTTGAGACCACATTCTTAAAAGTCAACAATTTCAGAATTCTTGGTCTTTCGGAGAGGCAGTTCCTGGCTTGTCTGTAGAATAACCCCTCCTTTGTTTGCAGTTTTTCTTCCTCAGGGGACTGAATCAGGTCCAGGTGTTTCTGCCACCTCCACCCACGGCACATTCCCCTCCTCCTGGATTAAGGTGCATTCCCTACCTCTGGGGAGCAGATTCTGTATATACACATATACAGGTATATATACATATACAGTTATACATATGGTGTCTGGCACAAGTAACGCCCCTTTTTATTACAAAACCATAAGCATGTAATTCTGTAACATAACAATATCACACTCAAGCACACCATGTGACATTTCAGGTGAAACATTCTAATTGCCGTCTATCCCACGAGAGACATTCATGTACTCTACCAACCACACTCAAGCAAGCTTTACTTCTGCTGGACTGCGCGCACACGCGCGCACACACACACACACACTGTTTATTTCTTTTCTTGGCTTATTTTCTTCTTTATACTTTTCTGTTTCAAACATTTTTAAAGAAAAAAAATGTAGAACACAAAAGGCCTTATAGTGTACCTGTACTACCAGCTTCTAGAACTGCACACTCGGTGGCTTGAACAACAAATGTGTTGTCTCACAGTTCTGGTGACCAGCGGGCAGGGTTGCTTCTTTCAGAGGCCTGTGAAGACGAGACTGTTCACGGACTCCCTCCTTGGCTTGGGGACTGCTGTGCTCTCCCCGTGTCTCTTCACATCACCTTCCCTCTGCACATGTCTCCGTACCCAAATTTCCCCTGTGAATAAGGACACCAGTCATGCTGGAATTGGGCCCACTCTAAAACCTCATTTTCACTTGATTACCTCTGCAGAGACTATCTCCAAATAAAGTCATGTTCTGAGGTACTAGGGGTCAGGACTTCAACATGTCATTTTTTTTGAGGGGGGATTTGTGGGTGAAGACACAATTTAACCCAGAACAGAACTTAATATGACAGGAATTCATAGAAGTGGAGAAAAAGATGGAGACACTTTCCAGAGGAGATGACATTAGACTCATTCCTGAAGGATAAGTTGCCCTTCATCCTTCGATAGGGAGAAGAATGAGTTAATTTTACAGCCTGCTGCTCGCTTTCTCTGAAGCAACATGGGAAAATTAGTGGTCTGGAATGCCCAGGGTACTCACGAGGTCTGTTTGCCTGGAAATGTTTCTTCCAATGCAGTGAACGTGAGCTGGGATACAATGATGAGGCCATACAATGATGAGGAGATCTAAACACCCAGAGTGTCCTGTAACGAAAGTCGGCCACTCCACAGGAGAGGGCATGCCTGGGAGACACTGAGGCAGAAGCTGCAGGAAGAGTCTCACTGAGTAGGCAGTTTGACTGGACCAACTCCAGTCTTCCTATGAAGTCCAGAGCAGCACAGGTGCACAGGGGGCAATCTTAAGGGGGCGGGTGGATGGGAGTGAGAGACTTATGAACTACAACACTCCCACTCAGGGAGAGATGAAACCCCAAACACAGAAAGAGGCGCTCCCTTCTAAAGCCCAAACCAGTGACGATGGAGAGGACAAAGGAGACAGGGGGAGAAGACACTTAATTTAATGAGGAGGGTCTGATTCCTCAGAGCCGAGCCTTGCAGCCATGTTTTGTCAGAGCTACAAAGTCCAAGCCCAAAACACGGGGTCAAGAGTATAATTTTGGCCCAAGATGAATAAACCTGGCCTCAGCAGCTGCCACCACTCTAGAAATTTGTACATTGAAAGAATGTGAGCACTTGAAACTATTTCTAGTTCCAGCTGCTCTGAGGTATTAACAAAGGTCTAATTGCTGAAACCATGTGCCGTGGACATGGTGTTCATTTTCCTGACACACAGAGAATGCGGTTTGGAGGCTGAGCTGTCAGGCCCAAATCACCTCCAGACCCTGCCTATTGCAAGCAAGCACATTTCATCACCGGGCAGGACTTGCTAAGCTTGGTCGATGGCCTCATTATGGCTATTTGTATCCTAACACTGGAGCCAGCATGACAGGTTAGAATTCCTGTCAAAGACGCGAGGCACCCAGCTTCCTTCAAGCCCCATTTCCCAGGTAATGTGGGGCGGAGGGAGGCCATCATTGTCAGACCTGAAGAAGGAGCCACTTGTCTAGTGTTTCTATCAGGTTTATAAAGCACCCCCCCCAATTCTCAGCAGGTAATATTTAATAAAAAAAGAGGCCATCTTATGACTTGCAGTCTCTCTGTGGGTAGCTAGGCTTCCTGTGCAAGCGGAGGCGGTGAGGGCGATGAGGCTGTAGCTACGAGTCTCTGCATCTCAGCAGGGAGAGCCACAGAAGGCTCCATTTGGTGGGTGACAGTTCTACTCTTGTTACCCCACCCTACCGCACCCACAGATAGTCATGGCTATCTCTCCTCCAAATCTAAGTATATTTTGTTACCTTATTGCTTCTAAGAACCACAATATCTATTGACACCAGCTACTTATACATTGTCCCATGCTAAAAATACCAAAGTCCATACATTTATATTTTAATACCAGCTTCAATTTTTCACGGGAAATCCCCCTCCCTAAATTCATTCATATTTAATTCATTTTTCTGGCCTGAAAAGGGAATTCCTGGCTAGGGCTTCATTTCTTTGGGGGCCTTCCATGCAGGCCTTGGACTTCAGCACAGTCAGTGATCAGTACCTCCAGGCAAACATGCCTTGCTGACTCCACCCCTGGAAACCTGAGTCTGAAGAAACCCTGGACATCGACACGCAGTACAACAGTGATTAAGAGCCTGAACTCTGCAGGCAGACTAACTGGAGTTTGATACTAATTCTGCCCTCTTTACCTCCTGTGACCTTGGGCAAGGGTCTTCAATTGTCTGTGCCTAGCTTTGCTACATATAAATCCCACTTCTGCATAGGGTAGTTGTAAAAATTCAGTTGTTGTGTGTAAAGTGCTTTGAAATAAATGCCAGACAGTATTGTTGTCGAAAGAATGTGGTTAGATCAAGTAAGAGTGTGGTCCTGTTAGCATATTCTGGAACATGAGGATGTGGGTCAACATCCTCTCCCACAGGAGACCCAATAAACACATTCTGAATTTACACAGGTGTTCCTCAACAGAGCCATGGTGATTCCAGTGTAACCCGTGTACAGTGGGCATGAAATCATCATACAGAAAAATCAAGTATGGTTTCCACTACTGGAGGCATAGATGTGCAAAATGCTGAGCAAGAAGCCCAACCTGAAAGAGGCCATTAACCTTGCCCACCATAGCCAGAGGCAGCTCAAAAGGAGAGAGCTTGGCAAAGACCAGACACAGAGGAGGAGAAGCTGTTCTTCAGTTAAGGTGGCAGCAGAAAATTTGTAGAACATTTTGGGGGGAGGTGGGGTTCAGCAGTGCCAGAATCTGTGTAGTACCCAGCAGGGACAGCTAGAGCAGCTAGAGATGAAGAATCTGTGCTTTATCCCCAAGCTTAATAGACTTTCTGGTGGAGACAACTGGTGGGGGTCACAGGTCAAGCCAGTGATTGGTTTAAAGCCAGGATGATCAAAGAGGATTCAAATGTGATCTGTGCAGACTTATCTGCTTGGAAGAGACTATCATGCTCACTGTGGGGGTGCTGTGATGGGTTCCCCAAAACTCCATCAAAGATAAAAGTAGGACTTGGTCCCCAGCTTCCATCACACAGCCCTCTCTGGAGTCACCTTGGCTGAGATGCCTCACTCGGGGCCACACTCCTTCCCAGGACAACCTGGGACAGACTGATGTTAGGGGTACAAATGTCCAGCCCTTTTGCCTCAACTCAGGACAGCGCTGAAATTATCTTATCTTTATAATCCCCCAAAAAGTCAGCTAAGGTTCCTAAGATGACTGTGCTGGGCTTGGCCTGTCATTCAGCCCAATCCTCCCTTCCACTGAGACTGACTCTAGAAGGTTCCCCTCAGAGATGTTCTGCGTGTTCATCTCCACCCCAGAGTCTCCTGCTCTGCACACGTGGCAGCAGATCACACGACAGGTTTCTGACCAATGGGAGGTGGGCAGAGTGAACCAGCTCAGGGATCTTTGAGTGATGCTGAGGCAACACGTAAGGTAGTATAGACCGTGGAGGAGGTGGGCATGTGTGGGAAATATACCATTGTGGTAAAGCTCTGAGATTTGGGATTTGATTTTGCTCGTGTGTTTGTTTTGTTAACAAACCCTAGCTTACCTTATCTCATCTAATGCATTACCCATACTCTTCCAAAACATGTCTAATTCCAGAAGAAGAAGCAAGCACAAGCTTATAGCTAATGACACTATAAAATAGTCATTTGTCGCATACATCTACTTAACTGTTGGGGAAGCGTGGCACTATTCACTCCATGGTGTAGATTTAGTTATTCTCAATAATAATATTCTCAGTGGCAATATTCCCAATGAATTCTTGTGTGTGTGTGTATGTGTGTGTGTGTGTATTATAAAGTCCCAAGTTAAATAAACTACTTAGGCATTTTAACAAACCTGAATAGAGTGGATCCAACTGAGGATTGCATTAAATATTCTGATGCCCTAAATTGAAAAGTTGAGTAAATATACATAAATAAATATATGCACATACACTGATTGATTCTTTTAACTGACTTTTTTTAAATCCTCACCCAAGGAAATTTTTTCATTGTTTTTAGAGAGAGAGGAAAGGAGGGAGAGAAATATCAATTGCCTCTCGCACAGGGCCAAATCAGGGATCGAACTTACAACCTAAGTATGTGCCTTGACCTTTCAGTTATAGAATATGCTCCAACCACCTGAGCCATACTGGCCAGTGCTAATCAGCATTAATGAAGCCTCTATTGTGTGTATCACATTCCTGGAGTTTCGGTACAGGTAAGGGCTTTCTAGCCCCAGGGTGCTGATTAAACAGTGGAACAGGCAGACCTGTGCCGGACTGCCAGTGGGGTGCAGGGTGGTAGGCACATGCCAGGGCGCCCAAGTGGTGGAGAGAGAGAGGAATACTCTGCCCTGCCTGTGGAGGGCCAGGAATGACACCACGCAGATGATGTCTAAGCTGCAGCTTGATGAAGGTGTTGGGGTTCACCAGGCACATGAATCGGGGAAAGAATTTCAAGCAAAGACATTGGAAACAGTGCTATGTATTGAGCACGTGACAGAGCTGGAGAGGTGACCACGGAAGGCATGACGGGAAGTGCAGTAGGTAGGAGATGAGGTTGGAGAGAGAGCACAGGCTAGATTCTAGGAGGGCGATGTGGTGGGATTTTGACTTCTCCTTTTATTCTTTCATTTATTTATCGCTACATTTGTTTTCACTTGTTTAATTGTTGTTCTTCTGCACTCTAATACAGACACAATGTACAAAGGGGTAAATTATACAAATGGATGCAGTTTGTGGATTCATAAATTTCAGGCTCATCAAAAGTGATTTCCCACAGTTCATACCAGTAGAAATAAGACCCCAGTGGTACCTCCAGGCAGTGGAATGTTATTTGGCACCAAAAAGAAATAATCTACCAAGCCATTAAAAGACATGGAAGAACCTTAAATGTGTATTACTGAGTGAAAGAAGCCTGTCTGAAGAGATTACCTACTGCATGATCCCATTATATGACACTCTGCAAAAGACAAACTGCACTGATGGGTCAGTGGTCTCTGGGGTTGAGGGGATGGAGAGACGACCAGGTGGAACACAGACCATCTTTAGGACAGCGAAAATACTCTGTGTGACACTATATTGATGGACACATGGCATCATATATTGGTCCAAACCATAGAACATTCAGCACCGAGAATAAACAGTAATGTAAACTATGGACTTTGAGTGATTGTGATGTGTCATTGTAGGTTCATCCATTGTGACAGATGTTCCCTCTAGTGGGGGTGTTAATAATGGGGGAGACTATGCATGAGTCGGGGCAGGTAATATATAGCAAACCTCTGTACCTTCCTCTCAGTTTTTCTGTGAATGTAAAACTACTCTAAGAAATACTGTAGGTTAAAAAAAAAAAAAAAAGACCCTGTTGCTTCTGAGCCCCCAGCTTAGCTCTTAGCTCCAGGAACACTTAGCTCCAGGGTCCCAAATGACCCCAGGCAAATTCTAAGGTTCCCTACAAGATGCTTTCTTACACCTATGAGGTGGTCAGCTCATTCCACTTTGCCCTGGAGTGTCCTGGTTTCAGCTCTGAAAGTCCTGTGGCCCAGGAAAACCCTTAGTCCCGGAGGAACCACGTGGTCATTCTAAAGCGTATTTAAAAAATGTGTAACCTGCTCACGTTTTTCTGCTCAGGCCCCTTCTCAAGATGCCAAGCCTCGAGCCACTGCCTCAGTGGAACACCCCGGGGGCTGTGACGGCCTCTGGCAGCTCTGGGCAGCCATCCCTGTCAGGTGACAGATGCTAATCTTCTAGCCCTGGGAAAGCAGACCAGCCCTCCTACTGCCACCCAGCTTCTGGCGTGAGTGCCCACCCACCCCACCTTAGTTTCCCACGGAGGGTTTAAGGATAATGGAAGGAAAGCTCAGCCTCGAGAGTAACCTCACTTGTGGGCAGAGGCAGCTCCTTGAAGCGCACCCCGGAGAACCGTTCTCAGTGTTCCTGCGGCCTGGCCTTGGCTTCTTGTGGACGAGTCCAGCTCATCCCCACCACCAGAAAGCTCAGGTGCAACTGCAAGATGGCTCTGAGAGAGGAAGGACTTCTCAGTCCCTTCGGGTTCAGACCTGCTTTCCACAGAGGCAGAGACTACTGCTGCCCCCAATATTCATTCACTTGCCTCCTTAGTAATAAAACCCCCATTTATTTAGGATGGCAAAGTACCTGGGTAAAAGACTATTTCTCAATTCCTCAGCCAGCTTTGGTGTTTGGGAGAACTTCAGAAAGGCTGCTTAAAAGAAAATCAGCTGGGAGGCCTTATCTTAAAACACATGCACTCACACACCCTATTTTTCCCTCTATCACTTTTCTTCTTTACAGGCTGCAATGTAGATACAATGGCTGGAACTCTAGCAACCATTTTGTGACCCTGAGAACAGAAGATGCTCATTAAGACTAATTAAACAGAAAAATAGAAGGAAGCCTACCTGAGTCCTTGGGAACCAAGGAGCCACCCTCACAGTTCTGAGTGCCTACTTGTAGACTTTCTTTTAAAAAGAGAAACAAACCCTATGTGTTTAAACCACCCTTATTTGGGGTTTAACCCAATTTTGATAAAATTGTCCTTTGGTGGTGATCGACCCAGGGAATTTCTCTTTCCTTAAGGAACAATCCCAACCCCTACCACCAGGGGGTGGTCTTGCCCTATATGCCAATGGTATTGTCATGTCAACATGACAATACCATCACAGGAGTCCGACATCAGTACATTCTGTATAATTCAGTCTTAAATAACAGGGTGCACAGGACAGCTATATACTGGGTTGTATCAAATTCTGTGCAGTTTGTCTAGCATTTTAATCACAGGTTTTTCTTTTGTTTTCTCTATGCAGATTCTTAGCTTCTGTAGGCAATCCCAGAACCAAAGAAAGTATGCAGAGAAACAGCTCTGACTTCAGCAAATACAATATTATATAGTTCTCAACAGAACAGTGAGCTTCTAGTTGTTGTTTAACTTTCATATTAATGGTAAATTTATACTTGTCACCAAGAAGCAGTAGGTACCCATCTGTTGGTTCTAATAAAGGGAGATTCTACTCTGCAAGGTTTATTGAAATCTCTACTTCCTCTAAGGTGGAAAATCTCGGGCAGCACTTAACTTTCCAGTTTGCACTCATCAAAGCTTCAAAACTCTCCAGGCAGAAAGTTTCAGTCATTAATAATCCGATGTAAGAGGAGTAATTTATCTAATTTTCACTCTGGCTAAGGGCAAGCTGCTTTCTCAAAATGAAAGTACAGTTCTGGTGCTGTAAAGAGCTCACTCACAACTAACCAACAAGGGGATCTGTGATGTGGGAGGTGGTCGGAAAACCGTCCTCCTGAAACCAGAAACGACACCAGAATTCGGGCTGCCTGTCCCTACCAAACCCAATAAGCAGAGACAAGGATTGAATCTCTATGGGCGCTTTATTCACATGGCGGGCAATCTGAGAAGATGGCGGGTTCATATCCTAATAGACCATCTTGTCTTTTCTTTGCAGGCCAAGGTTCTTATAGCAGGGAATAAACAAGGTGTGGTGAGGGGTTTTGAAATTCCAGGAGAAGTTAATTGGGTTAAAAAACAACTTCAGCATTCTCCCCTGGGCAGTGGTCTTTAGCTGTGCCCCAGGTGGTGGTCATCTCACTCTGGCGTACAATGGCTCAGATACCATCTTGAATTGCTTGCAGTCCTCTTGAGCAACAAAGGTGGAACTGCTTATGGTCTCCTGGAGTCAGGGTGGGTCATACCTTCAGGTCCTAGAACAAAAGCTTTTAATTGCATTGATTACTAAGCTTATTATTAGCTATTACTTAAACTAAAATTTTCAAACTCTTAAGTCCCCTACCACTCCTTTGACAGTTTCGGATCACAGCACTTTTGTATCATCTGCACTCTCCTCTTCTATCCCTATTTTACATCCTGGGGATACTAAAGAGTTAAGGTGGGAGGAGTCGTGGGGTATGGACAACTGATAATCCTAGCCTTAATTTTCTGGCCTTAATTTTCTTGTTGAACTACTTGCCATATGAGGAAAGAACAACAAAATATGCAGAATTGAGAAACAGTCACTTATTTCTCTCCCGTTTCTTTAAAGTCCATACAGAAAATGCTCACATGTGATAAAATTAGTGATCATTAGGTAATCTCAAAGTAGGAGAAAGGACCCAAACCGCCTGCTCACAGGAACCCACCAGGGATCTGCTCCCTTAGAGAATCTCTTGGAAGTAGGGCTCAGTAAATAAAAATACAGGTTGTCCTGTTAAATTTGACATTTTTGCAATATTTGGGACACACATAGTTAAAAAATTATTTATTGTTTATCTGAAATTTAAAGTTAACCCAGTGTTCTGGATTTTATCTGGCAGCTCTACTTGAGGGTAAAGAATCTACTGCTGGTGGGGGTGGGGGAAGAGCAGTAAAAATGGGCGGAGTCTGCAATGTATCAGGGGGACTGCCCCAGGGAAAGTCACTGATTAAAAACAAAAGAGCCACAAACCACGAGGCCTGCAGGCAGGGTTCCAGGATAGCTCATATCTTCTCCTTTTTGTCCTTAGAGTCTAGAATGTCCTCCTGCTTTGGGCATACTGATAGCTCAGCTAGGGGTGCTGACCAATTGGCTAGCCAGGGACCACTAAGGAGGAGATATCAGGTATAACACGAGCCCCAGACCTCCAGGACTGTGTGTTCTGCATTTGCAGACATGTGTCTGCGTTGGTCTGGAATGCCAAGAGTCCTGTTCCTAGAGGCAAGGCAACCAGTCGTTACCAGAATTCCAGACTCCCCTATTGTTTTTCAAAAGGCAGTTTGTTCAAACCTTGGGGTAAAAAAAAGGTTTGGTTTTACACTTTCTTTGAGTTTGCCCACTCTGGAATGCTCCTTCTACCAGCTCTGCCAGATATTTATTTTCCAAATGGAGAGTTCATCCAGAAGTTTCAGTAGAATCCACTGGATAAAGAGACACAGAGATATGGCACCCTGTCTCTGGATCCAGTGACGATATAGGTGGGCAATACCTTTTCAGTCTCCACACCAGGCTTCGCAGACATAAACACTCGACGTATTGAACGGTGAGTCTATTTCAGAGGACATTATAGGTAAGGAGCTCCTCCTTCCATTTAATTCCCTTCTGACATTGACTCCTTCATTTAGTAAGGTTAAAGTCCTCACCGATTTCAAGTTTCTTGAGTTTCACAGGAAGGTACCTGAAGACTTGGGCCTTTCTCTAGGATGAGGTTTTCTCTCTGGTTCTCTCCCACTACAGACTTAGCTTACTTGGCCTTAGGCTTTAGTCCCTTCCCCAAACACTTCTTCCTTAGGTCTCGTGTAAATCTTTAGCCACTACCCCTGGAAACACCCCACCCGGATCAACAGTGAGTGGTCTCACTCCTTGAATTCATCCTTTCTTCCCATGCAACATCTCAAGTCTGGTTTTTAGTCTAAAGTAGCACTATTGGATGGTCACAGATGTCCATTGCCACTCAATCTTTAAAAAAAAAACCCAGTATCATGGGTAGATATGGATCCTGATCACAGTTCCATTTCATTTTCCAGTATCAGTTGCAGCATACCAGCCCTTCTAATGATGGACCTGTTAAATCAGTCACATTCACTGTCTCAGGGATAATGTGGTCTGAATCCTCATTCAGAGACCTGTTTTTTCACTGGTAAGTCAACTGAACCCCATCATTGTGTAGAATAGACTTTCTACCCAGGCACCAAACAGCACTAAAAACAATAAATACGGCCACCTATTAACAGATGCTCCCTTGCAGAGCCAGTGAGAACTCTAGACCAGACTAAATTGCATAGGCTCAGTGTGTCTCCTTCCGGGAGAAAGGGAGTGAGAGTGAGTCTGGTTGCCAGTTCTGCTCATTACACGGACAACAAATGTTCGCGGGGACCTAATTTGGGCCCTCCTCTTCTTTAGAGAAACTTCACTGATTTCCATTCTTCATAAATTACAAAGTTGCTTTTATGACCAGGCTACTATAACATTAGCGCAAGATCATTCACTCAATTATGCCAACCTCACCTTATTTGATCAGAACTGATAGGGGCCAGTTCTACCCCCTTCTGATTTTTCTTTGTTCCTTCTATAATTCTTCATCTCTAACCACTGTTTCCCAGATATTGTTGGTTTCTGCCATAAATCCACCTTTCTCAGATTTCTAGATTTTGGCACATACTGTCCTTTTGGCCTGGAATAATCTTTTCCCACCCCTCTTGCATCTTACCTACTGATACTCGTTTTTCCACTCTCACAGTAAACGTCATTTCCATATCTAGGCCATGCAGACCTCCTTAGCAGGGCCTCTCAAACTTGGGTATGCATAAGAATCACTGGAAGAGGTTTCGTTTTAAAAATAGATTTCTTCTTCTCATCTCTGTCCCCATTTACCTAATTCTGACCCAGTAGGTTTGGGATGAGAGTAATTTAAACAAGTTCACAGGTAATTTTAATAGTGCTGGTCTGCAGAATACACTTTTGAGTACCACTATCCCAGGCTAAATTAAGTCCCCAGCTTTGTGGCCCTGGAGCTCCCCAGATGCCGTCTATCAAAACACATCGTTGTTAATATCACTTTAGTGTCTCTCCTCCCTGATAGGCTGAAAACACAGCAAAGGCAGATTGTCTCTCTATAATTAGCTGCTGAGTCCTCATCAATTAGCTTGAGTATCCTCAGGGAGGTAGCTGGTTTACCTCAGCTTCTTCCCACAGTTATTAATAAACAGATTGCCTTAACTTCCCATTTTGCTCTTCCAACCTTCCAACATCTGTGAAAAAATTTCCTGTATTAAATCTCCCCTGTTTGAAATACCTAGCGTGGTTCCTATTATCCTGACTATGCTGACTATTATAAATATTAATTTAAAAAGCATCTCTTTAAATGTAAATAATAGAGCTAAGCATTGACATAGTCCTATGGATTGTATGTTATCAGGTTACTTCTCCTTAATCATAATTTTTTTTATTCCTCAGACATTTGAGTATCTAGTTTGTGCCAGAGACTATGCTCCTGGCATTCATGAAAAGATGAAAAAGACAGTTTTTGTCATGAGGAACTGAGAGTGGGGGAGGGGCTGGGACAGCTGAAGGGACAGAGATCACAGTATGATAATTGCTGTGGGGGCACTTGGGCAGCGCCCAACCCAGTCTGAGGCAGATGAATTGGAGAAGCCTCCTCCATGATGTCCTGTATGCTCAGCCACGGGGAAGAGGAAGGGTAGGGGAGGACCCTCCAGGGAGAGTGAGGAACAAGTACTGAGGCCCAGACCTAGAGAGCAGGGTTGTCTTCAGGGTTCTTTCTGTGAGGTTGGACAGTGCAGGAGGTTGACAACAGCTGACATGGGAACGGTAGGCAAGGCCTCAGATCATGAAGGACAGTGTACACCGTATTGAGGAACTATGTGAGACCTTGTCCTGATACTGAGGTCACCAGAAGATCACTGAAAATAGTGACTTAATGAAGTTTACCGTTAGGGAGATACCACTGGCTGAAAAGGGAGGATGACATTTTCTAGAAGCTACCAAATGACTGACTGGCTAATTAATACAATTAAGGTATTAATGGTTCCTTCTTTTATGCGCCAAACATTTCATGAGCACCCACTATATATCAGACACTGCGTTTGGTCTTGGAAACGTAAAGATAAATGAGTTATATACTTTCTAAGGGCTCATAGTCTAATGGGAGAGAAAGAACCTTAGACAATGTGACAAATATTATAGAAATATAGAAGAGGGAGAGAGAAGTAGAAGAAAACGGAAGACCTGAGGGAGGAAGTATGAGTAGGAGCATGCAGTGTGAGAGAGCAGGAGTTCAGCCTTAGCACGCGACACAGCATTCCGGGTGTGCTCAGGGACTAGCAAAGAGTCTGGTGTAACTGGACCACAAGGTAGATGAATTGGTTGGAAATGAAGTCCTAAGGCCCAATTGTAAAGGTCCTTAAGACCTGTTGACAATGACACATTTAGGCAATAGGGATGACTGAAGGTTTTTAAGAGGGGTGGGGAATGGTGCAATAGGGTCACACTTTAGGAAATGATGTCTGGAGAATAGAATTGAAGAACAGAGAATAATGGCAGCAGGAAGACTAGCTATAAAGCTGAGGCAGTGGCTTAGGTGGAAGCTGAGAACTTGAACTATGGGAAGCAGTAAGGAAGGAGAACCGACTGATCCTGGGTCAACCTACGCCATCCCAGTAAATATTTTGTGTGGAAGCATCCATTAATACACAAAAGACATCTCAGAAACGCACTTTTATTCGTCTTTCCCAAAACTTGTTAAAGTCTGTTTAATGGTGTTTTAAATTGCATGCCCTAGTAGAGCAGTCTTTCATCTCCCCAATTTGTGCGGAAGGCATCCTAGGGAACAGACGGCATCGCTAAGGGAAGTCTAAGGGAAGTGCTGAAAAGGGGGCCTCGAGGGCTTGAAGGTGGTGCAGTGAATTCTCCATGGGATACAGGGAAACAGCTTCTCAAAGGAGAACAGGGAGAAAGGCTGGCCAGGGTGGAGAAGTGGTAAAGACCCGAGACTGAGAGAGACGGGACACTTGAGCGGATTTCTTTTTCTTCTAATTGCAGGGAGAGAGGGAAAACTCTGGGGACAAACGATCAGAGATTACAAAGGCAAACACCTCCAGGAGCCTGCAGGTGACACAAACAGTGAAGCAGACTTGGTGTAAGAACACAGAAGCACGTGGTCTATGAAAGAGACCTGTATTATATACACACAGGCTCTGTCCGTTGTCATACGGAAATGCAGCTTGGCCACATCTTGTGATTTTTCAAAAGAAGTCAGAAATCTAGATATTCCTGTAAAACCATCCACTGTCTTTAATGTGGGCAAGTAATTCAAATGTTTTCTAAATACCACGCCGGCCAAGTAAAACACATTGTGGCTGCATTTGGCCCTTGGCCGGTCAGTTTGTAACCTCTGGTCTAGAGGAAATGGGAGGGCTGTTCTCTGAATAGACTTCACCAGCCGTGACAGATAGACAGCCTACTTCTGCTTGAGTACACCACTTCTAGAAAGGGAAAATCTACTGGCTAGGTTTGGGGAGATGATGTAGAATGTACTCTATTAGTACATTAGTCTATTAGTAAGTGTGCTCTTGTTTTGGTGGGAAAAAAAATTTAGAGCTGAGGTGGAAGAAAGAAAACCAGTCTTCCCTGAAATAATCTCTAACTTGTATCTGAAAAAGACAATAATCCAATGGATTATGGGCAAAGAATATGCACAATTCATAAAAAAGGAAATATTATAGGATTTTCACCTAAACAAGTGCTTTTCCTTATCTCACTCATATAAGAAATCTAAATTATTGCAAAGTTTCTCACTTATAATATTGGAAAAAGTTAAAAAAATTCAATAACATGCTATGTAGACAAAGGTATTGGGAAATGGCACTATCATACAATGGTGGTGAAATTTTAAATTGGCATGACTGCTAAAAAGAACAAATCGGCAAGATAATTAAAATTAAAAATATGTATGTCTCATGATCCCCAAACTTCTACATCTAAGAATTACTCAGTTTTATTCACATATTTGTGAAAGAACATATGTATAAGACTGCTCATTATAGCATCATTTATAATATCAAAGGATTTTAAATAACATTGTCCATCAATATGGAAGTAAAATAATGATACTCCTGAATAGCGAAGTAACACTGTAACCACTAGAAAGAAGCAGTCCTCTATGTACTGAAATGGACACATCTCCAATATTAAGCAGAAGAAACAAGATTAAAAGTATAAACTGTATAGTAACATTTGGGATTGCATAAATATATAATTATATATGCATAGACTATTTCTACAAGGTTTGAAAAGCATCTTTCAGAAAGGGATACCTCTGGAGAGGGCTGGCTGAGTGAGAAACAGAGATGGGAGTTAGTTTTTTCTATACATTCAATTGCATATGTTGAATTTTTGTAATATACATACATATTAATATATATCATATATGTAAAATATTGTGTAATGTATACTACAGGGTCCAGCAGAAGTAAGACTTGCTTGAGTGTGGTTGGAAGGGTACATGAATGTCTCACACGAGATGGACAGCAATTTGAACATTTCACCTAAAATGTCATTTGGTGTGCTTGAGTGTGATATTGTTATGTTATAGTTAGTATTTCATGTTTATGGTTTTGTAACAAAAGATTTTGTAATAAAAGGGTATTATTTGTATTGGACCCTGTGTAATGCGTAGGATATGTTATTTATATTTATATCACCTATTAATAGTAGTATAAGAAAAAATCCAATTAAGTAAAAAAAATCACTAACTTTTTGTCATTCCTCTCTAAAATTTCCTATTATTTTTGAATCCCAAGATCAAACTTTGGCTTAAAATTACTAGTAACTCTACCACAACTTTGGCTATTGAAATAATTGTAGTTATTTTTCTTTTGCTATCTTGGATTCAGATTCAAATCATTAGCTTTTCTATCCAACATGCTGTTGAGAAAGTACATCCAAACCCACACATATTAAAAAGTTAGACCTCAAAATAGGACTCGTCTGTAGAGAAGTTCTGGGTCAGTTCCTCTGCGGGAGTCCAGACGGCCCCGAGCTTCTCTCTGACTCATTTCTCTAAGTGAAATAAAATGATAAGGCAAACATTTAAATGACAATGAGCAAGCTTGAGTCTGGGGCACCAGGAGTGGAAAATTTTGTTAATTTGTTGTGTCCCCGCTGTGAGGGAGCACAGGCTATCTTTCTCAGGCAGGCACAGAAACATATAGAGGACTTGGAAATCCCATTAGTTTCAGAGTCCACTGCCAATACATTTAATAAGAAATGGAAGCAAGGCTATTTATTTGTTTTATAGCACTCTCAAGACAGGACAGAAGAAACTCTTAGAAGAGTTTAGATCAGTAAGTGAGTAAAACATTAGTTGCCAAATCCTCGAATACTTCCTGAGCACCTACTAAGTGCTAGGTCACCAGGCTAGGTGCCAGGGTAGGGCTACAATGATGGGTAAGGACTTTAGTGTCTCAATTCCATGCTTTCCAAAGTCTTGTCTGAGGAGTATTAATATTGTTACAAGACAAAAAAGCTTTTCTTGATAATTAAGAATCAGAAAATAAGCAAAGAGGTGAATCGAAAATTAAGCTGTCTCATTGGTATGAGACTTTCAGATCTTTTAATATGCTAATGTACAGTGGGAATCTTTTAGAGAGGGGTGTGGTGTGCAGCCTTTCCCAAAATTTTTTTAACTAGTTATCATTTTTTATTTTTTAAAGTATATTTTATTGATTATGCTATTACATTTATCCCACTTTTCCCCCCTTATTCCCCTCCATCCTACACTACCCCTTCTACCCACATACCCCCCTTAATTCATGTCCATGGGTCATGCATATAAGTTTTTTGGCTTCTTCATTTCCTTCATTATTCTTAACCTCCCCTGTCAATTTTATACCTACCATTTATGCTTCTTTTTTTTCCCCACAGGCAATTTTTTTTATTTTAATCATTATTCAAGTACAGTTTCTATCCTTTACTCCCATTCCAGCCCACCCACCCATCCCTCCCCTCCCATTTCCATCCCCCCCTAGTTTTTGTCCCTCCATATTTGTTCCTGCAAACCTTTCCCATTCTTCCCTAAAATTCCCCTGAAATTCCCTCCCCTCTCCCCTCTGGTCACTGTCAGCCTGTCCTCTATTTCAGTGTTTTTGGTTATATTTTGCTTGTTTGTTTGTTTTGTTGTTTAGGTTTCTGTTAAAGGTGGGATCATATGGTATTTATCTTTCACCATTTATGCTTCTTATTCCCTGTACATTTTACCCCATTCTCCCCCTCTCCACTGATAACCCTCCATGTGATCTCCATTTCTGTGATTTTGTTCCTGTTCTAGTTGTTTGCTTTGTTTTTGTTTTCTCTAAGTTCAGTTGTTGATAATTGTGAGTTTGTTGTCATTTTACTGTTCATAGTTTTGATCATCTTCTTTTTCTTATGTAAGTCCCTTTAACATTTCATATAATAAGGGGTTGGTGATGATGAACTCCTTTAACTTGACCTTATCTGGGAAGCATTTTATCTGCCCTTCCATTCTAAATGAGAGCTTTGCTGGATAAAGTAATCTTGGATGTAGGTCCTTGCCTTTCATGACTATGAATATTTCTTTCCATCCCCTTCTTGTCTACAAGGTTTCTTTTGAGAAATCAGCTGATAGTCTGATGGGAACTCCTTTGTAGATAACCATCTCCTTTTCTCTTGCTGCTTTTAAGATTCTCTCCTTATCTTTAATCTTGGGAAATATAATTATGACGTGCCTTGGTATATGCTTCCTTGGGTCCAATTTCTTTGGGACCCTCTGAGCTTCCTGGACTTCACGGAAGTCTATTTCCTTTGCCAGATTAGGGAAATTCTCCTTCATTACTTTTTCTAATATGTTTTCAATTTCTTTGTCTTCCTCTTCTCCTTCTGGCACCCCTTTGATTCAGATGTTGGAACGTTTGAAGTTTTTCTGGAGGTTGCAAAGCCTCTGCTCATTTTTTTGAGTTCTTGTTTCTTCATTCTGTTCTGGTTAAATGTTTATTTCTTCCTTCTGGTCCAAATTGTTGATTTGAGTTACAGTTTTCTTCTCTTCACTTTTGGTTTCTTGTATATTTTTTTAAATTTCAATTTGCATAGCCATTACTCTTTCCTCTACTTTGTGACCATACTCAACTATTTCTGTGAGCATCCTGATTACCAGTGTTTTTTAAAATATTTTATTGATTATGCTATTACAGCTCAGTGTTTTGAACTCTGCATCTGATAGGTTGGCTATCTCTTCATCACTTAGTTCTATTTTTGGAGCTTTGATATGTTCTTTCATTTGGGCATATTTCTCTGCCTCGGTGTACCTGTTAAATGTAACAACATAAGGGGCAGAGCCTTAGGTATTCCCTAGGGCAGGGCAACCCACATCCTTGCTGCGCTGTGGCACTGTATGTGGGGGGAGGAGTCAGAGAGGGAACAATGCTGCTGCTTGCTCGGCTCTTGCCAGCTTTCAGTAACTTCCCCTACTACCCCCAAGCAAATTGGACCCTTCTGGTGCTGATTCTCAGGTGGGTGGGTTTGTGTAAGTCCTAGGACCCTATGGGTCTTTCCAATAAACTCTCCTGTGAAACTGGGAGTTTCTCTTGCTGCTGCAATGCCCACAGGTTTTTGCAGCCAGAGGTTTGGAGGCTTTTTTTCCCTCACTGGAAACCTGGGTTTCGTGGTCTGTCTTGCTCCCCAGTTGTTCCTCCTAGTTTATTCAATACAAATGTGGGACCACCGGTCTGCCAGATGCTGCCTCGCCTGCTGCCTTGCAGTGTCCTCTCTGCCCTGACTACCAGTCTCCGCCCCTCCTACTGGTCTGAATGAATATTTCTTCTTTAACCCCTTGGTTGTCAGACTTCCATACAGTTCAATTTTCTGGCAGTTCTGGTTATTTTTTGTTTTTAAATTTGTTGTTCTTCTTCTGGTTGTGCAAAGAAGCAAAGTGTATCTATCTATGCCTCCATCTAGGCCAGAAGTTCTTTCCCAAAATTATTTGAATATAATTAACTCTTTGGTTTGAGCAGTTGAAGGGATTAATATCTATGCAACATAGGTAGGAAAGCCTTAATAGAGAAAGAAACCTAGATGCACATATGAAAAGTTAAGTAGCAAAGTAAAACTTTCATAAAACAAGCTGGGGTTGACTGCCCAAAGGTTTGGCATGGATCTAATGAACAGCTTGAGTTCCCAAAAGGAAAAGATAGTGGTGACCTAGAGTTGAAAGACTGAGTGGGATAGAAAGGGCTGGTGCTGATCCTCAAAGAAGGGAAGTTATCAGTCAAGGAAGAGAAGCAGCAGAAAATGAACAAGCTATTTGGAAAAGGAGACCAGCTTGGCTAGAGCAGAGGGTTCATTATATAGGAAGAAAAGAGAGTTATGTCTAGGTTGGATTGGATTGGAAAGGGCCTTGACTGCCAAGTTAAGTAACCTGAACCTTGTTTTACAGGCAGTGGGGAGCTTTGAATAATCTGTAAGCAGGACCCTAAATGTTTAAAGTGTTCTTCTAAGAAAATTGCCCTGTTGCTCATTTGCAGAAAGCATTGAGGGTCAGTGGAGTGGAGCGAGAAGGAAGGAAATGGGAGCCAAGGGCTAACTGTGAGGTAAAGGTCTGGAGTAGGGGTAAAAGCAGATCATGAACAGCATTTTGAGTGAGAAATGGACAGCATGTGATGGCTGGATGCGAAAACTATATAAATGGCTGTCAGTGAATTAGATGGAGTTTGGAATCTGGATGATAAGTAGAATGGTACCATTCATGTGAGTAGGATACTTTTGGAAATATCAATTTGCATTTTGCTCTCTGAGTTTTTCCTAACTATCCTCACCATTCCCAATCCCACTAATTCCAAAAAATAAGCAAGCTTTTCATACTTCTTTGCTTGAAGGATTTTTGCATGAAGAGCTATCAGCTCCCTTTGTCTTTTATCAAGCTGAAACTCACAAAAGGATGATATTGGATATCCTAGAAGTAATAAGCAATAATAGCAGAGAAAGGAGTTCCTTCAAGGTCAGGGAGAGAGAAGGCAGTAGAGGTGGATACCAAGAGACAAGGAAAAGGGTCCAATGAGAAGTGTATATCCTGTTTGTCTCAGTGGTTGCCCTCCAGGAAGATAACTAGCTTCAGAGAGTATGGTTGCAAGATGTACCTAGAGAAATCCGAAGCTAGGTCCATCCAAAAGAGTTGAAGATTTCCATGCCATATATTTAAAAGTGTGATGGGAAAAAAAGTGTGAGTAAGAATGAGGAACAATAATAATGCTAATTGCTCTGTAAGTATAACCCAAGTTGGAGAGCAGCTTGGACCCATCTAGTAAAACTGAAGATTCCCAGAAATCCCCTAGGTATACTGCCTTAGGAAAGCTCCCACTTAGAGGCCCAAGGTGCAAGAATGTCAAAGGGAAACATCATTTGTAAGAGTGGAAAATTTGAAAACAGCTTAAAATCCAAGAGAAGAATGTTTAAATACATGGTGTATATTCACAAAGTAGACCACTAAATGAATTAACTAAAGCAACACTCATAGATTTCAGAAAACACAGTGTTGACTATAAAGAACAAGTTTCAGGTGGAGACTACCACTTATATAAGGATTTCCACTATGCAAATTATGCCAGAGTATATTGTGTATTATTTAGGGGCATGCATACAAAGCAAAAGGGTGAAGCCAGCATGGGCTCACAGTCATTAAAGTCAGTATAGTGATTACACTTGGGAAGAGGGGGACAGGGGAGTGGGTTAGGGAGGGGTCATAGAAGCTTCCACTGTATCTTTAATGATTTATTTCTTATAAAAAAATTCAGAAGGAACTATGTTAAGATCTGCCAAAACTTAGTGGTGGGTACACAGATGTTTCTTATTGAATACATTGCCCTTCACATTTGTCTGAATTTTTGAAATATTTTAAAACTATTTTAACAGCTTTATTGAGATATAATTAACTGCCTAAGTTTAAAGTGAACAATTTGATGTTTTGACATATGTATACATCCTTGAAATCATCACTGCAATAAAGACAATGAACACATCTACCACCCCCCAAATTGTCCTCATGCTCCTCTGTAATTGCTTTTTACCTCTCTCCATCCCCCACCCCCACTCTGAGGCAACCAAAGATCTGCTTTCAAGTCCTGTTAATTCATTTCCATTTGATAGATGTGTACACTATTAGAAGCAGGCAGTATGATCTCTCTTTTGACTTTTTTCCAGCATAATTATATTGGCATTCATCTATGTTGTTATATCCAGAGTTCATGCCTTTTTATTGCTATGTATATTCTATTGTATGGATATCATGATTTGTTTATCCATTTACCTACTGATGGGCTTTTGGGTTGAAATATGAAAATTGATCATAAGTTCTGGATAGAAGTTATTCATCAGATGTATGATTTGCAGGCATTTCCCCCAGTCTGTGTGTTCTCTTTTCATTTGCTTACCAATGCCATTCAAAGAAGTGTCCTTAATTTTGCTAAAGTCCAATTTATTAATGTGTTCTTTTGTGAATTGTGCTTTTGATGTTGAATTTAGTTTAAGAAATCTTAGTTTAAGCTAAGGTCACATAGATTTTCTATGCTTTTTCCTGAAAGTTGTATAGTTTTAGGATTGACATTTAGGTCTATGATCCATTTTTGAGTTAATTTTTGTATATGGTACAAGCTATAGATTGAATGGTTTTTTATCTTTAATTAAAAAAAACTGAGTGTAAATAGCCAATTGTTCTAAAATCATCTGTTGCACCTTTATGGAACATCAATTACCACGTGTCGAGATCTATTTCCATGTTTTCTTATTTGTTCTGTATGCCAATACCGCACTGCCTTGATTCCGATGACTTTAAAAAATGTCTTGAGGTCAGGTAGTATTAAGCCCTCCAATTTCATTCTTTGTTTTTCAAGATGGTTTAACGATCCTAGGGTTTTGGCATTTCCCTGTCAATATTAGAATCAGCTCATTAATTTCTATAAAAATAAAAGCCAGCTGTGATTTCTATTGGGCTGCATTGAATCTAAAGATAAATTTGGGAGAACTTGATGTCTTAATAATGTTGGATCCATAATCCAATCCATGATCCTATTATTTAGTCATCCCTCTCTAAGTTTTTTCAGCAGTGTTTTGTAGTTTTCACTGTACATACCTCTCACGTTTTTTGTCAGATTTATCCCTAAGTATTCCATCTTTTTGATGCATTGTAAATGATTTTGGTTTGGGAATTTCAATTTCTAATCATTCCTGCAACTGCACAAGACTCACATTACTTCTACTTTTCATAGAAAAGCCATTGTACATAGACAGTTACACCATCTGTTAATATTTATTTATTTTCATTTATTTATCTAGACACCATTTATTTCTTTTTCTTGCTTGATGGCACTGGCTAGAACTCCCAGTACAATGTGTCCTGGTTCTTTTATGGGATGGACAGTCAGATGCAGCCACAGGGAAAACACAAGAGAGGCTCAGAAAAACAAAAGTTTATTATACTTACAGGTCCTAGAAACAGAGGCACAGCGTGCCAGGCAGGGTCACACGGGGAAGCCTCAGGTGGTCAGGAGGCAGAAAGCAGGGTCAGGGAGAAAGCCCAGGATAGAGATTTTATGGGGACTTCTGCAGGAAAGACAAGGCAGGGCAGGGTGAAGAGTTGAAGATTGGTTAGTTTGAATAATTTCAGCAGGCTTTGGGCTATAGGGGTGGTTTCTAGTTGCCTGGTACCTGGCCCTGGGATGATTAAGGCAGAGGAATTTTGCCTCCTTGGTGTACCCGGCCAGATAGAGGAGGTTTGGCTCTGAATTGATTAGTTTGCATATCAAAGGCATGCTTCCAGCTGAGCCCTTTGCTTTCTCTAAGAATTGGCTAGCCTCAGGAGAAGCAGCCTCCCAGCCAGAAATGTTTTTTTTTTAAAAGATGTCAAACATCATAATGTACATTTGTATCCAACATACAACTGTTGAATAGTAGCAGTGAGAGTAGACATCCTTGCTTTGTTCATCTTATGTGAGAAATATTGTCTTTTCTCATTAAGTATAATGTTGTCTATAGTGCTTTTGTAGATTCCTTTTATAAGTTTTGTTAAGTTCACTTCTATTGCTGGTTCACTGGTAGCCCTGGTTTGTTTTAGTGGAGAATGGTATTTAGAAGCCAAAATAGTTGCTAACTGCTATTGGGATGTTGCTGCTCCCAGTGGACAGAGCTGGGAAATCTTCATAGGTACATATAGGGTTGGCCAAAAAGTCCATTTATTTTTTCCATAAAATAAAAAATGCATCTTTCATTTTTATCAATAACTTTTTTATCGATTTGGGTATTGAATATGTCAGCTATCTCCCACTATTGCCTTCTAGTGGGTAAAGGCCAGGGGTACTGCTAAACATCTTCCAATGCATAAGTTAGCCCCATAGCAAAGAATTATTTGGCCAAAGTGTCAACAGTACTAAGAAACTTCGCAAACCACTTTTGACATGTTTGATCAGTCATAGCACCTTCTCCATACACTGAACAAATCATTGTTCATTTCAGTTGCATTTTTACCTTTCTTGAAATAACGAAGCATAATACACTGAAAATGTTGTGTATCTTCTTCCATCTTCAATATTAAATTAGCTGCACAAAAATTTACCAATTATGATAAGTTTTTTAAATGCATGCTGATATGACAGCTGTCACAATACAATCTAACAAAATTGTTTTGAATGAAGTTAAAGACACCTAAGCACTACTAGAGCCATCCTACGGAAAAAACTAAATGAACTCTTTGGCCAATTCAATACATAAAGTCATGAGCTCACATGATTGCCTCTGATTCCAACCCACCACCACAGGTTCCTTCTAGTTTTCTCCTTCCTAGCACCGCTCAGGCTCTGACACCTTAGGTTTCCTTCTCACATGAACACCTTCTTGAAGCCTCTTGAACTCTGACTTTCTACACCAGCCACCCTATTGGGCTCCCTCCTGTGCAGATGCGCTTGCCGGTCTCCTTGGTCTCTGACATCTTGTTCTGGGGCATGGTGGCTTCTCCCTTCCACACTCCCAAAAGAGGGATTCCAACTTTGCTCTGCCCCATGAAATTCCTTTAGAATAGAATTATTCAGAAAGACAAGATAGGGGAAGGTTAAAAGAAGAGCTAAAATACATCTTTAAAAAAAAAATTCCTGGGCCTCGAGAGTAAAATGGAAATAGCAGAGCGGTTAGATATATTCAGGGACCTTGTGAGTTGGGATGAAGAGCATCTTGTTGGTCACCTGAAGCTTCCTTAATGCTTAACCACTGCTGAAGAACTTAGGAGGGATCTTGGCAAAACCTTTAAGGAGGACTAGACCAGCACTAGAGGTTGTAGATTTTTGTGAACAGTTGCCTAGTGCAAATAATTAAAGCCACAGGAATAGATGAGCTCTTCAAGGGAAAGAAGGCAGACAAAGAACAGTCCTGGACATAGGTCCCTGCCTTGGCATGTGCAGTTGGGGTGGGTAGAGGAAAACAGACAGAAAGTAAGCTTCAGACGGACTTGGATACGTGGGTGAATCAGCATACCCCAATAGTCAGGAAGCCAAGGGAAGGAAGGGTGAAGCCAATAGCATCACATGCTCAGAGAGGGAAAGCAAACAGACTGAGGAATCATTAGACCCAGTGACTGAGCAACGGCCTATGTCCGTGCAAGTGCAAGTTCAGTAAAATTGTGAAAACCGAAGCCCACTTCAGACACTTAAGGAGAAAGTAGGAATGAAGATGCCTCTGCATAATTGTGAATCATTCCAATAAGTAGATTTTACTGGTAGGAAAGA
Organism: Trachops cirrhosus; assembly: GCA_028533065.1. Classification (NCBI taxonomy): domain Eukaryota; kingdom Metazoa; phylum Chordata; class Mammalia; order Chiroptera; family Phyllostomidae; genus Trachops; species Trachops cirrhosus. The sequence continues at coordinate 129,548,432 of CM052542.1, forward strand.
CCCAGGATATATGTTTAATAATAACTCTTTCCCCCATTCTCAAATATTACCATTGTGATACATTTGTTACTATTCCAAAACTTGATTTTTAGACAGATGATTCACGCATTTCACTCACCTAGTATAAGAATTTAAAAATCTGCATTTATAATGTAAATGTTATGAGCAAGAAATGTTATTTTTGAATCCTAAGTACAGGGGAAAGTAGTAATTTTATTTTCCAAAATTGAGGGTTCTAGCCTTTGGCTCCTTTTTACTTATCAATTGCTAATGCAAAGGAAGAGGGGAATGGGGTGTTGGTGAGAGAGCTGTGGAGACAGAGGGCGTGAGATCAGCCCAGCACGTGGTCCAGGGCCCCGGGAACTCAGCCTCTCTGAGGCCAACCCTCAGGAACTTGTGCTGCCCTGCTCTCCAGTGTTGGAGGAAGCTGCTTCTTATCAGCTTTCTACAGTTCACTGTTCTCTTTCTATAATGCACTGTGCCTGGTGCACAAGACATTTTCAACAGAGTCCTGAGAAAATAATGCAAAAGAAATGGCAGAAACCTGTGTGTGGAATGCCAATGCCCTATCTCAGAGCTTCACCAACTTGAAGCTGGTTTGGAGAGATCAATCTGACTAGAAGCAAAAAATTAAATCTAAGTGAACTGCAGATAGATTTCTTCTTTTAAATTTTTAAAATTTTTAAATTATGGTTTCGTTCAATATTATATTAGTTTCAGGTGTACGGTGTAGCGATTAAACATTTATATCACTTACAAAACATTCCCCCCGCCATAAGCCTAATATCCACCTGGCACCTTACACAGTTACTATAATACTACTGACTATATTCCCTATGCTATACTTACATCCCTGTGACTATTCTGTAACCACCAAAGAGTATTTTTATAATTCTGCTGAAACTGGAAAAGTCAGGCTTCATGCTGTCTGTCACTGTCAGAACCAATAAGTAGAGACAAGGATTGCATCTTTATGGGCCCTTTATTCAGATGCCGGCAACCTGAGAAGATTGGTGGGTTATGTACCCTAAACACCACCATAACATCTCATCTCAAGCTGACCTTTTCATAAGGGGAAGGAAAAGGTAGGTAAGGGGTTTAGAACAAGGTTAACCAGATAAGTTGCAGCCTGGCAGTGATTGCTTGTCAACCTGGAATCACATAGGTCATGCATTCCAGTTCCTGGAATAACAGCTTTCCACATGCATTAATCACTTAAGCTTATCAACTATAACTAAAGCTAAAATCTTTAACTCTTGAGTTCCCTTATCACTATGTTTAAAGTAGAGAAATGGGACTATAAAAAAACTGGAGCAGGTAAAATAGGACAGAAGAGAATTATGAGCTACTTATCCTATAAAACTTTGCTATTCAGAGTGGACCAGCAGCCTCAGCATCTACCTGGGAACTTGTTAGAAAGCAGAATCTTAGCCCTGGCTGGGTTCCTCAGTTGGCTGAAGCATCATCCCATACAGCAAAAAAAGTTGCAGTTTCAATCCCTAGTCAGGATACATACCTAGGTTGCTGGTTTGATCCCTGGTCAGGGTGCATATGGGAGGCAACCTATTAATGTTTCTTCTTCATGTCAATATTTCTTTCTCTCTCTTTATTCCTATCCCTCTGAAATCAATAATTATAAAAAAAAAAATCCTTGGTTGAGGATTAGAAAAAAGAATAGAAAAGCAGAATCTCAGGTCCCATCTGAGACTCCCTAAATCAGAATACATATGCCCAGATGATTTGCCTGCACATTAAAGTTGGAGAAAAACTGCTGTCAAAAACATTAAGGAACTGTGAGATGCTTGGTACACTGAGAGGTTCTTTGGGGATCAGGCAGCTAAAAGGCAAATCTAGTCTGCCTGGGAGGAATCACCAGTAGATTAGTGAGACATCAATTGGGGATTAATCAACAAGGATTTGCAAAGGAATCTTAAAAAAGAAGAGGAAGCTGGCAGCTAGGGAAACTGAATAAGAGGCTGAATGTAAGAACTGAGCATAAATCCTGTCAGCTTTGGCTTGCAGAATCTGTGGCCTAAGGAGAGATCAAGTTTATCTAGGACTGAAAGGCTGGACCCAGAACAGCAAGGAATGTTGTCTGTGCTGAGGCCCATAGATTTCCTTGATCTTTAAGGAGGGGAGTTTGAATAAGGCTCAGGACTAGAAACGGAAGTGACCAGATAACAGTGTTTGGCTTGACAGCCAAGCCAAGTACTGGGCACGCTCTGTGAACCCAGCTCACTGGGTCTTTCTGCCATACTAACAACCACTCTCACAGGGCTGGAGCTATCTGAACCCTCCTTTGACTGACTACCTCTAAGCAAAAGCAACACAGACTGGAGTATAGGAACATAGTCTTCACTGGAAAAACTTTTTTCTGCCCTAGTGATGGCAGGAAACAATTACTCCCAGACAGGCAAGGGTTGATGGGAAATTGACTGGCAGGAGTCCTCTTTGGGGACTTTGTGTCAGGAATCTCCCTTTGTGACAGATGTGTGTTGCCGTCATCCGGGGTCAGCATGCACACTTGGAGTCCTGGGCTACTTGTGCCCCAACCCCGCCCATTCCGACCCAACCTCTGCCTAATAGTGTGATACAGTAAAACCTTCGCCGCTCATGCCCTGTACCACATACTCACCCCACCCCACCCCCCAAGCTGTACTCTCCTTCCTTCTTCTTTTCAAATGTTTGCTGCCATCAGGACTACCTAGGAACTCAAGAATAAAATGCTGATTCCTGCCCTCTCACCCCAGAGCTCTGAGGGATTCTGATAGTGGAGGTAGAGAGAAGGGGGATCCAGAAAATACATTAGCAACAAGCCTCAGAAAGTGATTCTGACACAGATGTAACCAGACCAGATTTCAGAAGCATTGCTTAGCATCTTCCTTCCACTTCACTTCTTCAGGGCTCAGAATCTTACCAGCTGGGGCGGTGGCAGTGGAGAGGATGCTGGGTTCTCTGTGATATCCATTCCCTCTCTTCCTTCCCCTTTGCAACCTCAGTTTCCCAGGCCTGTTCTCTCTCTTTCCCTGCTCTACCATCACAGCTTCCCTCGGCCCTCACTGTCCTTCCAGTGACCTTCAGACTGGTGCAGGACACCTACCTGCAAATCTTCAGCCTTCACCAACTCTCATTCATACTATATTCTCCCCAAAGTGTGTTCTTTCTTACTATCTCCAAGTCCACTTTTGGAATTCTCCTCTTAATTCCAGCCAGCTTTCACCGGTCTCTTCTACAGCTTCTCTAGGTCTCCAATTACATCTTCAAGGGCATAGTCAAAAGCCTCTTTATACTCCCCCTCCTTGACCTCGCAGCTGCATCTGCCACTGCCAATCACCCTCTTCTCTGAACACTCTAGCTCTGCCGGGGCGGTCATTTCAAGGCTACACCACATTTTGGCACAGAAACAGTGAGCCCAGCTCATCCACTGTGAACAGATCTCAGGATTTTGCAAGCATTCATACTTGTCACTGTGTCATACACTTCCCTTAATCCCCTGAAAATTGGAATAGCACTGGGGAGCCTAAAAGAGGAACTCTCCACCATTGGTTGTCTTTCTTGGGAATGTTCAAAGATTCGATTCTACAGTCAGGACCAGCTACCTAATTTGTGGGATCCCATGCCACATGAAAACGTGGGTCCCTTGTTTATAAAGTATTAAGAAATTTCAAGACAGTGACAGTGGGGCATTCAGCTGAGCACAGGGCCCTTCTAAGCATGCAGCTCTGTGCAACTGCAGAGGTCACATGCTCAGGAAACCAGGCCAGTTTACAGTTGACCCTGCCTATTAGCTTAGTGACTATCTAGACCAGATAAGTCAGTGAGAACATGGTAATAATTCAGATAAAATCAGAGCCTGCATTCCCAAGTTATCAGCCAGTTTTCCCAGGGAAACACCCTTCCATGTTCACAGTCTTCACTTCTCAGGTCTGTCAGCTCTCCCATAGGTCTTACCATCAAGTCAGGGGGTGGGGAATGATACAGCAGAGTCCCTCTTAAAAACCACCGGGAAGAGACAGCTCCGCAGGCAGATCCCAAGCATCATCATCATCATTGCTGTCACTTTAAATTGAAACATGGAATATATGGAATTGAATCCCAACTGGCTCTTCCCCATGCTGAGCCCCTAAACCCCTTAAGACCGCCTGGAGATTGAAATGAGAATCCCAGCGGCAGCAGGTCTCCCTGCTTTCTCTGGGGCAGAGCCAAAAAGAGATAAAGAAAGTGTTGTATTAGGCAGCAGTAAACAGGCGAGGGACAAGCAGGCCTTTAATAAAGCAGACCTTCACTGGGGCTAAAGTGGCCCTGGGCTGACCCCACCCTAAATCCTGGCAGTGTCCAGCAACAGGAATTCAGAGGAACAAAGACGCTGGCATCGCCTGCTGCATCCCGCGCATACATAACAGAAAGCAATGCAGAAACCCGCAAGCAAAGAATACATAAATACCATTATCCAGCATTTCAGCCGAAGCTTATTTTTTTTAGTCCAGACGACTATGCTATTCTGCTTTCTCTGCCTCAAATTTCTGTCTTGTGACTCACAGGGAGGGCCTTGGAGACAATGAAATATCCCAGAGATAGGTCCGTCTCCCTCCCTCCAACATCAGGATGAATTTCCTACCACATTTGTTTTTTTCCTTTATTAACCAGGCATGAATGATAATATTGCCTGGGCTTGAGAACTCATCTCTGTCAGTGGTAAACATAAATAATGAGCCACGTTCACAGAAAAGCTTGCCAGAATTTCATTGATTAACAGCCTGTGCCACAGCCTCTCTTTGAAATTAAAAACACTTTCAATGACACCGAACAGAAAAGGCATTGCATGAAAAATATTTCGAAGAGGGGTTGTCATTAAAGCATGCCAAGAATAGAACTGTTTTTATTTAACCATCCTCTCTCCTCTCCTCACCCTCCCTCCCTTGCAGGCTGTGAGGCTGCGTGCAGTCAAATCACAAGAATTACAGAAAGTATTTCCATCCATTTGAGTTTCAGAAGCTTCAAAAACAGACCTATAGATAGCACTTAATGTGTCTCTTTCCCCTATTGCAAGTGATAATGAAGGAAAATCCAGCTGTTTGGCAATCTATAGAACAATTTTTATATTTCTTACCTATACATCAGATTCCGTCCCACTCACTGCCCGTGTCTTAGTTCTGCCCTTTGTCACAGCCTCCTGATCGCTGTCCTTGCCCCCAGCTTGGTGCCTCTTCTTCGATGGGATACCGCTGCCTCACAGAATTTGCAAACTGCTCATTGGAGGCCCAGACTCACCACAGGCTTGTTTAGCTTTGCATGTACAGTGGGTTATTTTCTTTGGTGTGGATTTTTAGATTTTGAATGCCTGAAAAGGTGGTCCATGTGCTCACTTCATGGCCTCCTTGGTGTCCCCTCGTACCTCCTGCTCCTCGCTCTGGAGCCCCCTCCTGAAGAGGCACTCCTTCCTCTTCTTTGAGGAGTTGCTGACACATGCCTATGGAATGAAGTCCAAGCTCCTTAATTTCTTATGCAAAATTCTCCACCATGTCACCCCTGTGAACTTTTTCATCTTTATGTCTCACGATTCTTTTACCTCTACTGCCCCAGTCTCCTCTACTGCCAGCTTTATCCACCTCTGCATTAGGCCGGGACAGCTCGCCAGCTCACCACAAGCCCCTTTCCTCTGATTCCCAACTCACCTTGACTCACCTTGAAGGCCCTATTGAAATGTCACCTTCTCTGTAAAGTGTTTGTTGTTCTCTGCAGTTGGTCTAGTGTGCTAGAAAAAGCTAGGACTCTGGCATCAGCCGGACCTGAGTTCAAATCCCAGTCTTTCACCTACCAGGTATAAAAACTTAGCAATTTTCTTAAGGTCTTTGAGGCTCCACTCACTGATTGGTAAAATGACGATGATTCCTAGTGTCATCATAAGCTTGTTTTGAATACCAACAGAAATAATATATAAGTAATTCTTGGCACAGGTACCTATTATTATATGTCCTGGCTCCACGAAACATATTACAGCACTTTCAATATTTGTCTCCTAATGAAGATATTTGTGCAAATGTCTTTCTCTTCTACAGATTCACAGAGCAGGAACCTCATCTGTTACATCACTGCATTCCCCACAGTACCCAGCGCAGACCTCAGGGGACATTTATGAAATGTATGTGCTTGCTCAAAATTCTCTTCTGCTTTAATGAAACTGACAATCATTTGTTTAGCTAGTACCCACGGGAGGAACCGGGCTGAAAAACTTCAGGTTAACTTATAATATTTAGACTTCTCTCCTTATATTTAGACTTTTGCCCACATGACTTAGATGTTAATCCTCCTAATTATAATGATAATAACTTTATGTATGTATATTTTTTCTTTGTAGTGCTTCACATGTGCCAGGACCAAGTCTAGGTGCTTCACATTTATTCTTTATGATAATCCTCACAATAGATGTGGGAGGTAAATACCATCTAACCTCCAATTTACAGGTGAGGAAACTGAGGCTTGGAAAGATTCAGGTTAAGTAACTTGACTAAAGCTGTGCAGCTAGCATGTGGTTAGACTGGACCCGAACCCAGGAAGTCTGGCTCCAGGGAACAAGATCTTTACCACTGCTTCCTACCACCAGATAAACTGCAATGCAGAAAGTAAGTGGGATTGATCCAATTGGCTACTTTTTCACAAGCAATATCACCTAATTCAACTGATGGTTTGACTGGCTAGACTTGGTGTCCACGTGTGAGCTTGTAAGTTACTGAAAATGGCTGGCAGACGCTTTGTGCCCCAGCTGTCCCTGCAGCTTCTGGCAGGTAGCACTGGGTCTCCTGGAGGCCCTTTCTTCCTCTCCTGCAGATCCAGGTGTGACTTGCCAAGGAAAGTTATAGTAGATCACAAAGGGGTGCAGCAACTGGGGGCTGCTCCCTGGAGGACTCATGGGGTCAACAGCAGCATTCTCAGACCTGCAGAGCTAAGGACCGGTTTGTAGCTCTGAGAATCACTCACACTTGCTCTTTGACTCCTGGGGCTCCAAATGTAACCCCCACAGTATGTTGCTACTTTTGTTCCAGAATCCAGAATCACAGGACACCATTTTCCACGTTGTAATCAGCAGCACTGTTTCTCAAACTTTAATGTGCAGACAAATTATCTGGGAATCTTGTTTAAAATGCAGATTCTCAGTAGGTCTGGGACACCTGAGACTCTGCATTTCTAACAAGCTCCTGGATGGTTCTGATGCCACTGGTCCATGGACCACACTCATGAGAAAGGCTCATGAGAGATGTTATTATTTGTTACAGAGGACCACTTGCAGCCTGTAATGTACTAGGAAACATTGCAAATCTTTAAGAAGGACCTATAATACACAGATTTCCAGAATTTATTTGCGCAAAGAATCCTTTTCGTTAGAACATCTATAATCATCTGTATGAATTAAGATTAGGTTCAATTTCTAGTAATAGAAAATCCAAAGTAACAGTGGTTTTCCCTCTTCCACATAAAAGAAATGTAGATAGTCTAGGGTTAGCATGGCTCCTAGCAATGTCAGAGACCCAGGTTTCTACTAGCACGTTCCTCTACCCTCCTCAGCATGTGGATTTCACATCAAGGTCAAGATGGCTGCTCCAGTTTCAGTCATCACAATGCATGAAAACCAGGTGGACAGGCAGAAGGACGTACACACTCTCCACGGACACTTCCAGGAATTTGCACACACTACCTGTGCTCATTGGCCAGAACTTCGTCACATGGCAAAGCTGCAAAATAGGCTGGGAAATGTGGTCTGTATTTTGAGCAGCCAGATTCACAGCTAAAATCAAGGGTAATATTACCAAGAAGGGAGCAGTGGATGCTGGGAGGAAATAAGCTATTTCCATTACATTCTTCTAAGGAACTGGTAAAAATATTTTGAAAGACAATACTTTGGTCTGAGTTTGCCATTTGCCATAACTGGTTGACGGGTAAGCCAGGACAAGCCTCTTCATCTCTTGGCTCCCATCCCAGGTCTTGCTCAGTTACTCCATGGTTCCCCTCCTTGTGGCAGACAGGAGACCCCAAGGAGTACCTGTCTCGGCTGCTGAAAGCTGTGAGGAGCATATGGGTGATGGACTGCTGTGCCCAGCTCCCCCTGGGCTCAGAGAACACATTAGTGTCACAGAAGAGAGAAGAGAGGCCAGGACACTGAAGAATGAAATTATGGGTTGTTATTTTGCCATTGGACAGATTTGCACCAATAGGCAGGGAACAGCATCAAAAGTTATATTAGTTATGCAGTTTTATAGTGAACCCAGTCTTTGTGAAGACTTCTCTGTGAACTTCTCAATGCTCCACCATTACATCCTTGCTTTACGGTCTGCAAATGTTGATGACCTGCTGTGGAGGCAGTGAAGCTCATTCTCTGACACTGAATCACTGAGCGACATCGGTCATCTTAATGTGATCTTTATACTAAATAAGACAGGAACAGGAGGGGCCTGGGGAGAGGAAGATGCATGTATTGACTAGGTGTTTGTATATATTTATCTTATTGAACACTCTTTGCAGTTTATGACACAGGCTGGAAATACCCAAGCTGGTAGTTGGACCAGGTATCCATGCCTCTGAAATCCGTCTTCTTTTGCCAGGACAGGAAATAGAAGCCTTCTGCATGTGCTTCGCACTCTCTTTGTCTCCCCTGCCCCACCCTTCCCCCTACCGCATTCTTTCACACTTTGACTTTGTGTTCATCTTTTCCCAGTAATTAGTAAATTATAAGCCCTGCATCTCAAATTCTTGACATTCATTTGCTGTTCCCCAGTAATTCATTCCATTTGGTATTTGCTTTGAAAAGACACCGAAGTGCTCGCTAATGCGGCAGCACTCCCTTGCCTGGATGAGGCTCTTCACCTCATTTATCACATTGCGCTGCTGGTCCTGAAGTCTGACAGGCAATTCAGGCTTTCTGAATGCAATTCAGGCATTGATTTTAATCTATGAAGCTTTGGCGTCTGGGTCCTGGCTGCCATGGAAATGAAATCGCTTCTTGGATACTTTTCTACAGGCTGCTGCTAACTGTTCTGAAATGCGGGGCTCTGAGAGACATTTCTGTGCCTCTCCTGAGGTAAAAATGTCCAGTAGAAATAGCTTCCTGACTTTAACCATTACTGTGAACACGGAAGAGAAATCCCAAACGAGGACACATACATGGAATGTGCTTACATTCATAGATGTACACACTGAATTGATTGATTATATCTAGTTAAAAATAAATTTAAAAATACAGAAATCTGATGTGGTCAACCCATTTGGTTTTTAAACTGGAAATCCCTGAGTCTGAACGGCACACTGGGTGCCAGGAAGCCAATGGGAAAGTGTGATGCTTAGGCCTGTATGTCTCGTCTGCTTTTTTCTCCCACACAGGGGGAGCTGGTGGCGGGAAAATGATCTGAGATGATGCTTTGTCAGAGTGGGGACAGGAAGAGTGAAAGTGTGCTGCTTACACTGAAAGTGAGGAGGCAGGCAGCTTTTGCGCCTGGGAATACGACACCACCTTTGTCCTAGTCAGTCTTGATGGCTGGAAAGGGTGAGGAAGATGAGAACTGTGAAGGGGACTTAAAGGCTCTCCACCAGAGAGAGGTTCTTGCTCTCTGCTGGTCCTGCTCAGGGTGATGTTCATTTCAAATGCAATTGCTTGCTTCAGCTTTTAAAATTCAGATGATGTTGGTGTTAGCAAGGAATGTGACAAGGTAGTTGACTTGTTGACTCAAAGGACAGAGCTTTAATTTTTTTATGATAAAAATGTGTCCAAAAGTCAGAAACTTGAGTACAAGTGAAAAAAGAAAAAGATGAACCTGAGGCATTTTTAAGTAACAAATGACAGTTGAATCCACTCACGTAGCTTTATTTTTCCATAGAAGAAGGCTGTTAGACTTGACTCATGTAGAAAGAGTTGGAGGGAGCATGTCATTGGCTCCCCAAAACATCACTTCCTATAAAATGTTTGGTAGCCCATGTAACTTCGGAGGCAGATGCCAGTTTCAGCTGTCATGAGCAGTGAAGGATAAACTCGACTACAGCTTTTCAGGTGCTTCTGAATTACCCACTCTTGTTTAGAAAATCACTGTGAAAATTCTACCAGCACCAGGAACTGCAACTGCAAATATCACAACCTGTTCTCTTCAGGGTTTGGTTCCAGCAAGGCCAGGCCAGGCTGGGAGATGAGCTGACATCAGATGGCATCATATCAGGTAAATGCGCCCTGACTTATTTCCAAACTACGAATTGTAGCTCTGTTTGTAAGATATCAAAACAACTGTGTGATGAAGTCCATTCCATCCAGAATCTCTCAGGGCAGTTGATTGGAACATACATACACAGCTTGGCTGGTCACTGCCTTCTGACGTTTCAAGTGTCGCCTTAGGTACATTAGGAGTGAACAGTAGGCAGGAAAGATAAACTCACTTTAAAAAAAGAGACAACCACACATTGATGTTTCTCTCCCTCTCTTTCTTCTTCCCTTCCCCTATCTCTAAAAATGAATAAATAAAATCTTAAATTTTTTTTTCTTTTATTGATTCTAGAGAGAGGGAAAGGGATGGAGAAAGAGAGGGAGAGAAGCATCAATGTGAGAGAGAAATATCAATTGGTTGCCTCTTGCATGTGTCCCTACTGGGGACTGAACCCACAACCCAGGCATGTGCCCTGGCTGGGAATTGAACTTGTGACCTTTTGGTTTGCAGGATGACACCCAACCAACTGAGCCACACCAGTCATGGCTAAACTCATATATATTTGGACAATTCCAAGCCAGCACTTGTGAAACCAAGCAGATAGCTGCAATGGCAGTGACGGAATGTAGAAACTTGGGATAATGAGTTGGGCATGGAATAAGAACCTGAAAACCCTGGTCATGATGCCATTAAGGGTCCTGGTGCATGTTATCCCTGCCCCAACTTGCCTTTAATCTCACTTCCTCCCCTGTTGTAAGGCACACATAGTGGGCAGTTGCCTATATTCGACTAAAAGTATACTTCTTGCCAGTACTTTATTGTATTGAGTTTGTGACAAATTCCCTTCCACCCTACCATTATGCAGCAGCCACAGGGGCTCTGTGATGTATCCAGAGCTGATAAAGGCATTGTCTTGGCCCTAAAGTGCTCACAGCCTGTTTTTCTTCAAGGTCAACTCACTCCTTATGGGGAACAGCACAGCAGGGTATTTAATAGCACTGCCACTACCTCTTTCCTCCCAGGGAAAGACTCTGTGTCCAAATTCCCATCAGATTCTTGGATGTAAGACACCAGTTGGAGTGCAGAGTGGTCCTCCCTTCTCTGAGAACAGCTCTGACTCACAGGCATGGGACCCCAGCAGTCCTGTCTGTCCCATGGCTCTGTTTCTTGCATAACTGACAGATCTAGGGGAAAGGAACCCTGGATGGATCAATCAGGACCACCCTGCTATCCACAATCAATCATCTGATGGGTAGGTAAAAATGTTAACAGTTTGCCCATAGCTTGTAACTGTCCTTTAAAGTGGCCAGAATCTTACATTGAAATACTTAACCTGGGTACTTCTATAGAATAAGAACTTAAATAAGAGAGCCATCGCTCTTCTGGAGGTGGAAACCAAAGAGCAGTTCTGTTCCCCAGCAAGCCAAAGATTCTGGTCTGCAATCCAAGGCGATGACAGCTTCTCTCCTCAGAGAGAGGCAGAGATAAAAGACAGACAGTGTGTCCTGGGGACATTTGATCCTTGGGGGCCAACTGCCCCCTCACCCTTTTGTTGGCAGTTATAGGAGGCACCCCATTATTCTTCCAGTAAGTTCTCTTTTGCCTGAGCTAATTAGTATTGGGTTTCTATCAGTTATAGCCAAAGAGACACACGGGAAATTTTCTCGGCCTGACAGTTGGCCTTTTCCACAATCAGATGATCCTTCCTGTGTATTTTTTTTTGCCTCAAATCATCCATTCATCCTTTTTCTTCAAGGATGCCTCTGAGTCACAACCTGCTATATGTGACACCCAGATGTTCAAGATTTGTTAAGGACACCACTCCCTGGAGCCAACGCTCGCCACAGAATTTGTCTCCCCTGCTACAGGTCACATCCTTGCCTTCTCTCTGTGACTGGGATTCTGTGTCTCCTGGCTCAGTGCCTTCCCATCCTTCCATTGTGGTACCCCTCCCCCACTGCACACACACTCCATGATTGCTTGGGATTTATGGCAGATTGTGGTGAAAAATTGGCAACTATATTTCCTCCTCCATCCAGGACTCTGAACTTTCCCCGTCCCCAAGAATTTTAATTGGCATTCTTTCTTCCTCCTTCCCCTTTCCTCTGTTAGCTTTAGAGCCAAACCATTGGCCAATTGAAAATTTTCTCTTCTTTTTTAAACAAAACAAAACAAAGCTGAGGGAGTCCTACTTTAAGGTTTCATTTTGGAACACTTGACCTTGATTTCAAAAGACTGTTAGGGATCTTTTGTCTGAAGATATTATATAGTGAGGTCTTGACAGTCTCAGATTTAATGCTCACCTTCTCCCCTTGTGGCAGACATTGTTTTGGCTGCAGAGTCTCTGAATTTCCTTCCTATGTTTGTGAAATTGGGAGGAGACAGTACTCATCTCTTCCTACAGAGGCTGAAAAGGAATGATAATTCACTCTTCCAGCCTCACTTGCAGCTAGAGCCTAAGCATCCAAACTAGGCATGGCCTGCCAGATGCACACATCTGGGACTTAGAATCAGAGACTAATTAGGCAAAGAAGTTGGGATCATGGATTAGCCATTGGGTGGTGACAGCATCCTATCTGTAGGGGCACCATGCCTTGGTGCCTCCAGTGGGGTCCAATGCTCAGCAGAAGGGCAGCATTGTCCACGTTGGACAACTTCTGTGGCATTGATCTTGGCTGAGGACTGGCTCTCATACTTCACTTTGTGTCTGCTCATTTTCGAAGCCTGGTTCTCCAGCCTTCCTCAAGGATTCTGTAATGTTCCCAGTGTCCTTTTGAATTCAGGTTGCTTGCACCTAGAAACCATGAATAATGTGCTTGCAAAATGGTCACAATAAATAATAATTAATTTTTTCCTTGTAGCACAAATTTTAAATATGTAATCTGGAGGGCTAACATGTAAGATCTAGTTGCTTCACTGCTGAGTGAGCCTAGGTGATGCCCAGTATCCATGACTCAACACAACTTTCTTCTTTTCTTGTGAAATGGTAACAGACAACTTGTTTTTTGGGGGGTAGAGGGAGGGAGGTGCAGGCACAGCTGCTCATTTGAAGCTGTGATGGAAGTGATAGACATGCCGAGAAAGCAAGAGATGGTTCCTACCCAGAAAATAGCTTAATAAGAGACTTGAGCCTGTGCATAACATATAATCAATCATAGACCTAACAGGATCACTTCAGCGATGCTCCTATTTTATGGGAGAAATTATACTCTGTAGCAATCGTGTGAATATTTGGTTTATCAACTGAACCAGGGTGGTATTGACAGTGAAAGGAAATGCTAATTATGGAAATGCTAAGACAACAGACATAAAGGTCATACTAAGTAGCAGAGTGGAGACCTGGACATTCTTGAAGACCGTGGGGTTTAACAGGCACCGGGTTATCTCTGGTGGTGTCTACCCCACAGCACTCCGTTCATACTCCTCAATCACATTCTCATTCTTTTTCTTTATGTCCATAGCTAGAGACCAAGTGTCAACATGCCTGCCACTTGTGTGCACCCCCTATTCATGCATCTGGCAATACATTCTACATTTGCATGCATTCTTTTTACAGGGGTGATTTCCATAGCAACAGTAGGAATATTAAAAAGGCACCTGAATAATGCTTTAAAGCTAAATCACCCTCTTTAAGAAGTCCTTTCTCGAGGGAATTACAGGCTATTGCCACATAGAGTTTCTTAGCTCCTTGTCACATATATACATTTCTAGCTACAGCTCACTGCCTTGCAGTTTAATTAATTACAAACATTTTAGCCTCCCTTTTAGCCCATAAGATAAAGAGAGATCCTTGCTGGACAGCTGTGGTTCAGAAGTGTTTTATGAACCAAGAAGGATGCAGGGGAAAACTTGCATGTTTTGAGTGCCTACTAGGCACCCAGCTCTTACTTATTTTATCTCATTTTCATAGAAACCCAGGCAGAGCAAGGACACTTCTGCAGTGCTGGCTGAGTCTTGTGTGAAACTGGCAAATTTTACTTCCAACATCTTATTCCTGTATCTCCTCACTGAGGAAGCCAGAGAAGAAGGGCATAAAGTGGTTAGAAAGCAGGGCCTGGGTGGGGTGGTGGTGGGAATGAGAAGGGTGGGGGCATGGATGTAAGTGGGAATGCTGAAAACACAGGGCTCAGGCTGGCTGTTGCGTTTCCAAATCCTTCATCTCATCACAGCAAAGGAGACAGAGGGAGGAAAGAATAGTAGTGATTCATTTACTGATCTAAGAGGTGATACCCTGCAAGCAAAGGGTATTTACTAATTGGGACTTGCTTCCTTGAAACCTACTTGAGAGCCTCAATGAGTTTTCTCTCTTTTTTTGAATTTAAAGAAATATATACGCAGTGCTGTCTTTTAAAATAAAACATCAGCTCCCTACAAGAATCTTCATTTTCTTGAGACTCTGCCAACTATTTTTTTTACTTCTGCCCTTTGAACCAATATGAAAAAGATTAGTCTCAGCTGTACTTGAAAATTTAACTCACTGATTTTTTTTTTGTTATTCATACCAGTATTTATTAGTCTCTTCCTTTGCATTCATCATGGTGCTTTAGGCTGAGAAATGTGAATAGACATGGGCTTTACCCTCTGAAAACTTGTCATCTAATTGAAAGAAAGAAGTTAACCAGTTTCTGTAATTATAAATTACATGATTACAAATTGTGATAAGTACAATGAAGATAAAAGAGTACATGATAATGCTGAAAGTGCTAGGGCATGGCCCTTGTTCCCCCAACATTCTGCCTTTAAGATCTATCCTTGAAGGATGAGTGAGTTAACACATTCTGTTATCTACCCTGTAGCATGAGTAAATTCAGTCACATTGTTTTCCTCCAAGCAGATACAAGAGATCCAGGTACTGAGGAAGTGTGAGGATTTATGGGATCGATGGAATAATTTGGGAACATTGGACATTGTTTGGTGGGAAAATCTGATCAAGGATGGAGGCAGAAGGACACAGAAAGAGCAGCTGAAAGCAAAGAAGATGTCTGTCCTAAGAAAGACTTTACCCAACACGGCACATACCTAGAGAAAAGTATATATATACAGGGTCTGGCAAAAGTACTGCCTGCTTGAGTGTGGTTGGTAGGGGAATAATATAGGTGTAATAATTTATAGTTTTAATCTGAACATTTCACCTAATATATCATATGTATGCTTGAGTGTGATATTGTTATGTTGCAGAATCACATGCTTATGATTTTATAATAAAAGATTTTGTAATAAAAAAGAGGTGTTAGTTGTGTTGGACCCTGTAATATAAAGGGAGTAACTTTAAATTCAGTTGTCATTTGTACCTGAGCTATTCAAAGCTAATGTTCAATGACTTCATAATTATTAATAAGCAAAGATGTTTGGCATGCCCTCTGAAACCAGGTAGCATCTTTTTATTAGAGGTTTACCAGATGGCTGCCTTTGATTCTGCCAGCTATACCACATGGAAAGGGTTCCCTTACCTGGACTGAATCTGCATATCTCTCTAGTTATTACCTGTCAAGCCTGGACTCCTGAAGGAGATAACACAGTATATGGTTAAGTTAAGTGAATATTGTTTATTTTAGTTATGACTTTATTCCTGGTTATGATTTATTCCTGTTTATATCCCTCATCCCTCTTTGCTCCCTTATTTTAGTGAATTAGATCAAACAACATATAAACTTGAAGTGTCTCCCCCTTTTCCTTTATTTTAGTCTGAAGCCAAAACCAGAAGTATGAGAAATCAGCCCCTTGGTTTGCTGTTCCCTGGATTCCACCTGGCCCTGCATGTCCCTCTGGATAAAATCACCTCCTAAGATGGAGGCTCAGACACTGTTTTATCATTCTAAAGGCAGAATTGAAAAGAAAAAGTTTTCCTTGGGGTTACTGTCATTCACTCACACATTCCACCAGGGTGTCTATTGCCAGATCTTGAGAAGGGTGGGTGGACCCTCCAGAAAGCTCATGTAAGGTTTCTCCCTCAGTTTAGAGTGGGGGTCAGTTTGGGCAGTGCATGAGAGTGCTGTTTTCTTCTGTAAGGAGCTAATGTGGGTTTCCTCTATTTCTCCTTCTCTCCACTGGAGCAAGTTAAATTCTCTCGGAGTTTGAATCTCAATGCGATTTTACTTTGTGTAGATTGGAACTTTTGTATGTTTTTAAACTTATCTAATTTAAGGTGTGTCAAGGAGCTCCGTCTATGTGGCTCAGATTGAGTCGTCCTGGCAGTGTAGAACTATGTCTTAATAACATTTTGTCTACCATGTGGCTTGCTTATAGCCTTTGAAAAATAAAATTGAATTAGTCATTCAAATATAAAGCAATTTCTCTGCTTTTAGGAAATTTATAATCTACTGAGAGAGATAAAGGCATATATATATATTACAGTACTCCTTTGGTATCCACAGGGGCTTGGTTCCAGGATCGTCATGGATACCCAAATCCATGGATGCTGAAGTCCCTTATATAAAATAATGTAGTATTTGCATAGTATACTACTACATATAGTATAACCTATCCACACTCCTCCCATACGCTTTAAATCATCTCTAGATTACTTATAATACCTAATACAATGTAAATGGTTGTTATACTGCATTGTTTAGGGAATAATGACAAGAAAAAAGTTTGTACAGACACAACCATCATAGGTCTAACTACATAGTATATGTCAGCAACAGCGTAATTTTTTTCTGAATATTTTCCAACCACTGTTGATTGAATATAGGGATGCAGAACCCACTGATATGAAGAGCCAACTCTAGAGTGGTACAAAGGGAAGTGTTTTAGGCTGGGAATCCAAAGCCCATGTCACAGTGGCTCTGCTGTTTACAGATAGGTGGTGACTCAACATTACTTCTAAGGACCCCAGTTTCCTTATCTGTAATGTGAAGAAGTTGGACTAGGTAATATCAGATGACTCCCTATAGATGCTACCTACATATCATGTCCCAAGTCTATTCTCTTGCCTCCACATCCTCTACCACTTCCGTCCAAACTACTGATGCAGGTGTTCCAGGGTTTCGGGAACCTGAATGTCTCTGACCCACTGTGTGCTTGGCTTTCTACAGAAAATAATTGAAACGTAAGCCAGCATTGAGTTTAAAGTGAAAATGAGTTTATTAGCAAAGAATTGAGACAGGGAGTAGGCTACTCCACAAGCAGATCAGCCTCAATTTAGCAGAATTTGCTTCCTTTATTGAGGTTCATTTAACCAGGGGAAGTAGGGTATTCCATAAGAGGAAGAATATTCAGGATCTTTCTGGGAAAGTGGTAAAGATTTCTCGGAAGAGCTCCTTTGGCCATTTTGTGTCCTGATATGGGCCTTCTGTTTCTGATCATGGGGTTTGAGGTGTGTCATTCAGCATGCCATAGCATTATGATGAGCTTATAATGAGGCTGGGGATTACGTAAGCTGAAATTAGTTGCCATGTTGGATCAAGTTGGTCTCTGCTGATTTTAAGTCATAAGTCTGGTGGGGCATGGTCTTACTTCCTTGTTGACTGGTCCTGTAGCTTTTATCTACTGCACCTGTTTCACCACATACCCTGTCTCACCACCATGATCTCGTTCTTCTACAACTGTAAAAGCTCCCAGTTTCCACGTTTCCAGTCTTGCCATCCCAGAACTCATTTTGCAATCAGAGTCATCACTTGAAAACACAAATCATATCTTTTCACATGTTCCTTCCCTACTACCTAAATTCTCCAACAGCACCCAGCCACACTTAGAATAAAACACAAGCCACACAGCAGGTCTTCTCTGCCCTCCTAGCCTGACCTCTGACTATCTCTCTGACTTTACCTTCTTGTGCTGTCCCTCTCATCCACTATGTGATTGTCACCTTCTTTGCACAAACCATTTCCATAGTCATTCAGTCCAGTTCTTCCATCTAGAAACTTCCCTTCCCACTGGACTCATATGTACTGGGCTTTTTGCCCCATGCACATCTTATTGTCTCTTCATTCCTCTGAGTAGGATCAGGGGACCAATGGGATAAGCAGTAGAAATCAAGATTGGATTCTAGTCTAATCAAGAAATTAAGTGCAAGATAACATCAAGGTTTCTAATTTGGGAAACTAATAGAGGCAGGAGAGTAGAAGAGAAAGAACAGATCTGGGACATGTTAAAGGAACTTCCAGTGGATAGTTTATGAAATCCTTGCTCTTCTCTCAATCCCTTTCTTTTATCAAGCATATATAAGCTTCCTTTTTCAAGAAGAAAATGGTAAGTATAGTCATGGCTAATGTGGTTACTATGTTCAGTTTCTGGTCTGATCAGTCAACACACTGTTCTGATTGGTCAGTACCCAGTTGATCCAGATGTTAACACTTTTTAATATCATGACTACTGATGGTCTTTCAAGTGCCCCACTCCCCTCTCTGGACCATGTTTTACTCTATGCTAGAGCGCCATTCCCAGGCAGAGGTTCCCAAAGTTTTTCCCTCAGGACCCCTAAAGACAGAAACTCCTGGGTTTGAGGTTGTGGGGACACCCAAGAAATAGGCCAAGTTTATTCAAAGACTCTTTTCTTTAAAGCTTATAATTCATCAAAATGTGCATTCTGCTTTATAAGAAATCTGTATTTGCTTTCACATAAAATTAACATTTCAAAGTACTTCAAGGTTTGCTGTTTATAGAATGGGCTTTGACATCAGAACTCCAAGAGACTGGGTAGCTATTCTGCTACTCACCAGTTGCATGACCTTGAACCTTACCTGGCCTCTCTGAGCCTCTGCATTCCTCATGTGTTTGTTTCTATGTATGGTGAGCACCCTGAGTGCCAGAGTCCATGTTTTGTCCATCTGTGTATTCCTCAGAGGCTAGAAGAGCATCCCATCCAGGGACCTCACTTTGTATGTGTCCATTGCTCTACATCAGACATATGTGCATCTATGGTTATCCTGTTTTTACCACTAGATGGAGAGCATGTATCCTAGGATTTTTAATTCATTAATAAGTGAGAGAGTGAACATTTCTCTGTAGTATCTTAACCAAATCAATTTATTTATTAATGGCAATATCATTGCCATTAAATTAAAACTGGCTCTCGAAAAAATTCAATTATAACTTTCAGAACTACTTGTTTTAAAACAATGCAAAGGCAAAAGCAAGGGAGAAACAACAACTTTAGGATAGTAGTTACCTCTGGGAATGGGATAAATTGGAATTGGGTGGGAGTGGGGATGTATCTAACAGCTAATTTCTTATTTAAAAATAGGTATGCAGTAAACATACCTCAAAATGTTAACCTTAGAGTTGGGTAATAGTGGTAAATATACATGTCTCATTATTTTCTGTATTTCTTTGTTTGAAATTTTGCACAATTGCAATTTTTTTGAACTAGGGGAAAGATTCAAAGATGAAATTTATATTTACTGCTCCTGTCTCTATACATACTGCTAATGAGCTTTTAATGTTCTCTGCAGAGAGATGCGTTTGCAGCAGCAAACTACAACAGAGCCAAAATCATACACTGTCTCCGCACTTGGTCTCTTCTGCTGCCACTCTCCTACTGGCCCTTACAGTTTGCCCTGAAGTTCAGGCCTTTAAAGGGGATTGCCTGATCTCAGCTGGCTAATTTGTTTTCATCTCCAAATTGGATTGTTTTCAACTAATCTGAAAAATGAAGAAGAACTGTTTCTGTGTGTCTGTTCTGGTTACTATTGCTATGTAATAAACCACCTTAAACCTTAGTGGCATAAAACAGCCATTTTATTATGCTCATGAACTCTGTGAGACAAACATTTGGACAGGGCACAGAGGGTGCACCTTGTCTCTGCTCCATGGTATCTGGAGCTTCAAGTTGGAAGACTCAAGCATTGGGGCAGGTGGGAGGTACTTGACAGTTGGGAGTGACTTGTTAGAGGGGGTTGAAATCTTTGGGAAGCATCATTGCTATGCGTCTGGCAGTTGATCCTGGCTTTTGGCTGAGCCTTTAGCTGGGACTGTTGACTGAGCCATCTCGTGGCTATAAACAAGTCACTGTAGTTGGCCCAGATTCCATGGGAAGGGACGGAGACTCCTTGCTGCCAGTGGAGGGGGTATTAAAGAATTTGCAGGCATATTGCAAAGCCATCACAATATCTTCTTAACTCTGCTATTGCAATAAAGTGGAATTGACAAACCTGCACCCCGCTTCTTCTTTGTCCACTCAGGTGATACACATGAAGAAGTATTTGACAGTATCCACTAAACTATCTAGAAACATGGTCAAGTTCCTGGACCATATGTGGTCAAGTTCAGGCAGCTCAGGTACAAACTAGTATGGTAATTTATTTTATCAGCCCTATACCTTTTGAAAGCTGACTAGCTTCTTCTTCTTCTTTTTTCCCCTTACCATTAAACATAAATATATGTATCATAAATAACATATATAACAAAATTTCACCATAAATGAAGTGTTATACAAGGAAGAATTTATTAACTACTGCTGCATAACAAATTACTCTAAAACCTCGTGGCTTAAAACAACAAATTTGTATTATCTCACCTCTTCTGTGAGTCAGGAATGTGTGAATAGCTTTGCTTAGTGGCTCTGGTTCAGGGTTTCTCATGGAGTCACAGTCAAGGTGTTGGCCAGGGATGGGTCATCTGAAGGCTTTACTGGGGCTGAAGAATCTGCTTCAGGTGGCTCACTCACATGGCTCTTGGCAAGGGGCCACAGTTCCTCATCGCTTGATGGCAGGTGAGCTTACTTCCTCATCATGTGGGCCTCTCCATAGGATTGCTTAAGAGTTCCCATGACAGGACAACTGACTTTTTGCAGGGACTGATCCAAGAGAGATCAAGGAGAAAGCCATCATACCTTTCATGTTTCCATCTTTGTAAGTGGCACTAAGTCACCTGCCATGCTGTAGTCATTAAAAGTGAGTTACTAAATCCAGCTCACTCAAGGGGAGGGGAAGTAAGCTTCACCTCTTGAGGGGAGGTGTATCAAAGACTTTCTGATTATATAGTTAAGACCACCACAGGGAATTCAAAGGAGAGGTTTCTCTCATTCTGTCCTGAAGGGATCTGCCTCAGGATACCTGTCCTTTTTTATGCAACCAATGTGGGCAAACAAGTAATTTTTATATGGAATATTTGAAATCAATTTCTACTTTGCCATTTAGGTGGGAAATACCCTAGACTTCTTTCTTCTACTCTGCTCCTATCTTTATAGGATGGGAACTGTGATTCTTATTAGTAAAAATGTGGAGAATGTTTTAAAACATTGGACATTTTATCTTTATGCAGAACTGTGGTAATATCGTGGAGGTGTGGGTATCCCCATGACTATTCCAACATCTCGTTGACACTAAGGTTAACTTGGCCATCCAAGTAGCCTGCACAGGTATGTCCTTTCTTGTACTCCCTTCTATTGCAGAGCTTTCAAACCTCCAAACTTGAATGGTTAGGATGACAGATGAGGCTGTGCTTCAGGCCAAGGAAGATCATAAGATGCAGAAAAGCTACCCTCTTCAAAAAGCAAAACCCAGTGAAGTAGCGTGCAATCCTGAGTAACTGTTTCTCATCTTAGAGAGATATAGCAGAAAAGAGAAAATCACTCCTTTATCTGAGAAAGGGAAACTTACATGGGCTCCAATTCAGATATCAAAAAGGAAGATCTGCTGCGATTCCTCACTTAGAAAAGCCAGTCCTGAGGACGGGGCAGCCAGGTCCCTGACAGGGAGGAGGGGTGACTTCCTTCAAGGAAAAAGAGTAGAATTGTATCAGGTTCTGGATCTAATTCAACTTGACTACTTAGCAGTAAAGATAAATTGAACCCACAGAGAAAACTGAAAATAGCATTTTCCTGGCAAGTCCTTCAATGGACTTAGTGTGTTTAGATTTATGAGGGGGTGGATGACCTTCTCTGCCTTGCTTTTTCACATTTTCGTTTTTCCAGGACTGATTTTCCATCTGGGCTAACCAGAACCTAAAGTTGCTGAATCAAACAGAGCCAGTAGGTCTGACTTGAGCAGGCTGGAACATGCACAGAACTGGGAAACACATATAGGCTTCTTTCTGAAAGGCCTATCAAGCAGAAGCCTACTCCCCCTCTGCCCTCCCTGCTTTAACGTAGGTCGTAGCACTGAAAGAGAATACATCCTGTTCTTCCAACTCCAGAGACACCACTGCTGAAAGAGCAATAGCAAACCTGGGGGTGTTTCCATCCAAGAGGCTGGCTGTGTGAAGGGGAAGGATAGCATTATCTAGTGCAAAGTCATTGTCATACAGACCTGGTTACCGTCTCATCATCCTAGGATGCTAAGGCTGGAAAAGGCTGGGGTGGTGGACTGATCTGCTGCAGCACCAAGGTTACCTATATAACAAAGAATAGCAGTGCACTTGAGAAGGATTCAGAAGTACAGGAGCACTGATTGGTCCTGGGAGTATCTGGCAGAAGTGACAAAGGCACATTGAGGCAGAAATCAATAAGATCAAGTGGGGGCCTGGAACAGTTCTGGACTGTCAGTAACAAGAGGTGGGAAATGTCCCAGAAGATGCAGGCTTGGCCAAAATGCCATGAAATTTCCCCACACTAGGGGAGAAAGAAGACAAGGGAGAAAATCCAGAATTAACTGAACTCTGAGATGAAAAGATTGAGAAAGCACAGAGGCTTTCTAGGAATGATTAAGATCATATATTCTGCCTTGACCAGTGTGACTCAGTTGGTTGGAGCATCATCCCATAACAGAAAGTTTGCCAGTTTGATTCTCTATTAGGGCACATATCCAGGTTGGAGACTCAATCCTCCCTGGGGGTGCATGCACAAGGCAGCCACTCAGTGTTTCTTTCTCACATTGATGTTCTCTTTCTCTCTCTCCCTCTCTTGCTCAAATGAGAATAAAATAAACCTTAAAAAAATGGACTTCTGGTCAAGATGGTGGCATAAGCAGACATGGCTCACCTCTTTGCACAATCATATCAAAATTACAACTAAAATAGAGAACAACCATAAGTCAGAACTGTTAGAAACTGAGTTGAATGTAAGTCTGACAACTACAGAATTAAAGAAACCATATCCATCCAGACTGGTAGGAAGGGTGGAGATGCAGAACAGGCTGGTCCCACACCCACATGTGGTGAATAAAAATTCAGGCGGGATATCTTGGGAGCAAGGAATCCCAGCCCCACACCACGATCCCCAGCTCAGGGTTCAAGTGCCAGGAAGATAAGTCCCCAAAACTTTGGACTCCAAAAACCAGCAGGGATTGAGTTGGTGGAAGAAACAGCTGGATTCCCCAAGCAGTTCCTCCTAAAGAACCCACACACGTGGACTCACTCCCTCTGAGCTCCAGCACAGGGGTAGCAGTTTGAAAGGCACCAGCAGCATACAGGAAGAAACTGAAGTATCTGGCATCAAGGTAAGCAGAGGCCATTGTTCATTTTCTAAACCCTGCCCCCACAAAGCCAGCAAGCTGGTGCTATATCTGCGATTCCATCAACCTGGTTAACACTGTTTTATCCGCCTTGGAGATCCCCAGAGTCTCCACCCCACCCAACTTACAGGCCTGCCCTAGCTGCTTTTCCATGTGTATGCCTAGTCTTGGATCATGCTTCACAACTTCCTAAATCCTCTCAAACAAGCAACAGCTGACATTAGTGAGCCCCAGGTCTGGCACTAGCAGGAGCCAGACTAGTTTCACAGGTTGGCTTCCCCTGGGAATCTCCAAGCCCAGCACAAGTAGCAGCCATCTCAGATTGCTTTATAGCTCAGGAAGGGTTGCCCTAGACAAAACATAGGTGGAGGCTGACCTTGGACTCCCCCACCTGGAAAACCCCAGGGCCAACACAACAAGTGGACAGCTACAGCCTACATCAGAGCACCACCACCCTACCCCTGAACAGCTGATCCTCCATGGAGGGTGGAGGTTGGTGACTAGTGGTCCTAGCCAATCCTTGCAGCTAACTGGCCTGGGTAAATCCCTCTCATTGATCTGCAACCAAGGCTCAACTATAAGAGGAGGGTGTAGTCAGCCCACATGAAGGGCGTACCTCAAGTCTCAAGTACCCAGGATGGGTGATAGGGGAGGCAGTGCCACTAGACCCTATAGGACACCTACTACATTAGGCCACACTACCAAGACAAAGAGGCAAAGCAGCTCTACCTAATACATAGAAACAAACACAGAGAGGCTGCCAAAAAGAGGAGACAAAGAAACATGGCCCAAATGAAAGAACAGATCAAAACTCCAGAAAAAGAGCTCAACGAAATGGAGATAAGCAATCTATCAGATGCAGAGTTTGCAATACTGGTTATAAGGATGATCAAGGAACATAGTGAGGACCTGAACAGCATAAAAATATCCAGTTAGAAATGAAGGATATGCTAATTGTTCTTTGAAGTAAAGAACAATTTACAGGGAAGTGACAGTAGAGTGGATAAAGCCAACAGTCAAATCAATGATTTGGAACATAAGGAAGCAAAAAAAAAAAAAAAAAAAAAAAAAAACCCCAATCAGAACAACAAAAAGTAAAATGAATTCAAGAGAAAGAGGATGGTATAAGCAACCTCTGGGACAACTTCAAGGGAACCAACATTCACATCATTGGGATGGCAGAAGGAAAAGAGAAAGTGCGAGAAATTGGAAATCTACTTGAAAAAATAATGAAAGAAAACTTCCCTAATTTGGTGAAGGAAATAAACATGCAAGTCCAGGAAGCACAGAAGGTCCCAAACAAGATGGATGCAAAGAGGCCCACTCCAAGACATATCATAATTAAAATGCCAAAGGTTAAAGATAAAGAGAGAATCTTAAAAGCAGCAAGAGAAAAGCAGTTACCTACAGGGGAGTTTCCATAAGACTGTCAGCTGATTTCTCAAAACAAACTTTGCAGGCTAGAAAGGATTGGCTAGAAATATTCAGAGTCATGAAAAGTGGGGAGCTATAGCCAAGATTGCTCTACCCAGCAAGGTTGTAATTTAGAATTTAAGAGCAGATAGAGCTTTCCAGACAAGAAAAAATTAAAGGAGTTCATCATCACCAAACCATTATTATATGAAATGTTAAAGGGACTTATTTAAGAAAAAGAAAAAGATCAAAACTGTGAACAATAAAATAGCAATAAATACATATTTATGAACAATTGACTCTAAAAAACAAACTAAGCAAACAAGAAAAACAAAGACAGAATCATAGACATGGAGAGTGTTTTGATGGTTGCCCAATGGAAAGAGGGGAAGAGGTGAGGAGATTAAGAATCCAAATAGGTAGTTACAGAATAGCCATGGGGATGTAAAGTACAGTACAGGAAATGGAGTAGCCAAAGAACTTATACACACGACCCATGGACATGAACAATGGTGGGGGAACTGTCTGAGGGAGCAGGGGAGTGCTGGGTGGAGGGGTGGCAAAGGGGGAAAATCAGGACAACTGTAAGAGCATAATCAATAAAAATATAATTTAAAAAGAAGATTGTATGTTCTGACATTAAGTGCATTAAGTTTCATTACAGAAAATAATACTAGGTTTCTTGTACACCCAAGTCTGTGGTGTAAGAAAATTTGAAACTGTTTATAAATGTGCCCTTCTCTGTCCTTTCCTAAAGTTTCCCTGCTTTTCACACCATACGAGGGAAGGGGTTATTTAGAGTTAGTGTGTCTCTCGGCAAATAACTATAGGTATGCAGTATGAGTGACAGCACTAGAAATTTTTCTAGATCAGAGGTGAGAAACCATTTTCTTTAAAGGGACAGGTAATGAACATTTTAAACTTTGCAGACTACACAGTCTCTGTTGTTACTTTCCAGCTCTGCTACTGCAGCACAGAAGTGACCACAGACAATAGACAAATGAATGGGCATGGCTCTGGGCCAGTAAAACTTCACTATGGAACCTGAAAACTGAATTTCATGTAGTTGTCATGTGTCACAATATCGTGTTCTTCTTCTGTTTTTTTTTCAAGCATTTAAAAATGTAAAAGCTATTCTTCATTTATATGCCACACAAACACAAGTAGTAGACTGTATTTGACCATGGGCAGTCATTCATTAATTCTTATTTTTCACTAGCCACTGTTCTCCAAACCATAGAAAGGATTAATTTATTCAGGTTCATGGGTAAAAAAGCTCCTTAGGAAATGCCCAGGAGATAAAGCCTGCTGGAGGATCACAGAATCTTATTCCGTGGGATTTCACTGGGAATCACCATTTTTACATGGCTTCAAGGCAAGTGGCAAGATTTAAACCTGACTTAGAAAAGCCACAACTCACATTCAAACTGCTGCTGTGTTAGCAGAAGGTCCCAGCTGTGCTCTAAGCCCCTGGAACACAGGGCTTGTGTCTGTTTTCCCTGCTACCATGTTGCTGGGGTCTGATGCAGTATCTGACATGGAGAACGCATTAAATAAATGCATGTTGATCGAATGATTGAGAAATTGAAAAATCCTTTTCAACACTTTTCAAAACTATTTTTCACTCCATATTACATGATTTACACCACTCTCACTTTTAAAATGCCTGTAATAATGAGTTGGAATTCAGAAGAATCATCATGCATAAATAAAAAGATTTTCTTCAAATGTTGGACAAGATTCCACGTCAGTGTAAAACTGTAAACCCTCATTAGCTGTTTAAGTCGGGACCTGTTTGCAGTAAAAAGCTAAAGAAAAGTAACTGCAAGTATCAGAGACTATCCTTGGTGAGAACTGTGCCTCCCTGTGCCTCATCGCTGACATTAATTTTGACCTACAGAAGTGGCCTCCACCATTATGCCCAACGTATGAAAAGCTACCTGGGTAACTTACCAGGGACTGTGACATGAGAGGAGCTATTACTGAAAAGTCCTGTGCATTGTGCTAAATTGGCAGTTCTTTTCCCATTCAGCCACACAACATGTACGAAGACCAGAGCAAACTCAGAAAAAAAAAACAACACATAGCTTTTGGATACCTTAATTTAGCAGTTAGTATGAATAAGCTTCATAGTTCTCCTTTTAAATTTTTTTTAACTCTCATGTAAATTTGCAAAGGGAATCATGACATTGTGGGAGACTTCGGGATGTTAACTAATGTATGTTACCAAGAAGAGGCAAAAGAAAAAGATCAAAGATTAGTTCCTCTGAGCTGGGTGGCACCTTGGCACAGACTCCTGGGAACAGATGCTGGCTGATTTGAATAAAAAAGAGCAGAAGTAGACAAAGATAAGAAGTAATTGGCTAAAGGATACAAATCCATACTTTTGACTGGGGACAGTAAAGTTTTCCAAGCAGATGTTAGAATAACTAGCTTTTAAAATAACAACCTTAAGGAAAACTAGAAAAAGAGAAACACTGCTAAATATTTTCCCCCATAGTTTGAATTAAGACATGGTCAGAGAAGAAGCGACCCTTTCCAAAGCCTCAGCAGGATAAATCAATCTAGTGGAGGCCTTTGTGTTCCTGGAGAATGATGTCAGAACCCATCCCAGGAAGAAGAAAGAAATGTTTGCACTAAAGGTCACTTGAGAACTGTAAAGATAAATGCTATTTGTAATGACTTTAAAAAAGCCTTCCAGGAAGGAGAGGAGTCAACTCACTGTCTCAGATTCAATGGAAAAGGACAAGTTTTCCTGGTTGAAAACTTTCTGAATGTCATTTACACATTCTAGAAAGTTCGTGAAACTTTCAGGGGAAAGAAACCAGGAATATGATTACAGAAAAATTGTTATATTGTTGAATGGTTGCAAGTTGGTCATTAAAAAATAACCAAAAAGGTTTCTGAGAGCAAGCGAAAGACAGGCACTAACACCCTGTTTATCAATTAACCATGAGAGCCCTTAAGTTAACCAGATATTCCTGGTGCGTGGAGATATTCAAAAGTATGGAAGAAAGAATGCTAACCTGTGATTCTGAAGACTAGGGTTCACATTTCAACTCCCTCACCTTTCAACATTGAGAACTGCTACTCAATTTAACTTTCCAGAGTGTTAGTCTCCTTACCATTTAAGTGAAGATAATGAGTGATCCTTGGTTATTGTTTTTTTAAGTATATTTTATTGATTATGCTATTACAGTTGTCCCAATTTTTTTCACCCAATTATCCCCCTCTGCCCTTCCCCATGCCACCCTTCTGCATTTCCCCCACCTTAGTTCATGTCCATGGGTTGTACATATAAGGTCTTTGGCTTCTCCATTTCCTATACTATTCTTAACCTCTCCCTGTCTGTTTTGTGCCTACCAATTATGCTTATTATTCCCTGTACCTGTTCCCCCACTCCCCCTGCCCCCTCCCCACTGATAACCGTCCATGTGATCTCCATTTCTGTGATTCTGTTCCTGTTATAGTTGTTTCCTTAGTTTGTTTTTGTTTTTTAGGTTCAGTTGTTGATAGTTGTGAGTTTGTTGTCATTTTACTATTCATAGTTTTGATCACCTTCTTTATCTTATGTAAGTCCCTTTAACATTTCATATAATAAGGGCTTGGTGATAATGAACTCCTTTAACTTGAGCTTTTCTGGGAAGCACTTTCTCTGCCATTCCATTCTAAATGATTGTTTTGCTGGATAGAGTAATCTTGGTCCTTGCCTTTCATGACTTCGAATATGTCTTTCCAGCCCCTTCTTGCCTACAAGTTTTCTTTGGAGCAATCAGCTGATAGTCTTATAGGAACTCCTTTGTAGGTAACTCTCTCCTTTCCTTTTGCTGCTTTTAAGATTCTCCCCTTATCTTTAATCTTGGATAACTTAACTATGATATATCTCGGTGTGTTTCTTCTTGGATCCAATTTCTTTGGGACTCTCTGAGCTTCCTGAACTTCCTGGAAGTCTATTTCCTTTGCCAGATTGAGGAAGTTCTCCTTCATTATTTTTTAAAATAAGTTTTCAATCTCTTGCTCTTCCTCTTCTGCTTCTGGCAGTCCTATGATTCAGATGTTGGAGTGTTTAAAGTTGTCCCGGAGGTTCCAAAGCTTTCCTTATTATTTTTTTTTTGAGTTCTTATTTCTTCATTCTGTTCCGGTTGGATGTTTATTTCTTCTTTTTGTTCCAAACTGTTGATCTGAGTCCTAGTTTCCTTCCCTTCATTGTTGGTTCCCTGTATATTTTCCTTTATTTTACTTTGTATAGCCTTCATTTCTGCCTTCAACTTGTGAACAAACTCAGTCATTTCTGTGAGCATCCTGATTACCAATGTTTTGAACTCTGCATCTGATGGGTTGGCCATCTCCTCATCACTTAGTTCTTTTTCTGGAGTTTTGATCTGTTCTTTCTTTCTATTTCTTTCTTTCTTTCTTTCTTTCTTTCTTTCTTTCTTTCTTTCTTTCTTTCTTTCTTTATTTCTTTCATTTTTATTGTTGTTCAAGTACAGTCTGTAGTTGAACAACAATATAAATAAATAAGTAAATAAATAAATAAATAAATTTTTCCCTAGCATACCCCCCTCCCCCAACCATCCTCACCTCCCACCCTCAAACCTACCCCCTTTGGCTTTATCCATGTGTCCTTTCATTTGGGCCATATTTCTTTGTCTCAGTGCACTTGTTACATTGTAGGGGGCATACTCTTAGGTATTCACCAGTGTGGGGGAACCCTTTTTGCTGTGTTGTGGAGCTGTCTGTGATGGAGGGGTCAGAGAGGGAACAATGCCATTTGCTTGCTTGCTGGGCTCTTGCCCCACTTCCCATCTCTTCCCTGGCTTCCCACAAGTGGATTGTGCCCTTTCAGGTGATGATTCCCAGGTAGGTGAGTTTGTGTACATTCTCAGACCCCCGTGGGCCTCTCTAGTGGGCTCTCTTATGAGACTGGGAGTTACTCTGCTGCCACAATGCCCACAGGTTTTTACAGTCAGAGGTTTTGAGGCTTTAGTTTCCTGTGCTGAAACCCTGAGTTTTGTAGTCTTTCTGGCTCCCCAGTTGTTTCTCCCAGCTTATCTGCAGGCAAATGTGGGACTGCCCAGTCAGCCAGCTCCTGCCTCATCCACATGATCCACTGCCTTGCCATTCGTCCTCTCCACACAGCTGCCCTCTCCACCCCTCCTACTGGTCTAGATGAATGTTTTTTAACTCCTTGGTTGTCAGACTTCCATGTAGTTTCATTTTCTGGAAGTTCTGGTTATTTTTTGTTTTTAAATTGATTGTTATCCTTCTTTTGGTTGTGCATAGAAGTGAAACATTTCTACCTATGCCTCCATTTTGGCCAAAACACTCTCCTTGGTTATTGTGAAATGAAATAGAATGGGCACACTGTCGATACTCAGTGGATGCCCTTGCATCTGTTACATTTGAATTATCTTAGTAGCTAACTAGATGGAGCACTTACTATGTGTAAGTACTTTGTTCACACTGTCTTGTTCTTCCCAACAGCCCCATGACCAGGGAAAATTGTTATTCCCTTTATATATATGAGAAAACTGAGGTTGAGAAAAGTTAAGAAACATGTTCGTGGTACAGATCATGAATAATTCAGCCAGGCAGCCTGACTTGAGGCTCCCACTCTTATCTGACCTCAAGTAGGGGACAGAGAGATAGTGACTGGACTTACACTGTCTTCTTCCTCTTTGTTTCTGTTACAACACGGGGAACAGGATGAGGTTTTCCCCTCTCAGTAGCATAAATAGCTTACTGACCTCATCCCAATAACAAAAGTTAAAGGGAGTGTCTTTAAATATAAAAGATCCAGTAATAACTAACACTTGGTGGTCCAGGCAGTGTTCTAGATGCTTCATTAATGGGTTCATTAGTTTTCTCAACAAGTTTACGAGGTAGGTGCCACCACCCTCTCTACTTTATAGAGGGTCTAAGCAAACTTGTGGTGGAACTTGGCTTTGGACTAGCCACTGAAGCACCAAGCCTCACTCAACCATTACACTGCACAACTCTCGACTTCAAACTTTCAGCAGCAAGCCAGCAAGGAATTACTGGTGTTGCTCTGGCTAGGTCAGGGGATGGGAGGAGCAATGTAGCTTTGAGAGAAATGTAAATTGAATTTAGAAGAAAAATGATATTTATTGACAGGTTCTGATTTAAGTGAGTAGGAACATTTTAAGTTAATAATGTCCTTCCTAGGGTTCCAAGTCCTTGGACTTCAGCAAAGATAATAACAGGGGTCATGAGCTATTTCTAATATTTCAAAATGCCTATTAGAATGTCACTAATCATATAAAACATGGTCTTTGCATATAACAACAAAGCCTTCGTAAGAGAAAAGTTTTAGAGAAAAAATTTATTTCTAGATTTGAATGAGGTTGCAAGGATTCCTAACTCTGGCAATGCAAATTTTTGTTCTATATGACTTGAAATAATTACAGATGTCAGATTTGCCATAATAGAAGAGATGCCCCAATATCTGAGAGAATTCAACAAGACTCAAAAACTTGAATGAAGAACTTGCCAACAGACATCAAAGGCAATTTTAGCCATTTACTTAGAGTTGCCAGTCACCGTAGGAGCAGAAGAGGCATTTTTTCTGCCAACTGGTTGAAGCTTGTGCCAGAATGATCCTGCTGTTTCTTAATTGTCCTAAAAGCTTGTAGCCAGCAATTTCCCTGCCAAGCCTGACCTCACTTTCATGTTTTTATAAAATGCAGATCACAAAGTGTCCCATTCAGAGTGGGAAAATGAGAAATTATTTCCTTGTCCTTATCCTCTTTGGAACTCACCACATAACCTGTATAGTATCTCCCTGTAAAATCAGTGGCCATCTCAAAACCTTAGGTACTGATTTTGTTTTTAAATCCTTGAGTACCTCCTAATTAATCCTCATAGCAAACATATAAGGTAAGGGAGGGGAAATCAGTGTCATTCCCATATATGAATGCTAATCACAATTGTGACTGAAGGACATAAAAATCTATGTGTGATGGATTAAGTTGTAAATTGCAGATGAAATATAGAGTATGCTCTTATTTTTTAAAAAAGAAAAACCATAACTTGTCATATCATACCGTAACTGTGTGTGCACACGTATACTTGTGGGGGGATTGTGAAAGTGTGGCAGAAATCTTACAACATACACTCTAGTATCACCAACGGTTACCTCCGAGCATGGGGGAGGCTGGTAGAAAGAGGCTCTAGGCTATAAATGAGAATATTCAGTTTTATACCTATGTGCCTCTATGTTGCTTTGTTTTACAATAAACATTATTTTTATAAGTTCAAAAATAATTTTTAAAAGAGAGTATAAAGTAAATGATACATGCCCTCCACAAAGACTAAACATTGGTCCTGCCCTCTAAGAACTCATAATTTTTTTAATATATTAAATTTTTTAGAGAGAGGGAGAGAAGCATTGATGTGAAAGAGAATCATCAATTGGTTGCCTCTTGCACATGCCCTGAATGGGGACAAAACCTACAGCCCAAGCATGTAACCTGACAGGGAATTGAACAGTGACCTTTGTGTTTACGGGATGATGCTCCAACCAACTGAGCCACACCGGTCAGGGCAGAACTCATAGTCTTGTTAAATTGCAGAAGACAGTCAATCACTGGATCACCTACGATTAAAATGCACTGATTTTTATCCTCATCAAACAGCTTCCCTGGAGAGTGTTCTCTGTGATGTTTTTCCCATTAGCTGGCAGGGAGTGCTTTCATGCAGACGAGAACTCCAAGTAGTGTGACAAACAATCAAAAAATGTAAAAATGATCCTAATGGTCCTCAGTGACACCATGATCCTGGGGTTGTCATTCTTGCTTCTTTATTTTCCGTCTCTCTTACTATAAGTTGACCTCTAGCATCACAGTCAGGTCACTGATTTAGAGAAGTAACTTTACGATAAAGTAAGGAGAATGGGACATATCTCAAGGAAGCCTGGGTTAGGACTAAGGAAGCCCACCCAGGTCTTTTTTTGTCTGGTTCTCTGAGTCTGAATCTTTCTCCCCAGCCCTACTTGCTGCTACGTATCTCCAAAAGCTGAACACTGTCTCTCAGCTGCTCTTGTCTTGAGGCAGCTACACCATCTAACCTGCCCTTTGTGAACCACTCCTAGATCCTGGGGAAGTGGAGGTCCTTGGGCCTCTGCGAGTCACCACATGGATGTGTATGCTTCCTGGTCAGCACACCCCAGCATTCTCCCTTGAACTAGCTCCTCATACTTCCTCTTGCTTTTCATAACTCCCTTTTCACCTGTAATGGGTGCCAGCACCTCAAGCTTATGCTCAATTTCAAAGTCTTTGCCCAGCCAGTGTGAGTTGAAATTACAATATAGTTACATAGTCTGGTAATCGGGTTGTTTGTGTTCTGGTGCTGCCTCCGGTGGCATGGAGTCACTTCGCCCCTTCAAGCTTCAGGAGAGCAGATGGGGAAAACCCCATCACTGGCAAAGGCGTGTTCACCAGGCACCCACACACAAGCACTCACATCTGAACATATTTTCAGAATGAGTTAGGAAGGTAGTTTCAATCTCATCTCCACTTTCTACTGGCATATATAATCCTGGGCAAGTTAGTTCTGTAAGTCTCAGGGTCCTCATTTGTGAAGCGGAGAAAATAACACCATGCATGAGGGGTTCTAAAAGAACGAAAGAAATCATTGAGGCAAAGCACTTGGGCTTGCGCCTGGAGGAGAGGAAGAACTTTGTGAACGGCAGTGGCCACATTGCCCTTCTCTCACGCCCAGGATCTTCCCGGCGTGCATTCTCCCCTAGGGCTACCCCCGACTCTCCTTCCCCTTTTTCTTTTTTGGTGTTCAGTTTCCCCCTCCCCCTTTCTTCCCCCACCCCATTTTCACTAAAAATGCTTGAAGGCTGGGAAAAGGGTAGATTCGGGTCTTTTAAATGTGCCAACTAACACTAACTAAAGAATGACAGCAGATGTACCTACACTCTTCCAGCCTGTTGGCCAAAGAAATAATATGCTGAAGCTACAGAATGGGTCCTGAGGTTAACTGAGACTGTCCAACCATTTAAATCACAAGCTCATGTAAAACATTTTATTGCCATTACATCATTCATGCTCTTGCAATGAAAAGCCAACATCAATATTAGTTGACTTCCTAAATGTAGTTTCTTAAACTGTTTTTGTGAAAATTACACGATAAGAAAACCTGTATAGTAGTACATGTTAATATCCCTTTTATTTATTTTTCTTAAAATTTATTTTTATTTTATTTTTGACTATATATTTGTTTTAGAAAGTTACGAATTACACAAAAATATTTGGAATAAATTATAAGTGAAATTATTGATAATTATACCACCCCAAAACAAATATTCTTTTGTATTTTCCTCTTTGTAAACATTTTTATTTTAAACATTAAGTTCATATTTGCATATATAGTTTTGTGTCCTGTGATGCTCATAAAAATTTTTTTATAAACAGAACTTCTCAAGATCTACCCTTGTCTCCAAATTTAACCAATCACCTATTGTGAGCCATTCTGGTTTGCAATTTTGTTGATTTTGTCTAGCCTACATCCCTTCTTCTCTTTGATAATTAGTAATGCTAAATATTTTTATGTGTATCCATCATAAATATTTGTGAATTGTCAGTTCTGGTCATTTTCCAGTGGTGGTGGTATCCCTGTCATTGTCCTGATCATAGCATTCAGAGCCAAGAATGGTCAAGGTCAGGTTAGCTCAGAAACTTGAGTTGAGAAGAGGACGGCAGACTAGAATAGACTTCATCGCATTCCCAGCAATTATGTTCCTGATACTGGCATTCCCTGGGACCAGGGGTGTTGAAAAGAATTTTTTTTTTTTGCCAAGAAATCTATCCAAAATTGGTTTGCAAGGACAAGCAAGCCTGGTATGAGGCCTGAAGCTGAACGGGAAGCTCTCAAGCCATGGGCCTTCTCACGGCAGGTTTCCACTCAGCTAAGGGAATGAAATCCTAGGAAGAATGATTAATGAGGGAAACACCATGAACCTTTTCTTATCTCTACACAGAAATATCATTCCTCCAGGGAGGAATTATTTTTTTTCTAAATAGTTCTCTTTTTGCTTGAACTTTTCCATCTAGGCTCAACTCAACTCTACCTAGAAATCTCCAAAAGGCAGAGAATGGGAAATAGATACCCATGCTCCAAATTTGGGATTGTACTTCAACCAGGAGCTTTCTAGGACCATCTGTCTGCCAAGCCAGATTGGGCAATTCAGGGAAGGCAATTGTAACTTGAAGACAAGTAGAAATGTTGACTTCTTTTCCGAGTATAAAAACCATTTATTTTACCTGTCACCCTAGAAAGACTGGCCTTCCCTTTACCGTAAGTCCTGGCCTTGATGCTTGATGATCTCCCACAATTTGGGGCACAAGAGTACTCTTAGTTTTATCCATGCAACTGTAACACTCTCGCAGTCAGATGAAATTTTTAACTTTGTGGAAGTCTCAGTGCACAGAGGCTGTCCCAAGCTGTCCGAGGAGGAGCCACGCAGGAGGTGTACTGCTTTTCTAGATGCCAGGTCCTGAGGGCTGGGTGTCATTGCTTGAAGGGGAGGAAGTGGGCTGGAGCAAAGTCAGGGGCTAAGGATATCATCAAAGATACATTAATTTATATTGCTTCTCACTCAACACCCTCCTACCACCCATATTACTTTGAGTAGAAGCCAGTGTTACCATAATGGCCTCCAAAGTCCTCCATGATTTGGACCAGAATCCCTTCCTTACCTCTCTTTTCTTCTTTTCCTACTACTATTTACTCCACTCTGTGCACATGACCTATGCCACTTCCTCTGCTAGAGCAAATCCTCACAGCACTAGCAGCTGGGTGCTATAGATAATTGCACTCCAGTAGCTGAACAGGAAGTTCTTTCTCAAAAGGAAGTCACGTGGTTTATGCCATGGCTGCCACTCTCCCCAAAGTAATTGTTTCCAGCAGGCATTGCCCATCACAAATCCCCAACCTGCCAACCATGTCTGGCTGGATGTCTCAACTCTGTGCTCTCACAGCGTCCCATACTTAGAGCAAGTGCTTGTTCACTTGTCTCTTCCTCCTGCACTGAGGACAGGAGCTGGGTGATTCTATTCACCGTTGTATCCCCAACTCTACCCAGGGCTTGGTACATAGGAGACATTCAGCAGATGGCTATTGAATGAAAATATAAATGAAGAAATGATTGTCAGCTGCCTCCATTCCTTTAACCTACTACAGAATTAATAAACTAATCCTGAACCTAGTGGGTATATGAAAATGATAGTACCACTGACTATCAAGCCAGCCTTTCTCTATTTGTTGCTACATTCTACTTACTAATAGTATACAGTAATAATTACTGCCACTTTTACTCTGGATTTAGATGTAAAACTATGCCATTATCTGAGGAGAAGCTCCCAGATTTCCAAACATGGGAACCCTGCTGAGGATGTTAAACATCAAAGGGCTCAGAAGAAATTTGTCACACACACACACACACACACACACACACACACACACACCTTTGTAGACATCTAACAAAAAACATTCATGATGATGTTTCTATCTCAAAATGACTAGCCTCAGACATTCCAACCCCATGGCTGAGCCAAAAAGATTATGGCATCCTTGTAAAGCTCTGAAGGGAAATACGTGAGAAGGACTCATCTAGACCAGGGTGTGTTTCTAAACCTTGGCTGTGCTGTAGAAACACCTGGTGAGCTTTTACAAATGCCAGTGCTCAGGCCATACCTGAGACCAGCTGCATCAGAATTTCAGGGGCAGGAACGGGAAAATGATATTTTTTTCAAGTGCCCCACATGCTTCCACTGTGCAGCCAGGGCTGAGAACCGCTGCTCTGCTTTCTTCCATTGAATTCCCTCATTGAGCCGTGCTGGGTGCCAGGCATGATATGAAGGCACTCTTTCCCCTTAATTTGTTGGTGTAAAAAGGTATCTCCACCATTTTTCATGGACTGGCCTGTACCCTGGAGAGGAACCAATCCCGTAAACCCTCATTATTTACTCTATACTGCCAAGTCACAGACAGTATAAGAAAAATGTTTTTTGTATTATTTTCTTAAACTATCCCCATAATACCTTAAGAGAATCCCATAGCACAATTTTCTATAAGAACATTAGAACTAAAGCCATCCCATACAAGAACTCTATGGAATTTAATTTATACACTTGAATTTACATGTAATGGGATATAAATTAGTAATGTTTGAGAGTTCACAGCATCCTCTCTCCACCTTTGCCCACTCAACTCTTTATTCATCCCTCACTTTCTATGAATAAAGGAGTGGGGTGGATCCGACTCTCATGAGAAAAGCAGTTAGTATGGAGCCCACCCCTCAATCCTCAGGGGGCTTCATGGAGCTGGCAGAGTGGGACCCATCCGGAGCCTGTGTAGAGCTACCCATGGTCAGAGCAGACAGGGGTGCAGCGACCAGGGCAGGGACAGGGCAGAGGGAAAGCAGGAGGTGCAAGGAGTTGAGGCGTGCTAAGAGAGAAGAGGACGAGAGATTTAGTGGATTTCTAAGCACCGCATTTTTGGATCTGCTTAAATGTGTCAGAAAAAGTGAAGTGTAAAAATGAAAACCTCTGTATGAGACAAGTTATCGAACTCTAACCTCACGCTAGGCAGGGGTTTACGTGGGGCATGTGGACCTGCTGTGTGCAGGTCCACGACTGGGACTCAGGCTCCTGACTCCCGTCGCCTCCTCCCTGGATTTTTTTAATTAGGATTTTTTAATGCTTAAATTACATCTGACATACAATATTATATATGATTAGGGTGTATAACATAGCAACTAGACATTTAAATAACTTAGGAAGTGATCATCCTGATAAGTCCAGCACCCTCCTGACACCATGCAGTTATTACAATATCATTGACTACATTCCCAATGCTGTACTTTACATCCCCATGACTGTTCTGTAAGCACCAATTTGTACTTCTTAATCCCTTCACCATTTTCACCCAGTCCTTCACCCTCCTCCCATCTGGCAACCATCAATTTGTTCTCTGTGTCCATGGATCTGTTTCCATTTTGTTTGTTTATTTTGTTTTCTAGATTCCCGTATAAGTGAGATCATATGGTACTTGTCTTTCTCTATGTGACTTATTTTGCTTAGCATAATATCTTCTAGGTTCCTCCATGTTGTCACAAATAGCAAGATTTCATTCTATTTTATGGCCAAGCAATATTCCTCTTGGCTGGATATTGAGGAATCATGTTAGGAGTGACCGCAGAGCTCTGCTCTGCTTCCTAGGGGATCCTCTTCTCTCTGTGTCATTCTGATCTCCCATCTTCTTGTCTACACTTCCTCACCCTCACTGTTCACTTCTGCTTCTCATGCTCTCTGGTTGCATCCTGGTATCAGTGCCACATAAACATGGAGTTGCCTCAACACACATCATAGTTACAGATGCAGTTTAATGTACTCCCACCTTCAGCCTTGACTGATGTGACTCTGTTGATTGGGTGTCCTCTCACAGAGCAAAAGGTCACCAGTTCAATTCCCAGTCACGGCACATGCCTGGGTTGCTGTTGAGTCCCCCATTGAGGTATGTGCAAGAGGCAGCCAATCAATGTTTCTCTCTCGCCTCAATGTTTCTCTCCCTCACTCTCTCCCTTCTCCTCTCCCAAATAAATAAATAACTATTAAAAATGTACTCCGACCTCCAAAGCTATAGGCACACCAGACATTTATTATTTAACACATAATTACTAAGTGCCAGCTGCATGTCTGGTGCTGTGGAAGTTAAGCTGTACAGACATGGTCACACATCCCTGGCCTCATGGAGTCTGTACTCCAGCAGGAAATTTGGTGTAACTGAATACGCAATAGTTTTTTAAGGCATTACTTTCCATATAGCCAAAAGGATAGGGTGCACACTGCGGAGCCTCCCAACCAGGAATGACTTCCCCAGGAAGTGAAATTCAGGCTAAGAACAGGAGACAAGGGACAAGAAGGAAGGACAGGGTATTCTAGCAAGAAGAAAGTATTTTTGAAACCTGGCAGTAGAATGAAGAACACTCAAGGAACTAAAGGAAGTTCAGCGAGACCAGAAAATACTGTTTACGGGGAGGCATGTGGAAATATGAAGACAGAGGTCAGGAGGAGCCAGGTCTGCATCTTGTAAGCCATAGTAAGGAATCTAAACTGCATCCCAAGGGAGCACTGGGGTTGGGGGTGGTGACACCTTGCTGCAATGCTACCCAGTTAATTTTGGGTGACGGTAAAAATGGTGTATATAGATTCTGTTCAGTATGGTAACCACTAGCCTCGAGGGGCTCTTGAGCACCTACAATGTGGCTAATTCAATGTATGTCTTGAATTTTTAATTTTAGTTAATTAGAGTTAATTTAAATAGGCAAACATGGGTAATAACTACCCATGTTGGACAATGCAGCCCTACAGTGTTATAACACTGGAACACTTACACACATATTAATTTGTTGATACATGTATGGACACCTACCTACATCAACAGTTTTGTATTTGCACATAACTATACACCCTCATACCTTAGGAATGTATGCATAGATACAACTTAGCACAATTGCATAAAACAGATTCTTACCTATTCTTATGAAAGGACAAGAGCAATGGAAATTGAAACTAGAAGTAGGGCCTGGGTTAGTATACGGAGATTTGACACAGGAAGAATGAGAACAAGAGATATGGGTGAGTAGGAAAACAAAGTGAATTTTGATGATACTTTTAAACTAAAAAAGAAAAAAGGAAAGGAAATCCAATGAAACCACCAGTGGTCTGGGAATCCAAGTTTTGTTTCCTTTGCTCTTTTAATCTTTCAGCAAAAGACTTACATAAATGACCCATATCTTTCTAAGGCAGACTTGAACTCTAAGGATGAACCTGATAGCTGGGAAGAACTCCAAAGGACATAGAAAAGGGGAAGAAAGCATTTCTTCACGAGGATGACCTAATTCTCTGAATGATATCCATCTACCGAGAACATTTCAGGCACTCTTGCTTGCAGGAGCAGTATTTATCTCAAAGACACTGAACTTGTATGAGGTGGAACAGATGAAGTCCCAACTCTCAGTGTCATTAGTTTATCTAAAAGCTTCACCATCCCATGGAGGAAAACACTGACTTCTTTCTTGTTGAAAGGTAACTCAATCCTACACACGTGAACTAAACAATAAGTCCTCCATCCAGGAAGCAGTATAACTGGTAACAGCTAGGAATGTCATTGTTTGCTCTCCATGCTCATCTTATTCATCTAAGTCTCTTGATGGGTACCCTTTACCAAGACTGGCCTTGCATTTTTTTCAGGATGCTGTGCTCCTGCCTGCCTCCGAGTCTTTGCACCTGCTGCTCCTTCCACGTGAAACATTCTTCCCAATCTCTTGCCAAGTGAGCTCGTGCCCATCCTTCAGTCTGACCGTGTGCACCACTTCCTCAGGAATGTCATCCGCACCCCACCCCACCTGCCAGTTTACATCGGTCCTTCCTGTTCATGTCTGCACAGCACACTGGTCTTCTCTTTCATAGCACTTTTTACAGTTATAATTATTTAATCGTTTGTGTAATTTTTGTTTAATTTTATCTTCTCCTTTGGACTGTTAGCTCCATGAGGTAAGATGTTATGATATGCTTTGTTCATCATTTACTATGTCTGCAGGATTTAGTATGGGTCATAGAAAGTAGTAGATGCTCAATAAATATTAAATAAATGTTCAATAAGTGAATCAATGTATGTAAATTTTTCTCTTTAGATTTATTTATCTAATTCCTCCTTTTCTTAAACTTTGCTGTATCATAAGCTACACTATTATATAGTTCTATGTAATGGTAAATAACTCAAAAGAAACCCTAAGCCCTGTATGTAGTAGATTAACTCCAATATTCTTTGTTTGGCTCCCCTTAAAATCTGATGGACCATCTGGTGGTAAATCATTAGGTCAGAGCAGCTATAAACATGTTCAGGCCCAGCATGAAACTGATCTGACGTCCAACAAGTCTTCTGGTTGTTGCAGAAATGCCTCCATCCATTTCAGAAATGTGCTTACTCCAGAGATATAATGTTCCCTTTGTTATATTTATGAGCTACTCAATTTCCAGGATGCCTTTAATCAATAGATAATAGACATTATATTCTTACCTGAAGGCAACAGTGATGCGACTGGCTATAAATTTGGGAGTGAGGGAAATAAGATGGGTCTCAGAGAATTATTTTAATACAGAGAAGTGCTAACTTACCTTAGGGAGAATACCTTGCAGAACAATTAGACTTAATTGGGATGAGAATTGTGGAAAATTTTAAATCTATTTTGGGATTAGTCAGTAATGGAGACATAGGAAGGAAGCAGCAAACACCAGCGAGGGAGGTCTCGGACAACAGATCCAGAGACCCCATTGGCAGACCCTGTTCTCCCTTGAGAGAGGGCTGATCAGGCCGTCTGTGTCTATTGGGGTTTAACATCTATTTCACCTAACCCTTCGTTTGACTCTGCGCTTACCAAGCTACCTTTGATTATAATTTGGTTTCTGACATGTGTCTGTCCACTGGGAGGGAGAGAGTATGTCAGACTTGACAATATGCACGTCGCTACGGTCCCAACAGCTCTGGTTCTCATTGGAAAGATGTGCACTGGCACCTCAGGCTTGGGAATGTGGTTAACCTCCCCCAGAGGTACATCCCTCATCCCCAGGCAGGTGTGGAAAATGAAGTGACAGAGCATGTGCAGCTGGGGCCAGCCCCGAAGCCTGGTACCTCCCCCTGAAGTCTTCCCTGGCCTGCTTCTCAGGAGTAGCCTGCCCTCTCCACTCTCCTGGCAAAATCCCAGGCTTGTTCAACACTGTTTCTGTCCAAATTTAAAACTGAGATGAGGGGTGGGATGGGGGAGGGGAGGTGGAAAAGGGGAAATTTCTGTTAAAATTAGCCACACTCTCCTACAGGTCATTTTGAAAAGTTCAGTTATGAGGCATAAAATTTAAGTCATGCTGTGGTGATGGAAACGAATGCCTCAGGAAAGACAATAAAAATTGGGAGAAGAGCAAGGAAAAGGAAAGAGTAAGAGGCTAATATCTTCATTTTGAGAACAGAGACAAAAGATACTGTATCGGAGAATGGAATAGAAACATTGCAGGAAATAGCTAAGTTACACATCACAGAGTTATAGTAACTACGTTGTGATAGATGCACAGGAGACAAGAGAACTGGAAAAACTAAGAGTAACTATGTTGTGGTAGATAAATAGGCAGATGAGCAAGGGGAAGTGCACGTGAACCAAATCTAGCTCTGTCATAGCAAGGGGCCAGTAGACAGTGTAAACAGCTTAAAAAGTCTCAAGTGGTTACGTCTGCAAGTGTGACTGAAAAACAAGGGTTGGGTCAGAGGACATTTTTATGTTTATTATTATTATTTGACTATGTGCAGTTTGATTCATTTGTTCACTCAACAAATATTTATTAAATGCCAATCATGTGCAAGGCAGTCTAAGCACTGGAGACACAGCGCTGAATGTAACATAATTCCACTCTCAAAAATATAGTAGAAGAGACATAAAATAGCAAGTAACCTATATGGTATGTCATGTGATGTTAGGTGGAATGGAGACAAATTAAAACCCTTTTATATCATGTGGAAGATTTGAATGTAGACTTGAAGGAGGTGAGAGAGGGGGTCATGTGGGTTCCGGAGGGAAGAGCTTTCCGGGCAGAGGGAACAGCCAGCGCCAAGGCCCAGAGGTGGGAATGCCTAATGGGTTAGAGGAACAATCGCAAGAGGCCAATGCGGCAGGAATGGAGTCAGCGAGGAGATGCAATGAGAAGATGCGATGCTGGTGGGTCGGAAGGGAACACGTATAAGGCTTCACAGCTATAGCCAGACTCCAGCTTTTACTCTGAGTGAGGTGCAGACCCCATTGGAGTTATGTGGGCAGAGGAGTAACATCTAACAAGACTTTTTAAAAAAACATTTTGGCTTTTTTGAGAATAGGCTTTTCTGAGATGGCCAGGAAATGAGCAGAGAGACCAATAAGGAGGGAGAATAGTTTATTAAAACAGTTTACATTATACAGAAAGACAGCCAAAAAAAACCTCTATGCAATACATCATTAAATAAAGGCATATATTTTATTGTTTTAACATATAAATATCTATATGTTCAATATCTTTGATGACATAATGAAAAAAACTTTCTATAGTCTCACACTGAGGTTCTTTTAACATGCCTGTTCTCAATAATAGTTCATTTGCCAACCAGTGTAACTGGGGATGAGGTTTCTAGAATTTGGAGACTTCAGCAGCTCCTCAGATATCCCAGCCTCTGCCTTCGATTTTAAGTCACAGGTATTTCTGCCTTTGTTGTTCCCGTGCCAATGTCCTGAACCTGGCTGACCATTAGAGTCACGTGGGAGAACTGTCTTACAGACATGGACTCTCAGGCCCTCCCCTGCCAAGACATCCTGGCTATCTTGGTTCGCGGTAGGATCTAGGCCAGGGCAGGGTGACAGGAAGAGTACGCCCAGGTGCAGGCAGTAAGTGGGCACCTTGTCTTGAGAGAGTTTAAAGAACAATATTATCGTCACCCTGTGCTGAACAACGTTAGCCATTAAATACTTCTTCAAAATCTTTCTTTGGTCTAAGCACTTGCTGTTGAGTTTAAGACATGTATACTCAGGCTTCACATTCCACATTGTCTTACCTCTCCTTCACGAAACATCATAATCCATGTGGAAGTTAATCTGGGGAACCCCTGGTAATAGAGTCAGCCCCCAATGCACAGTCACACTGACTCGTGTTCGTTTCCAGGGAGTTTTTAACAGTGGGAGTCTGTGCTCGGGGTTCCATTGGTGTTTTCAGTACCTGTGGTCCTATAAGAACAACACACGGTAATCGTCTTCATCAGGACCAAGACTCTGAACTTGAGCTACTTCAAATTTGCCGCTCTGTGTAAGGACCTAGAGGTTTTATTTGTTTCAAATTTAAAATAGTGAAATAGAGAATGAATTATAAAATACAACATTTTATTTTGGAATGGGTAACTTTTATTCCATATATGAACTATTATAACAAATAATATTTTTAACTTAAAAGTTGTTCTTTCTTTTTAATTGTTAACTATTTATAAAAGTGATTCAAAAATAATATTATATATCACATTATTTGTTATTTTGTTATATGCACACAGATATATCATGCATGTATTACATAAACATGGCTTTTATGTATTTTATATAACAACCAGTTATTACTGATATTGCATAATTACTATTCAAATAATTTTGTCACATAAAGGAGGGGATGTTTATCAACTCCAAGTATCAAATATGCTAGGTACTTCACTGGATCTAGAGGTCTTTGTCTTTTAAATGTCCCCCAGGTAACACTCACATACAGCCACATGCAGGACCACTATCTGTAGCATGTGCACCACTTGCTCTAAATCTATTTCTCTATTCCCCATCTTCCTTCCCTACACCCAGTGTACTCCCAGTTTTCACCACGTTAGACCTACCGGGGTCCCTAGAGGAGGTGAAAGGGTGCTAATTAAAACCCTCGTTGCTTGCAGGCAGTGGCGTGCTGGTAAATACTTAGCAACCAGCTCTCTGGCAGCAGCATTTACAGAATTCCATAGTGTAACATACTCCCAAGCACCAACAGGATGTCAAGCTGCTTGAGAAGTTCCTGCACACTTAACAGTCAGCTCTCCTGAGCTGGCACACACCAACTGCCACTGAGTGGGCGCTGCACACAGGGCCCCTGAACACCCTGCTAGAAGGATGACGGATTCCTGTGGAAGAGTTTTGCTCATTCCTCTAAAAGTTAAAGTTCACTTTCCTGGATTATTTCTCAAATGTGTGAACTGATCTTCAAAATTTAGGCCACTCTTCCATGCACTCTTCCACCCAGGGTCAGGAATGACAAACCTCCGCGTTCCCTTCTTCATCCACTTCGTGGACGCACACCGGCCCCACATGCAGACGTGTTCTCGGGGAGACTTGACTTTCTAGCCTTTGGCGTGAAAACA
Organism: Trachops cirrhosus; assembly: GCA_028533065.1. Taxonomy (NCBI): domain Eukaryota; kingdom Metazoa; phylum Chordata; class Mammalia; order Chiroptera; family Phyllostomidae; genus Trachops; species Trachops cirrhosus. The sequence continues at coordinate 129,593,343 of CM052542.1, forward strand.
CACCTGCACACTCTTCCTTCTCCCCTTCAGTCTGTGGGTGGAATCGATGCTGCTTCCCCTGCCCCCAGCCAACCAGCTCCCTGTATAACTCAAGTCTTTCTTCATTCTTCCCTCTCAGAAGGAGGTACTAATGGATGAGACAAGTTTCCAACCTGACTTTGAAGTATGAGTCATAGCCAAACAAATCTGGGTTTAGGCCCTGCCTCTTCCCACTAACACCGTGCGAGACCATGTGCCTTCTCTGAGCCTCAGGAGCCGTCACTACCTCCGAAGAGCATTGCCTGTGTAGTTAGCTTTAGCACGTACTGTTATTATTCTCATTACCTCGGTATGTATTGATGTGATTACCTCCCCAAGACTTTCCAGTTACCGTGGAAATGAATAGCTGTGGTGCTCACTGAGATGCATACTCAGCTGGGCTGAAAACAGTTGAAGGATCTCTTCCTACTGCTCTGTCCTTGTGCTTATAATTACTTGCAAAGCATTGTTTAGAAGCAAGCCTAATATACATACAATTTCTCCATATTGCTTTGTATAAACAAAGTATCAATACTTAATCCCTTGTTACTTAACTATTCTTTTATTGTGCCTTTTTTCTTACCTATTTTATGAAAACAAGAGGCATGTCTTATTCATCAGTGAGCTCCTTCTCAGCACTGAGCAGAGTTCCTAGTGTGAAGTGGGTGTTCAGTAAATATTTGATTGAACGCATTGTGTAAAGCAAAGGTTTACACTGTACTTTTGTTTGCTTGCTTCAGTGCTATAAATCTGCAACATTTTCTTATTCTTGATTCCCAGGGATAAAGACCTGTGAGCAAAGCAAAGCACCCCCTGCTCCCTACAAAAACATACATTATTTATATTACAACAAAGTGTATATGTATATATGTTTAGCTACGGAAAATGGTATAAAGAATATAGTTTTATCATCAGGATGATGGTAATGCATTAAGGACCTTCAGACAGGTTGCTGCCTTGGTAGGAAACTCAATATCCCTCAAAGGGCACTTTGGGAGCTGACCCAGCCTAGGCCCACGACCGCGTCATGCCAGGAGTTCAGCACCTGCCTGCTCCAAGACAGATCCTGCCGTGCTGTTCTCACAGTGGAACCAGGGAGTGGGAAGCCTAGAGAAACTTTGGGGCTTTGGTCCCAGCTGCATGGCCATGACAAAACATTAGAGAGTGTGCTTGCTGAACTTGTAGTCGTAGGGCTGGAGGAGAGAGAGGGTCACAGATGGGGCTGGGTGTCTGGCTGGACCCATAGGATGATGCAGTGTACTGGGGTGGAAAACTCTGGCAGAGAAACAGGTTTCAGAAGGAAGAAAATAGTCTAGTTTTGGAAAGGTCAAGTTTGAGATGCTTATAGGTCATCTGTGTGCAGATGTCAAGGACGAAACTGGACCTAAGAGACTAGAGCCCTAAAGGACAGTCAGCGAGCTGCATAAACTGAGGGCTCCTGAACACATGGATGGCATTTGGAAACAGGAACAGGTGAATTCAGCCGGGAAGAGAACCAAGAAACTTCTCATTAGAAAAGGCAGAGAGATGACAGCCTGAAAAGAAGCAGATAAGAGCTGATAAAGAAGTGGGAGAAAGGCCAAGAAAAAGTGGGATCGCAGATACAAAAAGAGGAGCACGTGAAGAAGGCGTTTCAGGTCGGTTTTCTCAGGAAGCAGACTGTGAGATAAAACTACACGGGAAATGGGGGGGATCAAGGACAAACTAGAACCCACAAAGACAAGTGGGACCCAGGAGGACAAACTGATCCCACGAAGACAAACCCTCTCCACCTTAATGACATCAGTGACCTGTGACAAAGCCTGTGTCCTTCATCATGGAGCTGCACACGCACCTGGCCCAGACCTCAGAGACGCTGAAGGAGAACATCTAGTGGGTGATGGAGGGGCTGGGAGCCTGGGTGCTGCCCCGCCCCACACCAATAAGGAGGACCTGCAGGCCAGTGACAATGTGTGGGAGCTGCCACTGTGCCTGATGGAGAAGTGGCAGCTGCTTCACTGTCATCCAAATATCATGCAAATATCTCTTGTGGCCAACCCACATCCCAGATCATAGAAGTAATTTTGCTTCTGTAAATATACATAGTAAAAGTCACCACAGAGCCCTGGGTAACACTAGGGATATCGTTTCCACAAAGAATTATTGCAAAGGACTGAAGATAATACACATAACTCTGACACAGTGGCAGGTCTTCGATAGTGAGAAGGGAATGACAATGCTGTTGATGTTAACAATAAGGTAATTTGTTAAACTGTTCATTTATAGTTTATTTTCCTTGTATTTTCCTTTGTCTTTTGAGCAGATAGCTCTAATTGTCCCCGATAGATATCCTCTCCTTGTTTTTCTTAGTGCTAGAATTCTCTCCAGTACTGCATTTCTTTTGCAGCCGGGTGTTTATTAGTTCAGTGAGTGGTTTTGGAATAAAACTGACATGAGAACTTCTAGATCATCTCCTTAAAGAGAAGTTATAGCTCCTGGCTTCCTCTCCTTCTCCTTCTTGCTGGCTGGGTCACAGTCATAGAGGTGACCCAGCTTTGGCCATGCAGATAAAAACTACAGCTGGGGACAAGTGAAAGGATAAGACAGAAGGAGCCGCCACCCCTGCAAGACCACACGAAGCAGCCAAGCCACCTCAACCGCTCATGTCTGGGCTGCTGTTCAAGTCATCACACACTTGGATATCATCAAAGATACATTAATGTCTTGTCACAGTAACCAAGCCTATACCCTAAATCAAACACATGCCATTTCCTAGCATCTAAGTTTTTTGTTTGTTTTTTTTTTTGAAGGCCTTACATAGAAACTACTTAAAGTCTCTCTTAGTTTTAAGTACCCACATCGTTGGATAAATGTTCCTGGAAAGGGGAAGAAAGACAGAGTGATGACTTGACAAGAGGTGGGGGTGGCTTTCTTCCGCTCAAAGAAGAGGATTGAGGTCTTCAGGACCGATAAACAGTGGGGGCCTTTGCTTGGCATTCTGGCAGCGTCCCAGGTGGTGGCATGTTTTGGGGGGAATGATTGCATGGTGTCCAAGGGAGGCTGGACCCTGGTACACTGGCTCCAAGTCTCATCACAGATAACCGTGGTTGGCAACAGAGGCCAGGCGTGAGGAACCATTTGAACCGGGATGAAGGTGGTCTTAGTAGTAACCTGTCAACCAACTAGCAGAGGAGTATGGCGATGCTCTGCTATTAGAAGACCCAGGAATATTTTACCCACTGGCAATCAGGATGGAGCCTTAGTAATAACTATAGTGGATTTCCTATTAGTTTGGCAGGATGAGAACTCTGAGACATTTAAAATTATTTTAAGGAAAAACAGAAATGGGATATTCCTGAGTTTGTGGATAGGGATTCAATCAGATATATCATTGTTTTTTGTCTTTATCCAAGAGTCACACCAGATTTGTATTTACACCAGGGTAATCCCCGCCTATGCTCAAGGACTAGCTAAGGCTGATCTGCAGAGAGAAGGTATTGGTGCCGACAGTGAGGGCCGGGGGCAGGCAGAACAGAAGGCACCGTCATGGTCTCAAAGGATTGTGCTGAGTGGTCCATTCCTTAGTCCTTGTGCCTCTGACATCCACCAGGTTTTCCTTCTCTCTCACCAAAGTGCTAAGCTTGACAAAAACAAACAGGGGCAGCCTGGGGTACTCCATCTCAAGCTCTACTTGGGACAGCGAGTTCCAGGGTTTCCAGGTGGGGTGGCCAGACTTTTCCCTAGAATCACAGAAGAGCCACAGCCAGGAAGAACTCAAGAGACTGTAGCACGACCTTCCACTGCCCAGATGAGCAAACAGCTGGTTGGAGGCAGAGATGAGACAGGACCAAACTCTTGAATCTCAGACTGGTCCCTCATTTATTACACATAGGGAGCACATGGACAGATTTTTTCCACTGATTTTATTGTGCACAATTTAAAGGGAGATTAAACGCCCATGTTCCCCTTTCATAATCTTGCCAAGGTGCTGTAAACTTTCATTAGTCTTTTCAAATCTAGACGCGTTAAACCCATGAGCTCTTATGTTGACATAAGCAGGAACAGAGGTCCATGAGAATGTAGAAGGGGCTGTGGGAGCCACAAGATGCTGACAGATGGGCTTCCAGAGGACTCTGAGGGAAGCTGTCTTCCAGCATTTCCCTCTTATACACACACCATCCACAGACAGGAGAAGGTACAAGAGGGGCTAGAGATGACAAGGATCGGAAAGCCAGCTGAGAGGATAGTGAATCCTCCCAAGGTAAAGTACTAAGTTTTCCTAGTTGCCAGTGCCACCTGGACACTTTTGAGATGCCTGTACAAGTTACAAAGGGCTAACAAAGTGTGGAAAGGCTCAACATAAGGGCCTGAGAGTTATGGTCCCAAAGCAGGTGTAACAAACAGCTGGAGAAGACAAACAATTTTGTTTCTTGGCAGCCAGGTGCATTGGTCCTGGGAAGTAGGTTGGTGAGTCCACCTGCCTGTTCTCAAACCAGCCCTCCCTCCCTCCCTTCCTTCCTTTCTCCCTTCCTCCTTACCTTCATCCCCTCTCTCCCTCACTCTGTTTCCCTTTCTCTCTTCCTCCCTTCCTTTTAGCACTCACTGATTAATCCAAAAACATGTATTTGGGTTATTTCTATGTGCCAGGAACCCTGCTTAGAGTTTTTAGTTACAAAGACAATGTGTACTCTTTACCCTAAAGGGCATCACACCATTTTTATAGATTATTCATTCATTCAGCACACATTTCCGAGTTGCTGGGGTAGGAGAAATGCAGCCTCCTGGGACTGGGGTTTACACTGAAAATGCCCTAGACAATCAGCAACTCCCTTCCACCCAGCGTGCAGAGGAAATACACAGTTCTTCTAAAGGCTGATTCCAGAATCATCTACCTTTTCCTTTCCCCATTCCTTTCTCAATCCCTCTATTCCTTTTCCACTAATTTTTCTTCCCAAAAAGGAAAATAGTCTGTGCCTGAAATTCTAAACTCCCTGATTTCAGACAAGGCCTGGGAGGGTATAAACAAGCACAGGAATATTTGGCAAAAATGACTGCTATGCAAAGCTCAAAGCACTGTGTCGTAATGCAAAGCCCGCTTTAATCGCAGCCACAGGGAGAGCATTTGTCACTGTCTTATCACACAGGAATGATTTTCCCACTGGCAATGGCAGCGAGCCAGCTGGCTGTGGAGCCGGTGCCTTCTTGGTCCTTCGGGTCACAATATCAGTTGGCATGCGTCACCACTGCTGGGCACTGACATTTCTATTTTTTCAGGAGGCGCTGGGTCAGGGAACAAAACAGCAGAATCACGGACAAATTCTTATTTACATTGAATGTGAATCTTATTTTGTCTCAGAAGCCTATGGATTTTCAACCCTTATAGTTCAATACATCAGAGATGACTTGGAGCTTCGCTGATCGAAGTCAGCTGATAGTCTTTGGATCTTATCATTCCTTTAAATTCCCAAGGTGGGTGGTAGAGAGGGTCTCTGTAAAACTACAATAATTTGCCATTTCTAAATAAAGCTGCAGCTTTGCTGGGGGCGCCACTTTCACCAAAGCCCAACTCAGAATGAGCAAAACAGAGTGATGGCTTTTATAGGGAAACTGAGTCCTCTGAGAAGGGGGTTTGGAACCACCATTTGTTGCCTCCCAAAGAATGCTGCCAAGTGGTCCTTTGGACCTGTATGCAACACAATTCACAGCCATGTAGGCTCCATGATAACTGTGTCTGGGAAGTATTTTAACATTAGATTGCCACTTCCAATTCTAGCCAAGATGGAGTTAGCAGAAACCAGGTTTACTCTCCCACTTGAAACAAAAACTGGACAAAATATATGAAATACTTTTTCAAGACACTGGACAGCAAGCAGGATAGGATCCCTGAGAGCTGGGAAATAAACAAGATGAGCACTATGATTATCTCAGTACTGACTTGAGAGGCTGCACAGGTTTCAGTTCAAGGGTGAAGAAAACACAAGTACAGTACAATAGACTCCTTGAGTTGAGGGGTGGGACTGAGAGCCTGAAAGAATAAAGTAGCTAGAATTTGCAGCTCAGAATACCAGAGAGGAGAAAGCAGTGTGCAGAGAACACTGAAAATCTCAAGAGAGTCCCCACTGCGTATTCCTCCAACTAATCATCAGTGCATGTACGTGCAGAAACTACATGAGGCAGGGGAAAGAAACACCCAAAGGGATCAGAGACAGTGGTGCCCAGCAATCACATACAGCTAGGAATAGCACCTGTTCCGGAAAGACGGGCTGGAAAACTTGGTCATGCAGAGGGCATTTGGTGAAGTGCACAGAAGCCTCTTGCTTCTGCAGTTGGGAAAAACTAGCCCTTGACTGAGCACTGCTCCAGTCTTGCCTAACAAATCTTCAAAGCAAGACCCCAAAGGACCCAAGTACTTCTAAATAACTGAGTTCCGGGGGTTGGGGGAAAGTGCAAGAATATTTATGGGAACACAAAAAATATCCAGAGCCCAACAAAGCAATATTCACAGTGGCTGACACCCGATAAAAATTACTAAGTATGAAAAGAAGCAAGAAAATACAACTCATAATGAGGAGAAAAAAACAATCAATTAAAATCAACCTCAAGCTCACACAGCTGTTGGGATTAACGGACAAGGACATTAAAACAGCTGTTGCAACTACATTTCCTATGTTCAAAAGGGTTGTAGAGACGGAGTTTTTTTTAAAGATTCCAATTCCACTTCTAGAGATGACAGTTGTGTTGTGTCAGAAGAAAACTGCTTCGGATGGGATTCATGGCAGATCAGACACTGCAGAAGGAGAGTGTAGTCAATTTGAAGATAGGGCAATAGAAACTACTCAAAATGTAAAGCAGAGCAAAAAAGGAACTTAAAAAATGAACAGAGCATCAGTGAGCCATGGGGGCACTTTAGATAGTTTAATAGAAGAGTAATTGAGGGAAAGGACAGAAAAATATTTGAAGACATAATGACCAGAATTTTCTACACTTGATAAAAATTATGAACCTGCAAATCCAAGAAGGTCAAAGAACCCTAAGTACAAGAAATGCATTTTTTAAAAATCCTCCAAAGGTCACCATAATCAAATGCTCAAAATTGGGGATGCAGAAAAACACAGGGGAGCAAAGAAAAGGATTACAGATTTCTTGTCAGAAGTGATGAGTGAGAAGACAACCAGCCACATCTTTAAACTGCTGAAAAAAGAAAAACACTTGAACTAGAATTCTATACCCACAGAAAATATCTTCCTAAACAAAGTTGAAATGAAAAGATTTTTCAAAAATAGAAAAGCTGAAAACATTCATCACCAGCACACCCACACTACAAGAAAAATTATAGAAAATTATCCCAGATAGAAATAGGGATGTACACAAAGAAGAGCTTCAGAAGTGGTAACTACGTGGGTACGTATGTAAGGTTTTTATTATTTAAATCTCTTTTAAAGGATAATTGTTTTGCACACACACACGTGTGAAATGTATGACAACTATGTCGTAAAGTCTGAGAAGAGAGAAATGAAAGTACATTGTCACAAGGTTCTTATGCCTACATGCAGTGGCATAATATCCCTTGAATGTGGACTCTCATATGTTAAAGATGAATTCTATCCAGGAGTGTCTCACCTTTTGGTGTCTCTCGGCCACACTGGAAGAAGTGTTGTCTTAGGCCACACATTAAATACACAAACACAAACAAAAACATAAAAAGCTCAATGTTTTAAGTAAATTCACGAGTTCGTGTCGGGTCGCATTCCTAACCATCCTGGGCCACATGTGACCCACAGGCCGCAGGCTAGACACCCCTGCAACCTCAAAGCTGTCACTAAAATAACAAAACAAAGAGTTATTACTAATAAGCCAACAAAGAAGGTAAAATGAAATCATAAAAAGATTGGTTAATCCCCGAACTCTAGTCTAAGATACTAAAAATAAATCCTGTTGACATCTGAGACAGCGATGGTCAGTGTGTGAGAAGTGGCAGAGAGACCGGGGCTTTGAGAAAGAGTGGAGCTGATGGAGAGAGGGCAGTGGACGCTGAACAGAATGGAGGGTAAGGAAGGGCTGTAGACAGAAGGCAAGGGAAACTGGGGAGGCAGAGGTCAAGAATGAAGAAGTTATTTGAGACATCTACACTTTTCCATTTTAAACTGATAGTCTTAGTCTTGCCCCTTTACCCACAATGGGATTATACAAAAAGAAAAAGGTCCTACCACTTTCTTAACTTTTTAATACTCCTCTACTCCTACGTTCAACTGATGATTTTATCTCATGCTTCATTGATAAAACTAGAAAACGTCGAGTGGGAACTCTTCAATCTTCCATGAGCAGTTCTAGCACCCTGCTACCCCTGCCCCTAACTGCCGATTCCTGCCTCCTGATGCAAATGAAAATATCCACCCTCCTCCTTCTCACTGTACTTAGGACTTGGCTCTTTATTTTATTATTATTTTTCTTTCGCATCATTGTCTCTACCCACACTACACCCATACCCACAACCAGAGCATTCTCTGTGGTACCGACGTGTGCTATCCCTGTGCACTCTGCTTCCCACCCCATGACCATGGGCGTAGCCTCCTCCTAACCCCTGCCATGCTGATCCAGTTTTGTGGCCAACCTTGAACCTTGCTTTCCTGCTGTGAGCTCTGGTTCTGCCCATTAACCATGGGCAATTTTGACTATAGCTCTGATATTGCCTACACCACACCTGTCCCCTCCACAGCCATGCTCTTCTTCCTTGTCCACATCCTATGTAATTATATTTAAATGATCTTATGACATATGCAAATAAAATAATAGTATCCAAATTTATAGGTAAAAAAACTGAATGAGATGGGATGACTTACCCAAGGTCACATAATAAGCGAAAGAGCTGGGGTTTGAGTCCAGTGTATGATTACACAGAATTGCATTATACCAAAGCAGCTGAGCTAAAGGGAATGGCCACTGTCTTGGGTGAGCTTTCAAACTCTGACCCCTCGTTAGATTGTGTTTGATCTGGGAAATCTCTGGGAGGCTGATTCCCTTTTGCAGGGAAGACTGCTCTCCTGTCCCCTCTGCTATTCTTCTGTCCCTCCAGCTCTCAGAAGTCCAGCCCATGGGTGAGGAGGAAGTTTGGGTTTGTTTTGGCTGTAGGTTATTTTGATCAGGGGTAGGAAAGTGAGGTATGGAAATCAACGTACACCAAGCTCCTGAAAAATGTCTTAACCTTTATGAACTCACAGAGCCATGACAACGATCTTGTGACAGGGGCTCAGGACACCATTCACGTATGTATATGTGTATGCATGCATGTATGTATCTACAACCTAAGCTAAGACAGAGGGAATAAAGCAAGTTGGAGGATTTACGTTACCAGGCATCAAGATGTATTCATAAGTTAAAGTAATCAAAACAGCATGGCACTAACACAAAGACTGACAAATAGAGAAAAGAAAACAATCATGCAGTGTAAGATTCTACTTAAGCTCTAAGAATAAAAAGCATAAGACCATTGTTTTTCCTACCACCTATAATGTGCAACAATATGAAGGGCCTAATTTCTACCACATCAGTGATATCAACAACTATAAATGAGTTAAAATACTCAATAGAAGATAAAACTATATTCAGTTTTACAAGATGGAAAGAGCTATGGAGGGGGATGGTGGTGATGAGTGCACACCCACCCTCAACACCTAAGCACTTCCTAATGGCCCACCTCCTCACACCGTCACAGGATTTCAACCTACGAATCTGGGGGGAACACAGACATCCAGACCATAGTGCCTCTTATGAACAAATCCAGGGTTGAGCAGTGAATTCAAGTCAATTCTATGCTACCTTCACAGGCCACCCAGGCATATCATAGAGCTTGAACCCAGCTCTATTTACCATCTCAGATCACTCCACTCTCCCTCCCATCCCCTGGGTCTGCTGGATGCACCACAAATACCCACCACATGCCTGATATTACTCCTTGGTAGACATTACTATTTGATCAATCACCCTTTCATGTTGAGTCCATACAGCCCGACTCTTCTTCAAGACAGACTGCAGGTACTGCAAAGAGGTAGCAACTTTCACAGTTCCCCCCCAGAGTGGACCTAGGTTTCCTTCCAGCTGGGTGGTATTTACCATGGAATTCAGGACCTTCCTTCTCCCCTCCCTGAAATGTTCCAGTTGCACTTACAGTGCCATGGCTCCAACAGGTGCCCTTCTAAGCTCATTGCTCTTCTAGTATTAATGGGAAACAGAGTAACATGTTTTAATTTCTGTTTGTTCTACTTCTACCCGAGAGGAGTCTCTACACTCTCCTGCTTACAGAACTCCCATTAGGCTTTCATGTTTGTAAGCATTTGTGCTGAACCAAAGTTAGCCTAGATTTATATTTGCAATTTCCTAAAATGTAGCAAAGAGGAAGAGGAGGGAAAAGGATGTTATTGTTGTTGAATGCCTATCCACTGAGAACAGCAGAAGGACCCTTTTTGGTTTTGCCTAAATTAGCATTGCTAGATAAATCGGGAGCCTTATATATCCTCCCGGTTGCCAGGACAGCATGCCAGCTAATTTTAGCCCACTGTGTAAATATAACCAGCACTGGTATGCAGTGGCCTTTAACATTGACAAGGGTCAGTGATGTCCTACAGCAGCCAAAGAAGTTTCTGCACTAACCTGTATTGACCGGACTTCCTGGACCCTTAAGCCCCTCCCAGACATGTTAATTTTCCACTTGGAAATGATCCTGGAGATCCCTTGGCCTGACCCCCTTGCATGACCCATGGCCTCTTCCATTTCTCTGAGCAGAAAATTGCCTGGGTAAAAGCAATTTAATAAGGCCACATCTAATGAACAAACACTTACATTACACATGTAAAGCATTAAGAAGCATTCCTGGAAAACGATAAATGCTTAGTAAGTGTTAATTATTGTTTTATTGTTATTCGGATTGAAATCTCAGTTCCCCACGCACTAGCTGATTAACCTTAGGCGAGATAACCTAAGCCTTAATTTCCTCATCTGTAAAATGGGCAAAGGGAAAGTCCTACCTGATAGGGTTGCTGTTAGGGTCAAACAAGTTGAAACATATAAAGACCCTTCCTGGCCTCTGCCCGGTACCTGTGTGTACCCAGGATGTGGCCTCTGCTCTTGTCACTTCTCTAGGAATTCAAGAATCTTTTCAGTCACATGGACAAACCATTCAACTTACTTGTTCCAGGAACAGTTTCAGAGCAGCTAAAAATCTTAGGGAAGGCGTAAATGTGTTGTGTGTGCATGTCCATCTTCAATACTTTTTCTTTATGGCTGCTGAGATCAAGACAATGGTTAAAAACAAACGGTTTTAAAGCACGGAAATGTATAAAACATGTAAAAGTAATCATAGAACAGTATTCAGGAAAGAAAGAAAACTTTTCTGGGTGTTTTCCATGTATCTCGTCTCTGAGTGGGTTTTTATTTTCTGTTTGTCTTGAGGTTAGTAACAAGGGTAAGAGTAGCGATGCTGCCAAAGATCCTTGACAGGCAAGCGACTGTGATGAGTGAAAACGACCTATCACTTCCCCGAGGATTATGGGTACCTGAAGACGCTGACATCAACCCGGGGATATTCCCCAAATTATTCTCATTCATTTACATATGCATCGTGTTGTTTCTTTTTAGCAATCGGTGCTTTTGCTTAGGCGAATATTAATGAACTGGTATTTCCTGAGCCTGCCTAGCGGTTGGTCTTGTATGATGGTGACATGGGAGGGAGGCGGCTCACAGATGGAAAAAGAACGGAACAACTGCACAGGGAACAATTCAGTATTTCAATGCGGAGTAGCGCTGGGTTATTTTCTTTCCATGGAGAGATATTTCTTGTAGGTAAACTATTTCTTGTATTTAAAAAATGTACTCCCAAGAGTTTTCCCTCAATTTTAGTTTATTTTAGAGGCAAAGACTTCACTGCAATGATAGAATGACTGTGTGTGGCCCTCAGCCAACACCTCTCAGTGTAGCACTCTCCTCCCTCCCAGTGACTGGGGGCCCGGTGGTCGAGGGGTGCTCCGCTGCAGAACAGGCTGGGCCAGTAGGGAGACATGTCACCCCGGTATGAAAAGACACAGGCCAGAAATCAGACTCCCTGTAATCGGCAAGCTGTGTGACCTAGAGCAAGTTACTTAGCCTCAGGGGACCTTTAAACAGGAACAGCGGTCCCTGCTTCATATGTTTGCTTTTAGCTCAGTGAATGTTAGCACTTTGCATTTATAATTCTGCTTAAGCCTCACAACACCTCTATGAGGTGGGTATTATGATTAGTCATATTTTATAGATGGGAAAAACCAAAGCTAGTAGGTATTCAAAAGTCACACCTGCTACTTACTGTAAGGCTTCTATAGTGCTGCTGTTGAACTCTGTACAAGTGTGATGAAGTACCCTCCCTGAGAGGACACTCACGGAACGCATGGAAATTCGGTCCGAATACCTCAGACAGCCTGCATCAGTACTTGCCAGTACTGGTGAGAGGTAAAAGGGACAAGATGACTGTAGCCTCCCAGCATGCATCCCTTCTTCCTGGCTTTCTCCCTCCTTTGTGCCCACTCTCTGATAATGACAGTTTTTCTGAATCACAGTAACTTAGTTGACTAGAGTAGCTATTCCTCTTAGAGTAGTAGCAATATTGTCACCTTATTAATTCTGTTGACAGACCTCCTGCTCACTCCCACCCTCCTCCACACACACTTGCACACACAGACACACACAGGCACACATTACTTCCCACCACTCAGTCCCGTCTCCCCACACTCTGATGTGGCCACAGGCGTAGGCACAACACTTTTCTTTGCAGTGATGTTAAATTGAGTCTGATGAGGGCCCAGATCCTGCCAGCTTGGAACAGATCTGTCTGCCAGGGGAGATTGAAAGGCCAACACACAAAGAAACAGAGACCAGCAGAAGTGAAAGATTCCCAGAAGGCCACTTGGGCCGAGTCAACCAGGGGCACCTTCTGAGGAACAGGCCACCAAGTCCCTGTGTGGGGCATCTCTGAGCCCTGTCAGTTTCCAGTATTCCTCCCTCTCAGCTACCTGAGCCTGTTTGAGAAAGCAAATTTGGGTTGGGTACTTGCAGCCAAAGGAGTTCTATTTTAGTATACTCAAGTCTCACATCAGAAAGTTAAGAAGAGAATCCTATATGTACCAAATATACTTTTTATTTTTCTGAGGATGATGCTACATTCATTCATTCAATAAATTTTTATTGAATTTAGGCCCTGTGCTAGGGCTGGCAGCCCAAGGATAATAAGACACGTTTCCTGTCCTGACCTACAAGAGCTTATAGTCTAGGAGAGGAAGATGCATATGGAGTAAAAATGCAACAGCATGTCACCAGTGTTTTGATAAAGGCCGTGGGAGCTATAGGTTTGGGAATAAGAATAGTGTCAATGACTTCCAGGAAGTTCAGGAAAGGTTTCAGAGAGATGATAAACCCTTCAGTGACACCTGAAAGACAAGTGTGGTCTAGGCCTTTGCTAGTCTCAGTGTGGTTTCCTGGACCAGTAGCATCAGCCTCACCTATTGGAAACACGGAGGCTTGGGTCCCACTTCAGATCAGCACATTAATTTTAACTCGATCCCCAGGTGATTGACACCCATGAACCTTCGAGAAGTGCTAATCTAGGCAACAGGAAGAGCAGAGGAAGAGGAATTTCAAGTAGAGGGACCAGTTTGAACAAAGGCTGGTAGATATGGCAGAGTGTGATATATTCATGGGACTGTAAGCCACAGTCAGGGTGTGAGGGGGTGTGTGGCATGAATGAAAGCAGGTCCAGCCCACAGAGGGCCACATCAGCCACACAGAGAGGGTTGGACTTGATCGTATCAGCAATGGGGAGCCAATCAATTTTGTAAAGTAAGAGTGTGACATCATCGGATTGCATACTTCAAAAGGGAATAAGAAACCTTTCTGGCAAGAAGAGTAATAGATAAGGTTGGATATGATCCTAAAAGGAGGGGAACAACTCATTTAAAGTTAGAAAATAATATGATTTTATTGATTTGACTGGATATGATTTATTTTAAAGTCATAAAGCTAAATGCCTGACAACAATGTGGAAGATGAATCGGAAAGAGCATTGTACCAAAGGCAGGGAGGCCAAGTGGCATACTCTTCTCCTGGTAAGAGATGATGAAGATCCAAACTGCAGAAGTAGTTGTGCAGACAGGAGAGGCAGGCATGCCTTTCAGAGAGAAAATGGGGTGGAATCTGCAGAACTTACTCACTGGTTGGAAATTCATACTGGAGTTGGGTGAGGCAAGGATTTCCAGCCTATAGGACAGAAGTGATACGGTGATGCTGAGTACTGGAATGAAAGATGCAGGGTCTGTTGAGCTTGGGCCCTCTGTGGACATAGACATGGAGATAACAGACATGACACATTAGCACCAAATATCAACCTTCATCTACAAGGTCTCTCTTGGAATTCCTCAATTAGAACCTTCTTTACTTACTCAGAAAGCATTTAATTAACTCCATGAATAATTAGCTCTGATGTAGAATTCAGTGGCTGTGAACTCAGACTCTACAGCTTAAAGCTGATCTTATACCCATAACCTCTGCTTAGTGCACAAACAGTATGGAAAGCCACTGAGGGTCAGCCAAACTCAGTGTGATCCTGGGGACAGAATACGAGCACTTCTTTATGTCCTCCCTAAAGCCTTAAGTATAATTCCATTCAACAAGTAATAACTGAGCATCTACCAGAGCCAAGCACTGTGGTAGGCATTAGGGACACAATATAAACAAGAGGGACAGTTTTCTCACCTTCACGGGACTTATATCTAGCAAGGGGGACAAAGTTAAAGTGAACATGACTGGGCAGGTACAGAGCTCTTCTACTCAGCTCCCCCTTCAAGAAAGGACTAGCTGCCCAGCTACCAGAAGTGTGGTTGGTTGACAGCCTCCAGCAGTTAGCGCCCTCAGGTCTGCCTCAGCTTCCAAGCCAAGGTCACACTATTCCCAGAGCAGCCCAAGACAATGGAGGAACAAGGCAGTGGTCATTGAGAGCATGCACTTCTTGGGGTGACCTCCAGCTAGAGTTGCCAGATTTAACCAATAAAAACACAAGACATCCAGTTAAATTTGCATTTCAGATAAAC
Organism: Trachops cirrhosus; assembly: GCA_028533065.1. Classification (NCBI taxonomy): domain Eukaryota; kingdom Metazoa; phylum Chordata; class Mammalia; order Chiroptera; family Phyllostomidae; genus Trachops; species Trachops cirrhosus. The sequence continues at coordinate 129,608,447 of CM052542.1, forward strand.
AATGAGTATTTTCTAGGATAAATATGTCCTAAATATTGCATGGGGCATAGCTATGCTACAAAAATTAGTTTATCTTCAGTGTAAATTTAATAGCATTCCATCTTTGATCTGGGACCCTTACTCCTCCTCAGCCAATGACCAAGCAAGGCAATAGCATAAAGCCCTCCCATCTCTGCTCAACCTCAGACTGTATTCACAGGTGATCTTTGCTCCAGAGCTCTTGTTGTGTTGGCAGAGACTTTGTCAGGTTTTTGTTCTGGTCTGGTGGCTCTCTCTACACAATCGTGATTTGTCCCCTTTTCCTTTCACAGGTATTACTCCCTAATATATTCCTGGCCTTTCTACCTCCATTTCAGCATGTTTCCCAGAGAACTCAACTTGCAAGAGTTGGTACCAAGAATAATCTGAGAAAGTAAGGGACAATGCAAAGGTTTGGGGACTGGGTCGCTCACCACCCAGTTAGTAATGAGAACCCACCCCCCGTTCCCGGTGGTAGGTGGTGTGAAATAGCCCTTAGCATGACACACAGTCAGTTGCTGAAAGATTCACCAGGGGTGAGCTGGAGCGTCATGAGGGCAGAGCAGAATGCAATGATTCAAGCATGTGAAATTACCTTGCGATTTGTAAGTCTATAGGTAATGGAACTGGATGATTACCACCAAGGGCACTGATGCCCTACAGGGAGATAGTGAAAAGCTGAGAACAGTTAACAATTGAAACGAAGTGTGAAAGGAGTCGCTACAAAGAAACCCTCTTCCTATGTGTGGGCAGAAAAGCTGAAGATGAAGTGCAGGATTTAATGGAGTTATTACACTTCAAAGATAATTGAACGCTCAACCAAACCAAGGCTGGTATGCCAAAGGCAGACTCTAGTTGGCAAACCTGGGACCACGACACATGGGATTGGAAGACTGGGTGGATGTTCTCTAAACCGCTCTGAACCTGCTGAGCCTGCAGGAGTGGCTCACTCCCGTCCATGAAGAGCTGGCACATTCCTTGTGCAGGAAGACTGTCTGGAGGGTTTGTCCCAGAAAGGCAACAGTGGCTCCCTCTTCCTCTCCTGGACATCAGGGTCTAGATTCAGGGTTAAGTCACAGCATAACCCAACCAAGGATTTGTTGAGCCTAATAATAGAAGAAAGTGGCCATAACCCCAAAGGAGCTGCAAGATGAGATCAACGTGCTTGGAACATAGGTCTGGATTAGAGAAAGTTTTTTTATGCCTTGGTCACTCCCTTAAGATATAGGAAGCACCCGGGAAACAATACAAACTTGCTGCTAGGGTGGCTCCTAGAAGCCTGGAGAAAATGATGGCTGATGCTGAAAGGTCGAAAGTCCCTATTGCCATGCCAGACACAGGGGAAGAAATTAAAATGCTCAGGGAAGTGAGCTTGCAGGAATGGGTGAGTTAGTGAGGTTAGAAGGCCAACGAGAGGCACACCATTCACTATGGGTGTTGAGAATGTGCTGCCAAGAGGAGCAAGAGCAGCATCACTAAGTGGACTGGTATTGGTTCTCCTCTGGGATCAGGGCTGACAATAGATGTCTGTCACAGAACGTGGCTTATTGATGGCAATGGGCATGTTTCCTCTCTCTAGTGGGCTGAATGGTGGCCCCCAAATATCCATGTCTGTTACTGGACAAGGGCCTGGCCCTGAGTGGGTCTGCCTCAAGCCAGCTGTGGAATATGGGTTCTTGACTTCATGCAGGAAAGATTTCACAACATGAGTCCACATGGCTATGAGGATCCATTTATTAAAGCTGGGGACAGTAAAACAAGGAGCTTAGCATAGAGGAAGCAATAGGAGAGCCTTGGCTGGGCTGCCTTAGTTCACGGGGAAGTCAGAGAAAAGGGGGCTTTGGGGACAGGGTCAGGGAATCAGCCTGGGACAAGCTGCCAGCTGCCCATTGACTTAGAGTTTAGGAGATGCGTGCCTGTGAAGGAAGAAGCGGAGGAGGAAGACGGGAATGGCTGGGGCTGCTCCGCAGAGGGAGAGCACACACACTGGGTCCTTTGTCCTGAAGCTTTTATATCTTTCTCACAGTCAGGAATCGTAGGGGAGGTCTCCGAGGGGGATTTCAGCAGAATATTCATCAATTCTCCAGGTGTGCCCTTTTAGGGGGGTCATTGCAGTTGGTTCTGGCGTAGCCCAGTGGGTTTTGCTGCCTTTCTGGTCCTGGAGCTGAAATACAGCTGAGGCCTAGATGTTATCTCCAGGGAGGAAAGATTACCCTGTGGGTGAGATCATTGTTTTCCCAGTTCTGCTCCCGGCCAGATCTCTCAGGTCCTTTTGCCCTGGTGACCATCTGCACCTGGCTGCAAATTGCTTGGCCAGTTTGTTCAGCTATATGTCTCAGCTTTTTTTTCCCACTTGCCAAGGAATTTTCCTAGCTTCTTACTATCTTGTCTCATGTTCATCTCCTAACTTCTGGAGTCTGGACACTACCTTACTTGGAAAAAGAATCTTTCATGATGTAAATCAGTTAAGGATTTTTTAAGATGAGGAGACCATTCTGGATCGTCTGGGATGGGCCTCAAATGTGCCTTGATAAGAGGCAAACACGGAGGAGAGAGACACAGAGAAGGCAGGGGAAACAGTCATGCAGCCACAGCCAAGGATGGCTGGAGCCCCCAGCAGCTGGGGAACGAAAGAGACGGATTCTCCCCTACAGCCTATAGAGGAAGTGCAGCCCTGCCAACACCTTGATTTTGGACTTCTGGCCTCTAAAACTGTGAGAGAATAAATTTCTGCTGTTTTAAGCCATCTGGTTTGTGGTAATTTGTTGTGGCTGCCGTAAGAACCCAATATCCTCCTTTTTTCTTTTCGCAGATGTCACTCCCCAATCTTTTCCACTCCTAACTGCAGTTCTGCACCTGCTTCCTGGAGAAGCCACCTGCAACAGCACGATCTAATGCAGTCAAGTTGTGTGATGGGGAAGAGTACATAGGAAGGGTGCTTAGTCCAGTCCTCCGGGTGTGGGAAGGGAGAGGATCACTTCCTACACCTTCTGGAGGGCTTTCTGGAGGAAAAGACATCTCAAGTGGCCTGAAGGTAGAAGTCAGCAAAAAAAAAGACATGCCAGAGAGTGTGTAACATACTTAAGGAACCAAAAAAACATTCAGTATGGGGGGATGAGCTAGTTTTGGGAGATAAGGGCAGTGAGGCAAGCAGAGGCCAGATCAAACTGGGCTTTGTAAGTGATCTTAGGTCTTGGTACTTAATCCTAAAAGGAAAGATTAAATACTTTCGCTTCAAAGAATTGCCAGAATATGACTATTCCTGAGAAAGATACCACAATAAAACCTGCTTGTGTATTGATGCCTTTGTGTGACCAGCTGCATCTAATCTCATCCTAAGACTGTTTCCACTGGGGAGCTGGAGATACTACCATGGCCTCAGGCAGCCCTCTCTTCGAAATTTGATAAGGGCAACTTATATCCTTTCCTTAATCTTAATATAAAGCGCTTTGCAAAGGCAGTTTCAAGTCTCATCTTCCATCCAACTAGATGCACAACCCAAGATCTCTTCTAAGTAGACATTCTGGAGCTGTCTTTGTCCACGGCCTTCAGGCCCACAGGAGTAGAAGTGATTCAGGAAAAGTCACAAACATTTGCAACCTTGGAATACTCCCCAGAGACTAACTGCTGGGGTTGGGGGAGGGGGCGGCGACTGCATGGGGTCGTTTGTTATCTTCTGAGCACAGCTGCGAGGTGGGACCAGCCCCACTGAGGGAGAGACAGCAGCACCCACTCTAGGAAGGCCCAGCCTCCACAGGAAATTGTTATCTTACCTCCCTGGGGGAACAAAGAGGAAGCTCTGTTTGATGTAGACATCAAACATGAGTGGCCTTAGGGCCACATCTGCTGTATTTTCTTTGGTCCTTTAGGGCTGCTGCTGTTGTTGTTTGTCATTGAACCAACATTCAAATATCAGAAGAGTTCATTTCATGTAAGAGCCCAGACTGCCAGTTATCTTGTCGAATCAGGAGCCCCCACTTCAATTCCGCCTCATTCCCGCAGTGACAGGAGTGCTGTGTCCACCCCTCTCACAAGGCACAAGCCTACTTCTGTCTGCACTGTCCCTACCCTCTTGATTTTCTCCTCAACAAGGAGCCAAGTGTTTTGTTTTTCTAACACAGTTGTAAGAAATATTTGTCTGTAGCCATAACCCCACCAAATGTGGGGAAAAGAATGTTGCATTGAGAAGGGCAGAACTTCTAGACAAGTAGGAGAGACTGTGCAGGGTCTACGCCCTGACACCAGCCAGCCTCATTCCTTCAGTTCACACGTCTGCGCCTGTAACCCCTGCTTTAGCTGTGTTCAGGGCCTCGGCTCCTCGCCGGCCCCGTCCAGGTCATCTGTTCTGCCCGTGCTTCCACTTTTGTCCTCCCCACTGAGCCTCCAGGCCTCGCTTCCATCTCAGTGGCCAAGAGTCACCACAGAGTGTGACCATGTTGGAGTAAGGAGGAACATTCCTGGGAACTTGGGAACTCCAAACTTCTAGAAAGAAGCCACAGACAGAAATGCAGGGAGAACAGTGGCAGAGAGATTCAATCAAGTGGGAAACTATTGTGTTTCAGCTGCCTTTCCTAAATAGTTAGCATACCTGCACACCCAGTCTAGACCATGAGTCACCATGAAAGGCGTAGAATTAGAGTCTGCTTGTGAATTACTCTCCTTCCTTGTTCAGAATCACTGGGGTGGGGGGTGGGGGAGCGGGGTGGGGAGCGAAGGCTGGAGAATAATGATTCTGCCGTGATGGCCTCAGCCTCTTGACATCGTGGCAGGAGAGGCGCTGGTCCCTCTCTCCACTCCAGCCAGCAGCAGCCCATTTGGGATAGAGATGAGAATCTAGGGGTGGCAGACCAGGCCCTGGGCCCATGTGTACCAATGGGGGGGAGTGGAGGGAGGGTACAGAGTGTGGAGGTGAGTAGCTCTCCCTGGCTGGGAGTATTTCATCACTGACATTGTGTAGAATTGCCAGCACGGTTCAACATTGGCTTATTCGGTGTTGGCAACAATGCATTGTATTCGATTTTTATGCTGCCGCTAGATTCCCCCAGGAAGATCACTCATCTAATCCCGCCTGGCTAGAAGGAGGGCCGCAAGTCTTGGTGGGTTTGAACACCATGGAAGTGCATGTGTGTGTGTACCTCTGGAGGTGTGGAGGTGAGGCGTGGCATAAAGATGTACAGGATGGGGCAGTCCAATTGAGACAGAGTAGGTAGAGACACAGGGAGAAACCTAGCAGTAACAGACCTTTTTTGGCTGCCCCTGCACACTTTGTAAACATTGCTTCCATGCAGATTTCCTGCCTCGAAGATGACTTAGCCTCTCCTTTTCCTGCCTGATGCTTTTCAGAACAATTCCTTTGTTTTGCTTCTTGAACATTCTGTTAGTGCTCAATCCAGCAGTGCACCCCCCCCCTCCACCATTAGCAGGATAATAAAGGGGCAGTCTTCCTTGGTCCTGCCTCCCTTGTCTTTCAAATCCGGGACCTTGAGATACAGGCCCTGGCACCTGCTGCTTCGCTGTGGTGCTGTCACACAGGGAGGATGGCTTTGGGGCACCTGGAGGGCCAGTGAGAAAAGGAGCTGGGATAAAGGTAAATTTTAAATGAGCAATGCCATTTAAGTACTATGAAATGTTTCCATAAGTAATGCACATTCATTGAAGGAAAATGAGAAAATCTATTTATATAAAGAGATAAAGTCTCACCACAGATACATCTTTGGTTGTCTATTCTCCATGACTTTTCCCATGCATATATGGTTATACATGTATGTATGTGTGTATATGTTTTTATAATAAGCATGAGAAGTGCATAGTTTTATAACCTGATTTTCTAAGGAATTGATAATTATGGCTTAGGTACAGTTCAATCATTTTTCAGAAATACAGGTTCTTCTATATACCGCTCTCTAACTTTTTGTAATTAATGCATCATTTGCCAAACAAGTGACTATCAGTGGACCAGGAATAAAAAATCAGTTTTTAAAAATGTATGTTCCTGCCCTGGCTGGTGTGCCTCAGTGGATTGAGTGCCAGCCTGTGAAACAAAGAGTCGTTGGTTCGATTACCAGGCAGGGCACATGCCTGGTTTGTAGGCCAGGTCCCCAGTAGGGGGCGCATGAGAGGCAACCACATATTAATGTTTCCTCTCCCACTCTTTCTCCCTCCCTTCCCCTTTCTCTAAAAATAAATAAATAAAATCTTTTAAAAAAATTTATGTTCCTGACCCAAGGTAAGTTTATTAAGTTTTGGGTGCTTTAAATGCATCTTTTCATTTAATCCTTACATTAAATGGATTTTATCACTCTCATTGTCTAGATAAGGAAACCTGAGCTTAGAGAGGTTAATTAACCCTCCCAAGGGCACACAGCTGGGAATGGGCAGAACCACTCAGGTCTCTCTTATGTCAAAGTCAGACTCTTTCCAAGCTACTGACCTGCCAAATAGAACTTGACTTGGTGCTGGCAGAAGTGGACAGCCACACCAATCGTGGCATGCAGACTGTAGAATAAAGCAGCCACCGTCACCAGGGGAACCACCGCCAGCATTTGGTCTGAATGTCCCTGATGGAGGCCCCACAGAAGGTCAACCTCAGTCTCTTCTGATAAACCTTCTCTTAAGCACACCAGGGAAACTGAGGCAGCTGAGCAGGCTGGTCAAAAGGCAGGACCAGCTTTGTCCTCTTCATATAAACAAAAGTAGGCAGATGTTGTCATCAATAGGGGCTCTACTGGCTGGAGTCGACTGGCATGCACACCGGCCCTACTATGCACTCCAGGCAGTCCTGTTCAAGGGCACTCAGAGTCTATTAAATTCGACCTCATCTTTGGAGAAGGGTCTCTTCTGTTTCTTCTGAGAATTCAGGATAAAACAGGTGCATGTTCTGGTGGTCACCCCTGGACATTGACTGGCCACATTCTACAAGAGCAGGACAAGCACTCTGTCTTAGGAGTCCTTTTCCTTCAGGAGATGAAACCCAAGGACGTATGTGTCCACTTGCATGGATTTTGGTATTTCTGTTGTCAAAGTTGGAGGGTTAACACTCTGTAACTTTACCTTTTGCTTTCAAGAGGAGTAATTATTTGTTAGAATGACAGTCATTCATGTCCTTCAATGCTACAGTCACAACTCTAAACTATTTTCATGTCTTTGAAGAGAATTAATTAGTTGATGCTTCTAAAGCACTTTAATGCAGGTCTGGTTTCGACTCGGCCTTTAAAAGGATTTCCATGGCAGCCGTGTGACAGATCACAGACGTTTCAGGAGATGCCCAGTGCTTTGTAGCATTTGGAAGGAGTCATGTTTGATGGGCACTTATGCAATTAAGAAATAAAATTACTCATTGATAAAAAGTGTTCTGTTGATGAAAATTCCTTTAAAAATTAAAGGTATGTCTTATAATTTATTTTTTTTAACTGGAAAATAATGCCATGGCCAATTTCTTTCATTGTAAGGAAACTTTAAAGTATAGAGCAGTACTCAATGTCAGAAAAATCGTAAATTATTTCAAATCTCCAGAGTGAAATTCATTACTTCCCCTGGTGATACATTCTTATGTCTGATAGGCATTTTCACTCCAAATCTTAGTTTATTCTTAAATAATATTTATTGAAAGCCATTGTGCACATGCTGTGTGCCGGGTTAATTTGGCAATCATTATTTTAAATAATCCTCCAAGTCAATTTCACACAATAGGTAGTTGTACAGTAGCAAAACACACTCATTTTTCAGATGATAATATTAAAGTTTGGGAAAATCAATTGACAGGGTTCAAGTCACACAACTATACGGTCAAAGTCAGAATTTGAACCCAGGTCTTCGGCCAGCAGTGCTCACCAAGGAGTGCCTGCTTTGCTAAGGGGCACTTTTGGAAATGTAATCTGCGGCACTCACATGCACACCTGTCCCTTCTCTAGCCTTTGTCCCCAGGCCAGGGCTCAGGGGCTACTCTGTTTGCGACCATTGGCCTGGACCCTGAGCAACTGTATTTTTTTAAGCTTTCCAAGTCATTTTCAGTAAGGAAGAGTTGAGAAAGCTGCTTGAAATTTATGACTCCAATTCCTTTGGCCTCTGCTCACAAATCTCATTTTCTACAAACCGTCTTCATTTTGCCATTGCTCCCTTTGGGACCCATCCCTCATAATTAACGTGGAGTAGCCCTGGAAGAGACTGCCAGCTCCAGGAGGCAGAGTGATAGAACGTGTGGCCCATTCCCTCCCTGTCAAACCTCCTCAATATCTTCTTACTCATTCAACATTTAGGTAAATAAACATTCTTACTTTGAAGAAAAAAATGAATTTTTTCAAAAGCTAAGAGAGATCTATAGGTATGGAGGCAAAACACATCAGTGTAATTGAAAGAACATGAAGAATCAAGAGACTTTTTTTCAAATCCTTGGGACATGATTTTAACTATCATTTACTATCAGAGACTTGATAAGAATCAAGTCTCTACAGAATCTACAAAATAAGGGTAATCTTAGGTCTTCTGGAAGATGCTGGGAGATCAGGGGCCTCAAATAAAAGTGGTCCTTCATCCTCCCACCCTGCCTAGACAGAGTGTCACACTCAAAAAGAAACAGAAATCAATTCCACAGTATCTTGAAAAGCAATGTATATTAGTAAGAGGTTTTTTTTTAAGATGACAAATAGGGTTTACAAGTGGCAGGAAACATATGATTAAGCCACGGACTTAAGATCAAATCCTGGCTCCTTCATTTCTTGGTTGCATGTCCTTGGGCAAGTTCTTAGGTCATCTCTATGCCTCAGTCTCTTCATCTGTGAAATAAAGGTAATAATAGTATTTGCCTTACAGGTCTAGAAACTACAAAAAGCAGAGCAACCGAAGTACTGTAGAATCTTTTCAAGGCCTGCTGCCTTGTTTCTTAGAAACCTACGTTGATTGTAGGTAGGCTAGACAGAGCTAGCAGAATTTATGTTCAGGGCCTGTACCTGTCCCCTTTCTCCTCCCTACCATTCTGACCATCATTCCCGCCTCTGCTCTAAACTCCAGTCCTGATGGTCTTGAATCTCTGGGGACTCAGCTTTTCCTACAGATGAAGCCTAGAGTCTCAAAGTTCAATGAATTACTAGATGTAAAGAACAGTGCCTGGGACATAGTTTAGAAAGTGTTTGCCATGGTGATTATTATTGCAGCATGTAACAGAGAGCAAAACGACCTGAAAATCCTTGACCCAAACAATTCCCCAAGGTCCCACACTGGGTGGCAGCTACCCCAGTCTCTCATCTCTTTCTCTCCCTTACACACCTGCCTCCCTGGCTAATGCCCTCCACCCGCCTCTCAGACATCTTCTTCACATTCCTCCATCCCCATAGGCTCCAGCTCTTTCATAGGTGATGTGGTGTACCTACACAAGTGTATCTACTGTGGTGTACCCCTTCTGTACTCCTCCTGTTTCTTCAATCCAGTGTCCTCAGCCTTCACTCCTATTAGTCTAACAGACCTTGATCAGGGGCTGGGAGCCAGAAGATTGCAGGATATTTCTCTCTCTCTCTTTCCCTCTTTCTCTCTCCCTCTCACACACACACACGTGTGCACGCATGTACACACAAATATATATTTATGATGCTTGGCACCTGGTGAGCATGCCATAAATATGACTTTTCTTCTTACTTTAATATCAATTACTGAACAACAAAGGTAAAGCAGCCCATTTCAGATGTTTATGGAAAGTCTGACACCATCAATTCCTTCTCATTCACAGTGTGTTAATACACGTACCTGTTGCTGTGGGTTCCGAAAACTGAGAACATGAACTGATCCACAGGCTTGGGGTATATGCAATCTGAGGATCTGGGCTTGTGCTGTCCAGCATGGTAGCTGGTAGCCACAGGAGCCTGTTTCAATTTAAATTAAAATTAAGTAAAATTAACAATTCAGTTCCTCAGCCACATGAACCGATTTCAATCTCCAGGTGCCAGATATGACTAGCGGCCACTACATTGGGCAGCATGGCCAGGGAACATTTCCAACCCAGCAGGGAGTTCTGCTGGATAGCACTGGTCTCTAAACAGGGAAGCAGAATATGACCTGGGCACGCACAGAACCTCATTTTGGCTCTTCCTGAACCTCTGGGCCTTGGCTGTAAGAGAAGCGGAGCCACCAGAGGTTCAAGGCCATTGGAACTGGATGGTAGGGCAGAGGCTGGGGTAATGGCCAGGATGGTAGGAGGGAGGAAGGGAACAGACACGGGCCCTGCATCTAAATTCTACAAGCTCTACTCTCCTTACAAATCAAGATAATTTCCAAGAAACCAGGCAGCAGGCCTTGAAAAGTTTCATTCTACCTCAACCACTCTACCTCTTCTGACTGAACTGCTTGGGAAAGGAACTCTGAGGTGATTGCTTCCTTTTTTTGTTTGTTTGTGTTTATTTTTTCTGGGGGTTTTTTTTGGAAATTTTATTTCTCTTCATTATCTATCCATTTGCTAATGATTTTTTAAAGATTTTTTTATTATCGTTCAAGTATAGTTTTCTGCCTTTTCCCTCCACCCCTC
>CM052542.1:129619474-129718078 GCA_028533065.1 Trachops cirrhosus
ACTGGTGTGAAGTGGTATCTCATTGTGATTTTCATTTGCATCTCTCTGATGGCTAGTGATGCTGAGCATCCTTTCATGTCTCTGGGCCCTCTGTATGTCCTCCTTGGAGAGGTGTCTATTCAAGTCCTTTGCCCATTTTTTAATTGGGTTGCTTGTCTTCTTAAAGTGGAGTCATGTGAGTTCTTTATATATTTTGGAGATCAAACACTTCTCTGAGGTATCATTGGCAAATATGTTTTCTCATACGGTTGGTTCTCTTTTCATTTTAATGATGTTTTCTTTAGCTGTGCAGAAGCTTTTTATTTTGATGAGATCCCATTTGTTTATTCTTTCCTTTGTTTACCAACAATGAAATATCAGGAAAAAATCCATTTGATATAGCAACAAGAAAAATAAAATACCGAGGAATAAACCTAACCAAGGAGGTAAAAGACCTGTACTCAGAAAACTACACAACACTGAAGAAAGAGATTAAGGAAGACACAAACAAATGGAAACATATACCATGTTCATGGATTGAAAGAATTAACATCATCAAAATATCCATACTACCCAAAGCAATTTATAGATTCAATGCAATCCCTATTGAAGTACCAATGGCATACTTCACAGATATAGAACAAACACTTCAAAAAATTATTTGGAACCATAAATAACCCCAAATAGCTGAAGCAATTTTGAGAAAGAAGAGCAAAGTAGGAGAAATAACAATACCTGATATCAAAATGTATTACAAGGCCACTGTAATCAAAAGAACCTGGTACTGGCATAAGAACAGACACATGGACCAATGGAACAGAATAGAGAGCCCAGAAATAAACCTAGGTCTCTATGGTCAATTAATATTTGACAAAGGGTGTAGCAGCATAAAATAGAGCAAAGATAGTCTCTTCAACAAATGAAATTGGGAGAACCGGACAGCTACATGCAAAAAAATGAGACTCCACCACCAACTTACACCATACACAAAAATAAATTCAGGGTGGATAAAAGATTTAAGTATAAGTTGTGATACCATTAAAGTTCTAGAGGAGAACATAGGCAGGAAAATCTCAGATATTTCACGCAGCAATACTTTCACTGATATGTCCCCTAGAGCAAGGGACATGGTTGCTTCCTTTTTAAAGTAAAGTGGAATTTGGGAGCAATTATCAGGCCATTTCAAAGAGAAAAATGTCTAAAATAAGTTATCAACAAGGTCGATGCAAAAGTAGGTTTTCTGACCTGAACTGTTGCTTTAATTCTTGCTTTTGATTATTGCTTTGATTCTTATGCAGGCACAACTGAGCATTTGTTGCCCACACTAGTTTGTGATTTCTTCCCACTGTGAAGTGAGACCTGCAGGAGGTGGGAATGACAAAGACAGTAAAAGATCTGCGCTGGTGAACATGGGTCGGGCAGGGCAGAGCAGGCTGAAGGGGATCCGTGTTATCACTCGGTTCTTTAGAGGTTTGCCAGGCTGCTGAAACTCTGATTCTCCAAGGCATTCCTCCCTTTTCAGGGCCCCCTGCCTATGGGCCTTTCTCTGCACCGTCTCTTTCCACAAGTGGAGCCATTGGATGGGGATTCCCAACCTTATTTTACAAGGTGTTTTTTATCAAAGACTTCTACTCTGGGAGGACCTGCACTCATGCTTAGTGAGCATGGGTGACATCTCGGGTTATTCCAAGCCGGGATGGCAGCTGTCCAAAGTCGTCATGTGTCTGAAGAGGGTGAGGAGCGAGTATCCAGGCAGGACTGGGATGTAGAGAGAAGGTCAGCAGCCATGTGGGTCCTGGCAGCTGAGGGAGACTTTGGCAACCCCCACAGGACCACACTGAGACACATCCTGATGCTTAAACAAGTTCTTTTTAGGAAAAAGGGTGAAAAATTGTAAACACTAATTAGGTAGAAAAGCAAGTATTGATTTAGGCTTCAAATTCCTCATAGAAATTCAGGCCTTTCCTCTGAGATCTCTTCAGATAATTTACCAGAAATGCTTATATAGAAATGTTTCCTGATAGCAATCTGGATTTTCCTCTCCACCCAGAACATTCTATAGCTCCCTGCAACTGCAACAACCAGCACCTACAGGAACCATGCAAGTGAGGGTCTCAGAAGCTCAAGTTTTGTTTGCTTCATAGTGAATCCACCTCTGCCTATGGATCACAGGGTTGTAGGTGCAATGGAAGGTGACCCCCGGCATTATCACCCTCCATTTTTCCTTTTACAGCTAAGAAAATGACCCTAGAAAAACAAGATAATTTCTTCACTACCCATGGCTTTTAATGTTAGGATTGAGAACCAGGCCTCCAGCTTCCTAGCCTGTCCTCTGGCCTCTAAAGCACATTGTCTGGTAAGAAATAGCATCATGAAGTGGTCAGAGCCTGAGTCGAGAGTCAGAAGATTCAAGTTACAAATACTTCACCTGCATCTCACTAGCAGGAAGATCTTGGGCAAATCACACACCTTCCCTGAGTCTTAGTTGCTTTGTCTAATCTGAGCCTCATGGGTTTATTACATGTGTTAAGTGAAATAATGTATTGAAAATGTATAAAATGTGGTAGGTGCCCCATATACATGGATGGCCTCCTTGTCTCTAATGTCATCCCTTGAACTATGCCTTTCTACAGGAGGCTGTATGTTGGAAGCAAGAGAATGCAAAGTTAATGATACAACTAAAAACTTTAAAATTGTTTTCTGCAAGTCTAAGTGAAAAGCAACCCCACATCCTTATATCATTTTTGCAATTCCAACCCAGGTGCCAGGTTACTAGAGTAAAATTTGGCTATAAAATTACCTCAAACCACGCAGAAAAATTAAGTACAGAAATAATTTATAATTAATGTATTCTCTATTCTGCTTATATCTTCGTGGCTAGTTTAATGCATTTTAAAATGCAAAGTTAGAATTTAGAATTTAGTATTTAGAATTTGAGGTGTTGATTCTACTTTCTATTTTACCTCATGACAAAAGAGATTTCATGCTGTTGCATACACATTCAAGCAGAAAGCCATTTTGCTTTTTCCATTTGTTTTCATTATTTTTTTCTATATTTGTTCTTTGACACTGTTTGTATTGAAGCCAGGGTTTGCCTTTTTTTCACTTTGTTTCTCCATGGCAACAGATAGATTGCAATGCCACATATAAAAATGCAGAATTACAACCTCCCTGCCAGATCAAGCAGAAAAAAACTGTACACAGTGTAACCAGTAATGGAAACTTGAGACAGTTAATGAATAAGCCAAATCTTTCTTTTTTCAGATATACTGTAAATCACAATTCCTTTTTGTAGTTTCTTTTCTCTGTAGGAAAGATCCCTATTAAGCACTCAATAAATACAATATTTGTAGAATGAATGACTAATTGACTATCACCATTTCCTTTTCTGAACACTCACCAGTCATTTGACTAATCATATATTTAAGAAAATGCATATTTCTTGAATATGTATCATTTACTGAATGCTTTCCATCTACAGTGCACCATACCGAATGCTTTATGTACATGAATTCATTACATCATCACCATAGTCCCATGAAGTGGTCATTATCAACGTCTGTTTGCAGATGCAAAACCTGAGACTCTGACAGGTTAAGTGATATGCTCACAACTAGAAAGTGGAGGAACTGAGGTTTGTTCCTTTAAAGTCTGTCTGATGCTGGAGCTTGGGTTCTTAATCTCTCTGCTGATGTGCTTGCCCAGAATTTTGCTGGAAGATCAATGTCAATTCTATAGATCTGTTCATTTCATGAGCTACTGCCACAGCTCTATTTAATTTTACTCATCTCTAATGTGTCCGCCATGCTTTCTCAGAGATTCCTGACAGTGGCTCTGTCAGAAATTACAACCCCATTCTTCTTCAGTGTCTAGCATTTTTTCAATATGAACACCTGAACTCTATGAAAATAGCTACATGCCTTCTTTCTCTATAATATTGTCCTTCCAGTATCAATTCCAAGTTCTTTGCAGAAGAATATTTTCTTTGATGATTCGTTCTCCTTAGCAGTAGTCACAAGGTGTTGATGTGAGCACATGCTTTGACCTCATGGGGTTGAATCCTGTGTGACTTTAATCACGTTGTTTAGCCTCCAGAGTTCCAGGACTATTCTCCTGTAAAATGGGAATTAGTAATATGGTATAAATCTCCTGGTATTCTTCAGTGCTTAACAAATATTACCTCCTTTTTTTTCTTCTTAGGACAGAATATCAGAAAATGGCCTCATCCTTCAGTCTCATCTTATTTATCACCTAAATGAAAGGTGTCACCTCACCACTTGTTCTAAGTAGATACCGGTCCCCTTGTTATTCTCTGTCATTCCTCATTATTTTTTTCTTGATAGGGCTTGATAGTGCTTAGCCGCAACTTATTGTCTGTCCTGGGCTTCCTGTAGTCCTTGCTCATTAAGATTACCCTTTGGCTTGGTGCCCAGGAAGTTTTACACCTCAAAGCAAGTCACCAAAGGAAGATTTTATGTAAATAAGGACCACATTTTCCTTTTGTAAAGTGGGAAAATGAGCCACTTCTCAGACAGATCAAGTTTATTTTTTTCTTTTCCTTTTTTAACTATATTTATTGATTTTATTATTACAGTTGTCCCAATTTTTCCCCCTTTGCCCCCCTCCACCCAGCACCACACCACTCCCTCAGGCAATCCCCACAGCATTGTTCATGCATAGGGGTCATGCATAGGTTTTTTGGCTACTGCATTTCCTATACTGTACTTTATAACCCATGGCTATTCTTTAACTACCTATTTATACTTCTTAATCCCCTCACTTCTTCACCTATTCCCCCACATCCTTCTGCCATTGGGCGACCATCAAAATGCTCTCGGTATCCATGATCCTGTCTCCATTCTTCATGTTTGCTTAGTTTGTTTTTTAGATCAGTTCTTAATAGATATGTATTTGTTGCCATTTTATAGATCACAGTTTTGATCTTTTTCTTTTTCTTTTTCTTAAATAAGTCCCTTTAACATTTCATATAATAATGGTTTGGTGATGATGCACTCCTTTAGCTTTTTCTTGTCTGGGAAGCTCTTGATCTGGCATTTAGTTCTAAATGATATCTTTTCTGGGTAGAGCAATCTTGCCTGTAGGTCTCTGCTTTTCATGACTTTGAATATTTCTTGACAATCCCTTCTAGCCTGCACAGTTTCTTTTGACAAATGAACTCACAGTCTTATGGGAACTCCCCTGTAAGCAACTAACTTCTTTTCTCTTGTTAATTTTAAGATTCTCTCTTTATCTTTAACCTTTAGCATTTTAATTATGATGTATCTTGGAGTGGGCCTCTGCAATCTTGTTTGGGATTCTCTGTACTTCCTGGACTTGCATGTCTATTTCCTTCACCAAATTAGGGAAGATTTCTTTTTATTATTTTTTTCAAGTAGATTTTTTGCTCTTTGTCTTCTCCTTCTATCATCTTTACGATGCAAATGTTGAATTGCTTGAAGTTGTTCCAGAGGCTGCTTACATTGTCCTTGTTTTGGGGTGTTCTTTTTTCTTCTTATTGTTCTGATTGGTTGTTTTTTTGCTTCCTTACGTTCCAAGTCATTGATTTGATTCTCAGCTTAATTCACTCTATTGTTGTTTCCTTATAAATTGTTCTTTATTTCACTTAGTGTATCCTTTGTTTCTGACTGGATCTTTTTTATGCTGTTGAGGTCCTCACTAAGTTCCTTGAATATCCTTATAACCAGTGTTTTGAACTCTGCACCTGATACATTGTTTATTTCCATTTTGTTTACTCCTTTTCTAGAGTTTCAATCTGTTCTTTCATTTGGGCCATCGTTTTTTGTTTTTTGTTTGTTTGCTTTTCTCCTCATTTTGGCAGCTTCCCTATGTTTGTTTCTATGTGTTAGGTAGAGCTGCTATGACTCCGTGACTTGGTAGCAGAGTCTAATGTAGTAGGTGTCCTGTAGAGTCCAGTAACACAGCCTCCCCTATCTCCCAAGCTGGGTACTCAAAGTGCACCCTTATATGGGCTGAGTACACCCTCTTTTTGTAGTTGAGCCTTGATTGCTCTTGGCAGGTCAATGGGAGGGATTTACCCAGGCCAATCAGCTGCGAGGACTGGCTATGACCACTGACCACAAACCTCCACCCTCTGTGGAGGATCAGCTATGCAGGGGCAGGGTGGTGGTGGTCTGACATTGTCTGTAGCTGTCTGCTGGGTACATTGGCTCTGGGGTTTCCTGGGTGGTGCAGGCCAAGGTCAGCCCCCCCACCTGTCTTTTGCTTGGTACCACACTGCCTGAGCTGTAAAGCAGTCTGAGTTGGTTGTTACTTGTGCTGGGTTTGGAGATTCTAAGCAAAGCCTAGCTGTGAATCTAGTCTGGTTGCTGCTAGTGCCCAGCCTGGGGCTCACTTAGCAAGAGGTATGGAGGCTGGGAGCTCACTGAGACTGGCTATTGCTTATTTGAGAGGACTTAAGAAGTTGTGAAGCAAGAGCCAAGACTAACCATTCATATGGAAAAGCAGCTCAAGTAAGCCTGTAAGTTCAGTGGGATGGAGTGTCTAGGGATCTCCAGGGCAGGACAAACAGTGGTAGCCAGGTTGATGAAGTCTCAGATATGGCACCTGCTCTGTGGCTCTGTCGGGGGAAGGTTCAGAAAAGTGACAGTGGCCTCTGCTTACTTTTCTGTCTGGAAGAAATCTGTCCCCCAGCTCTCGCCTTGATGCCAGATACTTCAGTTTCTTCCATGCCACTGGTGCCTTTCAAGCTGCTACCCCAGTGCTGGAGCTCAGAGGGAATGAGTCTGGTTAAGTCAGTGTGTGGGTTCTTTAAGGGGAACTGCTTGGGACTCCAGAAGTTTCCTCCACTGACTCAATCCCCATTGGTTTTTGCAGCCAGAAGTTATGGAGACTTACCTACCTGGCACCGGAACCCTGGGCTGGGGGACCTGGCATGGGGCTAGGACTCCTCACTCTTGAGAGATCCCTCTCGAGTTTTTATCCACCACACACGGATATGGGACGTGCCCATTCTGCATCTTTACCCCTCCTACCAGTCTGAATGGATGTGGTTTCTTTAATTCCATAGTTGTAAGACTTCCATTCAACTAGACTTCTGATGGTTCTGAGGGATGGTTGTTCTATATTTCAGTTGTAATTTTGATGTGGTTGTGCGAGGAAGCAAGCTACATGTATCTATGTTGCCATCTTCTTTTTTATTCTCAATTACAGCTAACTGTCAATATTAATTTCAGGTGTACTGTACAGTGGTTAGGCATTTATATAACTCACATAGTGTTCCCCTGATAAGTGTAGTACCCACCTGACACCATACATAGGATTACAATATTACTGATTATATTCCTTAAGCTGTACCTTACATCCCCATGACTATTTCACAAGTGTCATTTTGTACTTCTTAATCCTTTCACCTTTCTCACCCAGCCCCTCAACCCAGGTTGGCAGATAAAATTTTATATAAAGATCAAGTTTAATAATAAAATAGAAGTTAAGGAGCTGAAAATAGATCCTCTTTAAACATCCATACTTAAGTGCTCCTTGAAAAATCTCCTCATGGCCCCCGGAATACAAATGTTCCAGTGCTTCAGACTGAAGATCACTGGCACGAGAGGATACTTGAAGTCTTTTCCAATATTCGGGTTCCATATAATTTGCATTTGCAAGAATTAATTAACAGAAACTTCATTTAAAATTAAGTTGGGAGGCCAGAAGGAGGAGCTCTCACGCCCTACATCAATCTCAGAGCCCAAAGGAAGAACTCTTTGCTCATAACAGTGACCCAACTTCCCCGCTCTACCAGGGACTTTCCTCTCTTTCGTTTCTCAGGACTGGCCCCAGGTTCTCCATTAAAATGCGTGTCCAAAATTGTAATTCTTTGTTGTTCCTAAATAAACCCACTTTGCTGGAGAAATATCTGGCGGTCTATTTGTTTATGGACAACATATCTAAGTTTATACTTGGGCATTTTGTGAAGTGCAGGTCCTGAAGCCAGTTGGTTGGCAGTCAGATCCCCGTGTGTTCTGTCACTACCTGTGTGACCTTGGGCATACTACTTATCTATTCCTTAACTAAGTGGAAATAACAATAGTATCTCTTTCATACAAATGTTGTTTAGAATAAATGAGTTAGTATAAGGAAAGCACTGAGGACAGTGTCTGGCACATACAGTAAGTGTTTAATTCAATAAATATTAACTACTACTATTACTATAACTAGAGAGATACTTTAGCAGGAGTTTGAGAAGACAGCCATGTCTGTATGTTTGAGGAGGTGTCTGTACACAGGTAGTAATGTAAGCTGTGTGCAATGATACTTCTAAGGAAATTATTTCATTCAACAAATGCCTATTGATCACCCACTAGCTCTGTACTAGCTGTTGAAGAACAGGTAAATCAAAGCCCTTGCCCTTCTAGAGCTAACAGCTTAGAAGAAAAAGTAAGTCCATGTATGCTATCATGCAATCAAGGGCTAAACGATTGGTAGACCATACTTGCTGCAGGAAGTCACAAAAGAGGAGAGTAGTAAGGAAATGACTGCTCTCAAGGAGGAGTTGATTTGGGTAAATGCGGAGGGGGCTGAGCATGGCCAGAGTATCAGGGGAAGAAGAGTTAGTACAGGAGACTAGATTGTAGAGAGAAAGGAAAAGAGCTCAGTCAGTCAACATTGAATCTTAGTAAGAAAGGGATGATTGTCCTAAGCCAGCAAGGTGGAAATTGATAGCAATAAATGCAGAGTCCTATATTCACATCCAAAAATGTCAGCTGCACCAGTTCAGGGCTAGGGGTAGGTAATCCTAAACTGACAGTGGTTCATGTGAAACATCCAAGAAGAGGAAAATTAGGAACTAATCAATTGATCATAAGTTCAATATACGTAAGAATTTTTCAGCCTGGGCTGATATCCCTGGCGCAGTGTAGGAAGCTGTGTCAAGATCAGGGAAATCTTAGTTAAATGTGAATTTTTTTTGTTGCCTTGGAAGTAACTTTTGAAAAGACTGCTAAGGGGTTGATTTTGGTTTTAAATTTCAATATACAATGCTTTAAGATATTTATTTTAAATATCTAATTTTTAAGTTTTTAACTTAAACTTACAAAACCTATCATTTAATTCTAGTAAGTTTAACAATCATTTTTAAAGAGCTTTTAATAATACTTGGCCTTAATTATAAACTTAGAAACTTAAACTTTTAAATTATCTTTGTAAATTTAATATAGTCCATTATATTTTTAAAATCTCTTTAATGTCTGATTTAAGTAGAAGATAGAACTTCTCAAGTACTTATGACATTATTATAAAAATAATAAATTGTATTTATAAATATGATGATTCAAATTCTCTTAAATGTTTCAATACTGTATATATACTTAGTAAGATTTTCACTTAAAATTGTAAATCTAAGTCACATCCTAAATTATACATTTTTAGTGGGACTAATGAGGTTGCCTCTCAAAAAAACCTTCTAACTACTCTTTCAAATACACAAAATACTAAATATGTGTCAATTTCTTGATATAAAATATTAATATACTGGGTTTGAGTTTCATTATTATTTTTAAATTATAGTTGACTTACAATATTATATCGGTTTCAGGTGTACAACCCTGCGATTAGACATTTATATAACCTATGAAGTGATCGCCCCAATAAATCCAGTACCCATCTGACACTATTCCTAGTCATTACATGTTATTGACAGTATTCCCGGTGCTGCTCTCCACACCCCACGACCATTCTGCAACCAGCAATTTGCATTTCTGAATCCCTTTACCTCTTTCACCCATCCCCCCAAGACCTCTCCCATCTGAGAACCATCAAAATACTCCCTGCAGATTCCCTGAGTCTGTTTCTGTTCTGCTTGTCTATTTTGTTTTCTAGATTCCACATATAACCAAAATCATCTGGCATTTGCCTTTCTCTCAGACTCACTTTACCTAGCACAATACCCTGTAGGTCCAACCATGTTGCTGCAGATGGCAAGATTTCATTCTTTTTTATGGTGAATTAGATTCCATTGTATATATGCCTCACTTCTTCTTTATCCATTGCTGGACAATTAGGTTGCTTCCATATCTTGGCTTCTGTAAATAATGCTGCAATAAACATATGGATGTACATATCTTTTCAATTTAGTGTTTGAGTTTCTTCTGCTAAAAACCCAGGAGTGGAATTTCTGGGTCCTTCTTGCCTCTTATTATATCCATTGCTTTAAAATCCATTTTGTCTGGTATAAGTATTGGTACTCCAACTTTTTTGTTTTGTTTTGTTTCCCTTTTTATGACATATACTTTCCATCCCTTTACTTTTAGTCTGTGTGTGTCTTTTGATCTGAAGTGAGTCACTTGTAGACAGCATATTGAAGGGTCTTGTTTTGTTATCCATTGTCACCATATGTCTTTTAATTGGAGCATTTCATCCATTTGCATTTACAGTAATTGTTGGTTGATATGCACAGCAATCTGTAGATGGCTGCTACTTGTGCTGGGTTTGAGGTGCTCAGGAAAGGCCAAGCTGCAAACGAAGGCCAGCTACCACTATTGCCAGGCCTGGGGCTACTTAATGAGAGGTAGGGGGGCATGCTGAAGCCAGATGGTGCTTGTTAGAGAGATTTTAGGAATATGAGCCAAGAGTGCCATTTGTATGGAAAAGCCACTGGGAATGGTTTGGGTGGGCTTGCAAGTTGTTTGGGGTGGAGTGTCAGTGGATCACCAGGGTGTGGTAAATGTTGTGAGCCAAGTTGATGGAGACTCAGATATAGCACCACCTGCTGGCTCATTTTGTGGAGAGGATTCAGCAAAGGAACCTTGGCCTCTGCCAGCACTTCTTTCTGAGAGAAAGCCACCTCTCCAGCCCTCATCCTGATGCCAGAAACTGCACTTCCTCCCTGAATATCCCTGATGTCTTCTGAGCTGCTGTCCCAGTGCTGGAGCTTAGAGGAAGTAAGTCCAAGTAAGTCCATGCACGGGCACTTTAGGAGGAACTGCCTGGTACTCCAGATGCCCTTAGTCTCATTCAACTTTATTCAAGTCCCACTGGTTTTTATAGACAGAAGGTACAGAAACTTCTCTGGCACTGAAACCCTGGGCTGGAGGTTCTCATGTGGGGCTGGGACATCACTTGTTGGAGGGTGAGATACCCTCCTGATTTTTATCTGCCATACATGGGTTTGGAACCAGCCCATTCCACATCTCTTCTCCTCCTACCAGTCTCGATGTGGCTTCTTTAAGTCCTTAATTTTGGGGCTTCTTTTCAGCTAAATTTCAGGCATTCTGAATGATTGGTTGTTCCATAACTTAGTTGTAATTTTTATGTGATTGTGGGTGATTCTGAGGACCACGTTTCTTGACTGGCCAACCTCCTGGGTTTGATTTTCTTAAAACATGTTATACAATTCTAAATCTTTTCAAGGTTAAAATGTGTTTAACTCTTAAGTTAACTATTTTATTATACTGCACAATTTAGGGGGTTACCGTCTCCTGTAATGTGAGGATGGCCTTTGCTGCATGAGATTACAAAATGATCAGAGATTTCAATGGTGGAGGAACCATCTGCATTTTCTTCTTTGGAAAACTTGATGGGATACTTTGAATTCAACTAGTTTTTATGAAAATGATTTTATAACTTCAAAGTGTTTATTGGGTAGAAAAAAGGATAGAAGGGGAAACAAGTAACTCATTTCCCTGGACTCAAGCTTTGTACATTATTTAGTTTTTATTCTTTTCATAGATGTCTGCTATTTGTACCCAAATTGGCCATTTGACTGGATTTTGCATTTCACTGAGTATTAAGAGAAGTGGTGGGTTTTTTTTTTCCTTCTAACTCCACATGCTCTTGTACTTAATGAAATATTCCAATTTTTCCCCATGTTTTTGTGATTGTTTTTGATTACATAACTCTTGCCATTAGTAATAAGATACATGATTGATTCTGGATATTTCTATGGATTTTGTCTTACTTTTTATTCTAATCTGACAGGCTGTGCTGATAGTGCAAACCCACCATAATTAGTGATGGGGAGACCATGTCAGGTGTGTTTTGTTCAGTGCTGCTCTAGTGATTTAAAAGATCATGACAACGGAATGAATACCTCCCAAGGACAGCTATCTGGACTGCAATGGGGACTAAGAACCAATATCTATGCTGAAGGGAAGGAGGGAGGACTTAAGGAAACAGGATGATTATCGGTAAATGTGTGAATGGCTGTTCTATGGAAGAAGGACCTCTTTTACTTGACTCCTGACAATGCTGGATAGATGTAACAGAACAGCCAAGTCAGTTCAGCATAAGGAAGAACTTTCTAATAGTCGAGGTTCTCACAAGGAAACAAACTACTTTGGAAGATGGTTAGCCCCTGGTCACTAGGAGTGCTCAAGTGGCTCTTAGTACCCATCCGTCAAGGACGTACTAGAAGAGATTCTAACAATAGTCACAAGGTTGACTTAAAGAATTTAAGTCACCTTTAAGAATTTCTGATTTAAAAAAACAAAGTTCACAAAGCTATATGGCTCATAAGAGACATCTAACTGTCAAAAACTCGATGATGTCATTGTATTGTCCCACTTACTGCAGCATGAGCGTGTCAAACTTCCTGATGCTGAAAGCCTTCCTTTTTCCTGGGACAGAAAGCCTTTTGAGTTTTACAGAGAGGTTAGAAATGAGATGGACCACAGAAGTGTTGGGGGAGGGGGAGGGAAAGACTTGCAGCAAGAGCTGGAAAAAACTAGAGACACAATAGAAATCAAAAGGAACAGACAGTCTGAAAGGAAAGAGAAAGAGTACCAGCCACTCTGCAATTTGGGAGGTGGAAGTGGTGGGAAACGCTTTACCTCAAGAGAAAGCTCTGAAATAGGGAGCGCCCTTGAAGAGGTAGGTATGCATATATGCAAATGTATCTTCTCTATATTTATGTTTCTGTGCTTCAGTGTGGTGTGCATAAAACAGGCAATGAGAATTTGACCTAAGGATAAGTTAACTATAGCTTATCATGTATGAAATAAAATAGATCATTCAGACACTTCATTATAAATCATTATTTTATATTTTCATACTAATATTAGCTAAAATTTATGGAATACCTGCTCAGGGACAGGGGCTGTACCAGGCACTTTCCATGATCTTTCATAGTCCACGCCAGCTGCAGGTTTGGCATGATACAATGTTCAGAGCAGACAGGAAAGCCTAAAGGACATTGTAGAAAGATGTCCACTGATCACTCTTCAGATCACACAATCAAACTTTCAGATTCTCTGGTCAAACACCTGGTTTTGGAAACTCAGCTCCACCATTTTACCAGGTACAGAAAACTTAACTTCTTAAAAATCTCCATTTTCCTAGATGTAAAATGTGGGTAAATGATACATCCACTATCATATAGTGTTGGAAACAAGACAACAGACCCAAAATGGAGTCACTTAGGCTAAGCCGTGAATCAACCAAACCAAGATTTAACTTCATTACAGCTTCAGCTGTCCTAGACATGGAGTCTCACACCAGTCAATCAGGAGTCATCTGGTCGTCTGCATGATAGACCCCTGTTGTTCCCTAAAGGAAAGTAACCTTACAGTAGCCAACCCGCTTTTTTGCTCAGTATAACTTCCTTGTTCCCGCTCCCTTCTGCCTATAAGAGTCTTTAATTTTGTACTGCTCCTCCGAGCTCCTTTCTATCTGCTGATTAGATGCTTCCCCACTCAAATAGAATTTTGCTCAAATAAACTCAAACATTCAAAATATGCCTCTGTTTATCTTTTAACAATAGCAAGACTTATGAAAATTAAATGCGGAAGTGCATGTACAATTATTTCTATGCTACTTGGCACACAGTAAATATGCAAGAAAGGAAAGCTGTTCTTCTCTCATGGGAGGAGGCAACCTTTTTCTGCAAAGGGCCAGACAGCAAATATTTTAGGTTTTGTGGGCCATACAGCCTCTGCCCAATTATTTAATTTATGGACACTGAAGTTTGAATGTCATGAAACTTTCTCATGTAATATTCTTCTTTTAATTTTTCAATGATTAAAAAAAACAAAAAGCACCCCCCAGTGTGGGGGCTGCAAACTGCATCCCCCCCTTTCCAGTGTTCAGGGTCCCTTTGTCCCCTTCCACAGCAGGACCTGAGCAAGGCTGTGTGACCTCCAACCATGTCAGCAGAAGAGTACTCTCTCCTCTAGAATATTGCACTATTTCTTCTCAGTAACAAAGTGACAAAAATCTTTGCTGAGGTCCCCACTGTGCTAGATGTTGCAAGGGACACAGTCTGTCCTTTGGTGCTTCCAACCCTGGTAGAGGGGCAAAGAGTAAACTTTTGGAAACATGATGGCCACTGACTCCCTTCTCTCCCAACATATCCATCAAAATAAGCCTGCTTCTTTACGAGGCTGTTCTCACACTCCATTTCTTCCTTCCTAGTGCCACAGATTTGCTGCCTAACCTAGATCCTATGGCAACTACTCGAAGCAGAACTTTGAAGCAACTGGGGCTCCATTGAAGCTTTCTAAAAATGTACACAGATCAATATAGGAAATCACAGCCTAAGTCCTTTCTGTGAGCTTTCATTGCCCTCTTTTTATGGGAACAATGCAAACAGTGACCTCTCAAATAAATTAACGTTTCTGTCCTGATGTGAATTGAAAAAGGGACATCAGAAAGGCATTTTACAACGATGAACATGTGCATATAACTTTCCTGGAGAGTGACTTGGCAGTATCTTTTAAGGTACTTAATGCAGCCAGTTCTTTTGACTAGGTAATTGACCTTCTAAGAATGTACCCTAAAGAAATAATCACAAACATACACAAACAATTTATGGTCAACATGCTCATCACAGCTTGTGCTCCTCAGACTAAATTTTTCTTTAAATAAATTGTATTTATTTATTTTTAGAGCGAGGGGAAAGAAGGGAGACAAAGAGGGAGAGAAACATCAATGTGAGAGAGAAGCATCAATCGGTTGCCTGCACCCTGACCAGGGAGGGACTGAACCCATAACCCAGGCACATGCCCTGAGCAGGAATTGAACGGGCAACCTTTCATTTTGTGGGAATGCCCAACCAACTGAGCCACACCAGTCAGGACCAGACTAAATCCTTGAGAGAGACCAATTCATTGCTGTACTTGGACTTCTGGCTTCTCCCCCGTGCCAGATGCTTACCTCTGGTCCAAAGTGCTATGACTGAAGGGGTTGAGAGGTGAGCAGGGTCTTGTGATAATCAGGGCTGTCCCTTCCAGGGATAAAGAGGGACAATAACTTTCATACAATATTTTGTGATAGAGGAAAGCAGTCACCATATAGAGGCAAGTAAAAAGAGCAGGATATAAACTGTACATATGGTAGATCTTAATTTTTAAAATACAAAATTATTTAAAAAGAAATGGATCTGTACAAAAATGAACTACTCAGTAACTAAGTTATACATGAACTATAATCAAAACCTGTTTGTGAAGAAACTCTTGAAGTTACTTCTCTACTGTTACAAATGTTTCATATGTGCCCCACATGCCACACCACACCAATCAATGCTGCAGTCTAACTCACCCTAGCATGTCATCATTGACAAAGTGACAGTCAAGGACTTGTTCCTTTACTCCCTTAAGGCTATGAAGAAAAGTGGTACTAGCATAATGTTTTTGACACATGCATGTATAATAAATGTAATTTGTTCAATTATTTTTTAATCAACCCATAAAATATAACACAGACACACATACTTTTGCACAAGCACACACAAATGTACACATGAAAAAAACACTAACAGAATGTACACCAAATGTAAATGGTTATTGTCTCTGGGTGATATAGTTTGTCTACTTCTTTATGTTTTTCTACATTTTGTAGATTTTCTGCAATAAACGTGTATTTCTTCTTAATGTTTAATAGTACATATTTTTCCAAAGATTAAAAAAAACAATTGAAGGGCAGCAGAACGGAAAACCCCAAATATGACTGTAGGAGTTCAGGACTTGCTGCTCCAAAATGTGCTGCTTTGGTGTACTGGTTATTTTGAGCTGTAGGCACTTGAAAAACAGCAAACGTGGGGAGAGGCTTCCTCTGAACTCCCCTTACCTGCCCAAAGACAGACCCTCCAAAGGAACTCAATTATCCTAAATCCTCTCCCCAGGAATTTCACTGGCCGCAGAAGGTAGACCCATCACAGGAGAGGAGACTAGACATGGACAACACACCCAGACAAACTTTGTCACGAGCATCATACCTCCATCTTTTCCTCTGAGGGCCCATTTATCTTTCCTAGGATGGTTTACTCTCCTCTAAGATATTTACATTCCTCCTCCCCTTTCCCTGTTAAGTCTGAATTCTGAGACACCTTAGGGCGTTAGTCAGTTCCACCATCCATGTATCCATCGGATGTGTGTGTGTTAATAAACTCCGTTTTTCTCCTGTAAATCTGTCTTTTTCTTATTACAGGGGTTCAGCTAAGAACTCAGAAGGGTTGAGGGAACATTATTTTTCCTCCCCCACAGTATTCTTTAAAAAAAAATAATGAAAGAGAGGAATATGGGGATTGCCCTCCAGGTGGAGAACACGGGGTAGGTACAGCGGAGTAGTTCATAAAGTATTAAAAGGCAGCTTTCTAGCTAGTTGTAACAATAACAAAAAAAGAGACATGTGTAATGAGAAAATTAAATAACAGAATTCAGAAGCAGTTCAAGACGGTCCTTGTGGCAGGAACTGCACCCTGTTGCTAGGGCTCTCTCTACACAGTGCCTGGCCCATAGAGGCAGCTAACTAAACACACCAGG
The DNA here is from genome assembly GCA_028533065.1 of Trachops cirrhosus. Lineage (NCBI taxonomy): Eukaryota > Metazoa > Chordata > Mammalia > Chiroptera > Phyllostomidae > Trachops > Trachops cirrhosus. The sequence goes on from CM052542.1 coordinate 129,636,184, forward strand.
AAGCCTCCTGAGGTGCCCCCGCAGGCAGCCCTCCAGGGTTCCCACCACCTCCCTGGCTCTTCCTCGCCCCAACCCCATCTTCAGGAATCACTTCTTCTCGCCTGCTTTGGCTTCTTCCTTCCCCACCAGTCTTAGTCTGTTTGTGCTACTATAACAGATAGCACAGGCTGGGAAGCTTAAAAAGCAAGTGTTTATTTCTTATGTTCTGGAGGCTGAGAAGTCCAAGACCAAGGCGCCAGCAGTTTCCGTGTCTGGTGAAAGCCCACTTTCTGGTTCATAGATGGCCATCTTTTCACTGTGTCCTGGCATGGCAGAACCAGGTTCTGCCAAGGGAACTCTCCGGGATATCTGTTATCAGGGCATTTTTCCCATTCATGTAGGCTCCACCCTTATGACCTAATCACTGCCCCAAAGCCACGCCTCCATATAGCATCACATTGAGGCGCAGGTTTCCATGTATAAATTTTAGGGAGACACAAACATTCACTCTATAGCACTGCCCATGTCACGTGTCATAATCCTCTCAATTTCAATGTTCAGGTTTTCACGAAAGCAAGGAAAAAGCTGCTTTCACCTCAAGCAGCTTCTGAAGTACTCCTTGCAAACACCCTGGAAGCCAGGTACACTAAGGAAAACAGCAGGGATCCACAGGAGTTAAGAGCTCCATGAATTACCCTGCCACACCACTCAGGAAAAGCTCTTTCTATCCTGCTGGGCACATATCTATCTCACTGCAGGACTGGGAGACTGGGGTAGGAGGTGGGGGGTGGGGGTTGACTGTTGGTGATAGGACAGTGAGATACCTCTCAGGGGCAGGGGCTATGAGAAACACCCAAGGTAGTGGTGCCTTGACCATTTGTACCGCTCATTTAGCTTTGGATCACACGTTGTCTTGCAGCAATTCTGGTATCGTTGCCTTGTATCTCCATTTAGTTCGTCAATCCTCATTTCCTTTATTACAGTTATGTAGCCTGTCTTGCCATCTGTCCTCTAGTTCTTGTAAGAGCAGGAGCCTGGATATATACGCCTTCCTATGACACAGAACTCTACAGGTACTTGATAAATCCCAAATTAAATGATGACTTCCTAAACTTTAGACAAAACCCTTCTCTTTCCAAAATAACATCCTAATTATTTTAGTCTTTCTTCTCTTATAGGTAGTTCCTCTAGTCCCAAATAATTTTAGTTGCTAATCTACAAATAATCTTCCTTATGTGCAAAGAAAGGTATTCCAGCTACAGAAGAGAAGCCGATATTTAATTTTTATAAAATACTTTGTTTTTAGTCTTTAATACTAGGCCAATGAGACCGAGCATTGTCTTGGCTAGCTAAGGTGAGACAATGCATTCAGGGATCAACTTAAGACTGTGGTTCTCAAAGAGTGGTCCACAAACCCTGGTGTCCCCAAGACCCTTTCAGAGTATTCGCAAAGTAAAAACTATTTTCGTCAAGTTACTGAAAAATTACTTGCACGCGTTACTGGGCTGGGTTAGCACTGACAGGGCCAAAGTAAAGGCGGGTAACACGCCGGCACCAGGCTCTAGCGGCCATTGTATTCCTCACCGCGGTGTACTCAGTTTAAGACAAACCCCGCCCCCAAAAGCCAATTTCACTTAAGCATGCTCTTAATGGGGCAGTAAAAATTCGTAATTTTATTAAGTGTTAACCCTTGAGAACATGTCTTTTTAATATCTTTTGTGACAAATGAGTGTTAGATAAATAACTCATGCCCTTCGAATTATGAGCTATACTCATTGTTTTTTTTTTTCACGAAACACCAGTTTTACTTGAAAGAACGTATGCCAGAATAGCGCTATCGTGTTTGCAATTTTCTACAAAATAAATGAAGTGAACCTGTCATTTCAAAGAACTGAAACTGACAGTATTTTGTTGCGATGGTAAATTGGAGTTTGCAAGCAAAAATTAGAATATTGAAAAATGTGAATGGGACAGCTTCTCAATGCTTAAAGATTTTTTCTGATGAGAAATACAGTGATATTAACAAATGCACTTTTATATCATAGAATGAAACATCAACATTTGGAAGATCTATAGAATTCAATCACTCAGTAATTTCCAAATGAATAATTCATTGTTACACAAATCATGCATGGGTTTAAATTTAAAAAAAACATTCAAAGTGCAAGGTAAACCAATGGCTTTTAATATGACAGAACATGAAAAGATAATTAATATGGTTTCAGATTCCACGTTGCAACTAAGCTCTAAAAAACACCACTTGGTGAGTTTTAGTGTAGTATCAAAGAAGAATATCTACAATTATCTAAAAAAGCCTATGAAAATGCATTCCTTTTCCAACTATATATCTGTGTAAAGCCAGATTTTTTTCTACTCCAATCAAGACAACATTGCAATAGCTTAAATGCAGAGGCAAATATAATTATCCACTGTTTTCTCCCAGGTCATACATTAAAGAAATTTGCAAAAATATAAAAACAATTCCATTCTTCTCACTAAGTTTTTAATTTGGAAAACACAGTTAATTGAAATTATTTTACTTATATTACCATGTAATGGGTCTCTTGTAATTTTAAAATGAACTAATAAAAGGCTCTTTGGGGTCCTCAATACATTTTAATTTTTTGGTCCTGGTACCCATAGATTTGAGAACCACTGGTCTAGAATAAGTCAACCTGTAGGTCTTGTTTGCTGATCAGCACTTACTAGCAGAGATAACCTCTTTATGGTATAAACCCAATGTCTTTCAAGTATAAACTGGATTATTTCTTATCCAAGTGTCTTATCTGACCCTTGCCTACACGGAGGCTCCTGAGTGGAGTTTATGGTGGCTCGCTTGGCCTCATGGGAGAACATCTTCTATTTCACTTCTCAGGGAAACTCAGCGTTCTTTGAAAATTTGGAGATTTTGCCTTTATAGGTCACTCATAAAGATGTTGAAGAGATTTCCCTCTGTACTTATAACCCCTAAAGGGTACCATTTAGCCTTATATATTTTCTGCCTCAAAGACAACTATCTGCCCTTGACTAAACATTGCCCTCAGTTTCACGAAATTTCAACATTAGGTTTATCTACAGTGTGCAATCCAGTGAAAAGCTGATAATACTCGGTATTGATCACCTCCAAACGTTTCCTTCTCTGTAGATACATGTAATCCTTTGAGAATTCCTGGGGCATTTTTCAGGCATGATTTGTCCTTACAGAACAATTTCCCCAAAGAGTTTATCTTTGATTCAGTATTCCTTGCAGTTCCAGTGACTTATTCCAGAATCCCTCTCCCTCAGCGATGGTTCGTATTAAAATGATATTTCCTGTCCTGTGTGATTCTAACTGCTTAAGTGCTGATGTGAATTGGATCTGACAGAAGTTATATGCTTTCCTGCTTCTGTCATTTGTAGAATGTTTCTCTTCTCCCCTGAATCCTTTACCTCCAGTGATTTAGTCTACTGCTCTCATGAACAACGTGCAGTTTTCCCTCCAACACCTAATTTGTAAACCTGGTGACATTCATTCATCAAGAAAATATTTTTCAAAGTTGTTGTACTATTTTATAAATAAACTACAAGCATTTCTTTCCATCTAGTAATTTAGTCTTATTTCCTTTTTAAAATTAATTATCTTGATGGATTTTTTTTCTTACTTTTTCTCTCTGTCTAGATGCTGAATTCAGTCAGGTTGTCACTGTTATGTAACAGTTCACAAACAGTCACTTTCTGTAGTTCTTCCTGATCACCACTCAGGACAGAATACAACATATTTCTTTCCTTGTGGATTTAAAGACTAACTTTTTAAAGAAATCATTTGTATTATCTCAAACTCTTTATTTCTATATCTGGGCCAGATTCAAGGAGAACTGCTACAACTTGTATAAATCCTTTTTTGGGATGTTAGTGCCCGGCTATTATCATTTAGTCTAATTCTGTAGCTTCCCTCCATATTACAAAATGTCAGCCCAGGCTCATCATTCAGTTCTATAAACATGTGTTGAACACATACTGGAGTAAGTGTTCTGGGGATACAAGTATGAAAAACAACATAACAGATTCCACACACCATGGTCTCCGACCTCCCAGGAGTCCAGTCTGATGGTGGAGACAGAGGCTGACTTGAGCAACTCTGGCACTAACAAAGTGTTTGGGGAGCCCGAGGGAGGGCGGCAGGAACGCCTGTTACCACAGCTTCCTTATGGCTTCCCATCACCCTCTTTGTGTAGCCCTTGTTTCTCTGAGCCACACCCTTCTTGGCATGTAGTGGGTAATAATTGTAACAAGGATACTGTATCTATCCGCCTCAAGAGATCATAGTTGACACCCTACATTTTCCAGTTTATGACCTTTTGGGGGTTATTCCACCATTGTCATTCTGCATGGCTTCTTCTAACACATGCCTAGAACCTCACTACACCCCAACTCTGTGTCCCTGCCTTCCACTGCCTTTGGTGCTGGGCTGTCCTGCCCTTATAGCTATGACTGAAGAAGTTCTAGAAGCTGAGACACTATTTTTATCCAGTCTTTGTGGTCTGAGAGAGTGGCTGATTACTGTAATTTTTCAGCTCCTACCCTGGCCTGTTTCTTGCTCAGCCACCTTAGGAGAGAGACTTGGTAAGATCTCTGCAGAGTGGGACTGGAAGTAGGAAAGACAAATTATCAGTCAGCACCATCCATGCATTGAGCACACTTAAATATATTTTTTCTCCTCACAGTCAGTATCCCACCTTCCGGAGGCATACTGCTCCCACAGGCTGAACAACTCCGTCTCTTCTCTGTTGATCCATATGACAAGTATGAACCTGACTATCAGCTTCAAAGTCCCTTCATCATTTATCCCGGGAATAGCATTCCCCAGGCAGATAAGAGCCTTGATGGACTGCCTGACTCTCCCAGCACCTCTGAACTAGGCACTCGAATTGGGCCCTCACCCCGATGATCCATCTTGCTAGTGCTTTTCTGGCAAGACCTTGCAATTATCAAAGTAATACATGTTCTTTTTCAAAAATTAAAATTGTCCATAAAATGTATATAAAGTTAAAAAGGTTCCCATGGTACCTTCCCACTAATCTCAACTTCTCAGAGATAGTTATTTCAAATTTGGTGTTTTTTCTGTTTACACACACATGTATACATATGACCGGGAAAAACTTGGGTTAGCCCAAGAACACATGGAATGTTTCATGTAAGCTATCCTATTAATAGAACAAAGGGAAACCATTTCTAATTGTCTCTATAGATGAAGAAAAGTATTCAATATAATTCAATGGCAATATCTACAAAAAAACTTTTAGCAAAGAGGAACAGAAGAAAACTTTAACCATGTAATAGTTATCTTCTAAAAAATACATGTAATATCATAGTTACATTGAAATGTAGAATTTCCCCTTAAACAAACATGAAAAACAAGATTTGCTAAAGCAGCTCACAGAACTCAAGGAAACACTTTTAGCAGTTTATTAAAGGATGTGATAAAGGATACAGATGAACAGCCAGATGAAGAGCTATATAGAGCAAGGTCGGGGAAGGTCACAAGCTCGGGAGCTTCTATTCCCATGGAGTTGGGGTGCACCACTCTCTTGGTGTACATGGGTTCATCCACCTGGAAGCTCCCTGAACCCCATACTATTGGGGTTGTATGGAGGGTCCCTCACATAGGCATGATCAGTTATTAACCCTGTGGCCCCCTCCCTTGTTTGGGAGATGGGTTTGGGAAAGCTGAAAATTATAAGCTTTCTAATCATGGCTTGGTTTTTCTGTTGACAAGTTCCCACCCAAGAGCCAACCAGGAGCCTACCTAGAGTCACCGCATCAGAGCAAAAGATGCTCCTAGCATTCTTATCACGTATGAAATTATGAGTTTCAGGAGTCATGTGCCAGGAACTAGGGTCAAAGACAAATAAATATATTGTGTATTTTCTATTATCTCACACAATTGTTAACCAATGAATAAGCTGTTGTTTTCAGGGTTAAAAAAGAAAGTGAAAAAGTTTTTATTGAGTTTGATTTGGTAGGTCATTAACCAAATCAGGCAAAGTTAATGAAACAGTACTTCTCCATAATAAAAATTATACAGTGATATTCTAGAGCCTATGACAACACTAAAACCACCAAGAGTTTGTGCAACTTATAAATGAATATGAGTCTCCCTATACCATGCCAACACAATCTAACAGCATCCCAAAGTGGAAGGCCATAAAAGAATTTTCTTTATTAAATCGCAAACAAACGCAGTATCTTTTTTCCCAAAAGTAATCTGAAAAAAAAAAAAAAAAGGCCCTGTTGCTCTGGAAATGACATAATAGTGAAAGAATACTCTTCAGATAAAACAACTACTTCTAGTGAGAATTATGAGTAATAAATTTGCATTACATTCAATACCTGATCATTAATTTTCTAAAATACCCTAAACAGCCATGCAGACTTTCTATGTCAAATGAATATTCACTACATTCAAAAATGCAAGGGGGAGGAACAGTGGCATAAGTTATTCAATAAGTAAATAATATCACTCACCAAAAAGTATTGTGTCATTTTCCATAATTTACCTATCTGCATTTTACGTAACTTATCACTTCCAACTGACATCTCAGCCTCATGTGTGGCTTCTGTCTCATTCTTTCTCTATGTCAGATAAGTCTTGATGATTCTGCCTTTATGCTGTTTTTCTCACTTTTTTCTTCTACCCCACTTGATCCCAGGTCTAACATAATGGGAATAGAAATAGAAAGTAGATCAGTTGATGTTACTTTGGATTGATTAGCCAAGCTGTGATAAAAAGAGAGAGAGAAATAACATACTAAATATCTATAATGTGTCAATAAATAAATTGCCTCATTTCATCCTTAAAATAACTCTAAGAGGTCACCCGTGTTTATTTATGAGGGAACTGAGGCTCGGAACATTTGAATATACTGAATGAATTGTTCAGCTATGGGCTGTAGAACTCGGATTCATCCCAGCAGTCTTTCTCCCCAGGCTGTGCTCTCCCGCTGTATCTCATCCGGGCCCACATTCCCAGGCGGCTTGGGTAGTCTATGCTGAATGAACAAGTTGGACCCAAATAATTAAAAAGAGAATTTTCCTGATTTTCACTAATTAGAAGTATAAGAAAAGTAACATAAATGTGTAATACTATTTTTAGATTTTATTTTGGATGTGATTTTATAACTTCAAATTTTGATTAAACTCAATTAATAATCCACATATATAATAAATTTTACCTGCTCCCCTCCTGAAATAATAAAACTCACCACTTTATAGACAAACCTGTTCTGTTCTATAGCTTCAAAGTACATTAGTTTAAGCTGAGATTGTATATTATTTCAAAAGTTCATCTAATTTAATATATCTCATTTTGGATCACATTGTCTCAATCACGATGCAATAGATCACCCATAAAACTATAAATGGTAAGTAATGTTTCTTTCATTCAAAAAAAAATTTAGCCTCAAGGGCTTAGCTTTATTAAAACTTACTTTACCCTATTCAAGTGATATTGTGTTATTTGTTAGATTATTAACAATACTAATTTTATTCACTTTAAATTATTTTTAGATTATGAAATCTAAAATATATGTCATTATAACAAAATAAACAATACAGTTGTGTATAAAGACACATGTGATAAAACAGATGAGGTTAGAAAGATAGGTAGAGGCAGGTTCACATAAGGTCTTATGGGTCAGATAAAGAGATTTTGCAACTTTACTTACATTCAGTAGAAATCCCATGGAAGATTTTAAGCAGGAGAATAACAGGGTCTGATTAATGTTTTAAGAAAAGCACTCTGGCTGCTGTCTGAAGAGTGGGCCATAAAAGAGGTCAAGAGTGGGATCTCAAGGCCCAGCTGAGAGGTACAATCAAACAGTGTTCAGGGGAAAGACCATGGTGACTGAGAATGGTGGGAAAACAATGTAAAGAGAGTGAAGGGTCATGTTTAGTATCTATTTGGTGAGTTGGATTGGGGAATGGTCTGGCTGGAGAAAGTAAAGAGTCAAAGATATCTCCTGAGCTGTGCATAGCAGCATTTTCTTTCTTTCTTTCCTTCCTTCCTTCCTTCCTTCCTTCCTTCCTTCCTTCCTTCCTTCCTTCCTTCCTTTCTTTTCTTTCTTTCTCTCTCTCTCTTCCTTCTTTCCTTCCTTCCTTCCTTCTTTATTTTATTTTATTGTTGTTCAAGTATAGTTGTCTGCATTTCCCCCACCACTCACCCCCCACCCCAGCCGTCCCCACCTCCCTCCCCTGATTCCACAACCCCCTGCTCGGTTATGTCCACATGTCCTTTATAGCTGTTCCTGAAATCCTTTCCTCCCTTTCCTCCCATCATCCCCTCCCACCTCCCCTCTGGTTACTGTCAGATTGTTCTTAATTTCAATGTCTCTGGTTCTATTTTGCTTGCTTGTTTATTTGGTTGATTAGGTTCCACTTAAAGGTGAGATCATTTGGTATTTGTCCTTCTCTGCCTGGCTTATTTCACTTAGCATAATGCTCTCTAGTTCCATCCATGCTGTTGCGAAGGGTAGGAGCTCCTTGTTTCCTTCTGCTGCATAGTAGGAAATGGACAATGAGAGAGAAGCACGTTGCTTCCCTTGTTGCGAGGTTTATATGTAGACATATTTTAGGGATGGGGTGGCTCCTAGAATTTCAGCCTACTCCACTGCTCACATACATTGAAAATTTTTCCAGTTGTGGTAGATAATGCTCTAGGGTGATACCCATGATCCCAGCTTCCCGGTGCTCATGTTTTATGTGATCCGTCCCCTTGAGTATTAATGGGACCTGTGATTTGCTTCTAAACGATGGAGTACAGCAAGTGTGACAGGATGTACATGAATACATGTGCATGACTACATTACATAACACTGTAACCCATTTTGCTAGACAACTCTTGTTGGTCTTGGAGAAGCAAGCTGTCATGTGAGCTGGCCCATGAAGGAGGCCAAGTGGCAAGCAGCTGAGGGCTGCCTCTGGTTAACAGCCAAGAAACTGAGGTCCTTCGTGCAACAACGTGAAACAAACCAAATGCTGCCAAAAACTGCATGAGCAAGGGAGCAGGCCCCTCCACGGTCAAGCTTCAGATACGGCAGCAGCCTGGGTCCACACCTTGATTATGGTCTTTTGATACCCTGAAGCAGCTAAACTGTGCTCAGATTCTTGATTCACAGAAACTGTGACATAATAAATGTGTATTGTTTTAAGGCATATATTTGAGATAATCTTGCTAAGTAGAAACAGATAACTAATATAACAATTTTCTTAAATTATTCTTAAAGAAATTAGTCATAACAGGACTCAGATTTCTCCCATATGTAAATTCTTATTCCTGTTTTGAAAAAGTTGCTTTTTATATATGTATAATATATATAAATGTGTAAGTCGTATACTCTCTCCAATGATATACATACAAAATTATTGCTCATAGCTGTCAATTTAACACTTACAGAAGTATAAGTTATAAGGAAACGTGGATAGGTAACGCAACTCCCCAAGTCCCTACAGCTTGTTAGTGACAAATCCAGGAGCAAAACTTAGCTCGTTGACGTCTGACTTTACCACTCATGTAACATATAACCATGAGGAAAGTCTTGACAATCTTCCCCTTTTTATATGTTATATACAAAATTATGTAACATACATAATTAAGGAAAGGCAGGTGTGAACAATATTTTTATTAGGCTGAGATTATACTGATAAGGCTTTCTCATGACAGGAATTCACATTTTTAGGGTCCTCTGAGATGAAGGCCACACCTCACGAGAGGAAACAAATGTCACGAGCTTAGCCCATTGTCCTCAGACACAACAGTTCTGGAGACCAGAAGCCTGGATATTCAGCTCATTTTGTCGCTGTGCTTCTGGCTTGTGAGTACTTGATTCTCACAGACTAAAATAGAGATGGAATTTTCCCCATAAGACTGAAGGTGCTAAAAACAAGAATAACCAAAGAACTTCCATACTTAAAAGCAATAAATGTGATGCCACATAAAGCTAACTCTGAAAAATAAATGCTATCCAAACAAATCAGATTATACATTAGATTAGACCACAATTTAACACATCAGGTAAAAGAAATGACCAATGCAACCTGGCTGATCTACAATGCAAGTAGAGGCTGTGGTCGGTAAGAAGGTTGGTATGTTTGTTTTACCCATAGTTCTTCAAAGAGCATCAGTTCTATAATTTGGTTAAAACCATATATACAACAGGTGACTATATTACTCATTTTCCAGTTGGAGAGCCAAAAAGTTTGTGATTCCATTCCCCAAAATTTATCTAATATTATTCCCCAATACAAAACCTTCAGACTGTGAACAGTTTGGGAAATAATCACCAAAAGAAGTGATCCTCCTTGTCCTGTTCAAGGGGAGTTCTGGGCTCTTTGCTTTTTATCTGCCCATGTTCATTTGAAAGCCTTTGGCTTATGTGAGACTCCAAGCAACTATGCATGGAAATCAGGGTACATGTCCTCATTCCAGTGAGTATGTCATTTCTTACCCACAAATTGAATAAATTGGGAGTGGCTGGCATAAATCTCGAGTTCATCATTGACATCTACCCATTTGACTGTTTCAGCAGTGTTGCCAGCTTCCCGAGGAAGATGATGCATCACCTCACCTGTTTCATCATGGTAGTTCACAGCCTCTGTCTCCATCCGCACATTACCTGTGTTCCAAGGATCATCACACAGCCTTTCTCTATGACAAAATGTTCCTGGCAGCAACAAAAGTGCTTTCCTGCTTACCAGGGTTTTAGCCATCATGAGATTTAATTCACTAGGTCTAGAATAGCTGTCTGTGAGAAGGTGGCATGAATGTGTTGGAGGGCAGGGGAAGACAATGGGGGAATACCCTCAAAAGCCTAGTGAGAGGGGTTTGAAAGGGAAGGAGAGCCCAGTTGGTGCACCAAGCATGGTCCTGGTGAGAAATCCAGGAGGTGAGACATCTGTGGTAAGGGAGATAGATGGTTTCAAATATTGGGTCCATCATTTACCAGCTGAACAGCTCAAGCAAGTTGTTTACTCTTCCTTTTCACAGAAGTAGTGGCTACAGCATGCCAGGTACTATATATATCAAGCACAGAAGATTGTACAGAGGTGGAGACCACGTGGCCTCTGCTTTTAAAGGGTTCTGGTTGGGGAGGCAGCATTTACATTACAAAATAGAACTACCACTGGAAGGGCAGTGCCCAGGGATCCATAACAGTTGAACACAATTAGGTTCAAATCCCAGCTTCTCAGCCTTAAATGGGATCTTCGTGGGCAAAGTTATTTAAGCGTACTGCATTTTCCTCATTGTAAAATGGAAATACATAGTAATATCTACCTTTAGGGTTGTGGTGGCAATTAAGTGGGAAGTTATATGTAATATTAGCATAGTATCTGGCCCATCATGCACACTCAAAAATGCTAGTTATCATTATTATAGTTATCATTACTTTTTGACCCTGTACCTTGAAAATTATAGATTACAACAGGGTAGTTGACATGATTGTGGGGATTGAGCAGCTCACATATCTGGTCAAGCAACCTATGATTCCTCTGTCTGGAGAAATTCAGGTTAAGATATAATAGCAGCCCAATCCTGAAATAGAAGAGGCACAGGCAAGTTATTATATCTAAAAAAAATTTTTTTAAAAACCCTAGGGAAAGGTATCTTAACACTTGACACAGATAGTTTTAGAACAAATAGAGTACTATATACTCTAATTGAAACCCAAAGGATATTTAAAATTTCCCAAAGTTTATTCCATGTTTCACCAGTCCCATGAGAAAGATGTTTAAGAAATTAATGATTTGATGGTCAAATGTGTCTTGGAAAATTTTACATATTTCATCACCCTCCCTTAGAAATTCTGGATTCACAGTAGTGTTTTAAAGATCCTGTGAATTCAAGTAAAAATGAAACCAATCAACCCTGTTTAATTCTGTTTCATTCAGTTTTTTTCAAACTACCTGACCAGACAATGCTTCTTCTATTCAATAGCTGGCATTATTTTAGGAACATGGTCCCTGAAGTTTTGACAAGTTTCAGAATATGTGTGTGCGCGTGCGCGTGCTTGGGGGTACATCTCTAACCAGGTGAAGTTATCGACATCATCACTGTGGAACACAGTTACCGAATAGCCGCCCATCACCCCCGTGAGCTCTAATCCACATGCGCCAGGCTTCTGTAAGGCTTGAAACCCAGAAGTAGCTGGGACTATAGAAAAGGACTGAGAGCAGAGAAATATGAGGCCTGGTCATCATTAACCACCACCATCATCATCGTTGTTGAGAATTTGCTGTGTACACTGCACAAAGCACCACTAGAAAAGAAAAATGGTCATTAAAGGACACAGTCCCAGTTCTATAATTCTTACTTTCTCATGGTGGTATTTTTGCTATCACGGAGTACCTATTCCGCTGAGCCTCCTGGAAACGTATCAGGAAAACCACTGATGTGAAAACACAAACAGTGTAGTAAAAGACGCTTCTAAATTCCTCATATTATTGCTTCCAGGGATCATAATCCAACTCACAAGAAACCAGTGAAGCAGAAGGATAGGGTCTGGTTCTATCTCCCCCATCACAGGCTGTGTGGCTTTGTACCTGACACTTGTCTTCTCCGGGCCTTGGTTTCTTACTATAAAAGGAATCGATTGGCCTCCGTTATCTACAAAAGTCATCCTGGTTTTAGCATTTTATAATTCTAGGATCCATAAAAATTTCATTATTGGAAGGCCAAGGTCAATATTTACTACAATCAAAAGAACCAGATGTTCAAATTTAAACAATCAGATGCTCAGGGGGCAATAGATATTGAGGAAAGCACGGAGCATGGGAGGCACGGTGTGTCAAGTACAATTCAGAAATACAGTGGACCAAAGCGAAATTCACACAGCACCTGGAAAGGGACATCCAAACCAGCAGTGAGGGGTTTGGTTGGTTTTTAGCATCGTCAAAGGGAATAAGACAGTTAAATCAGAGCATTTGCTGATCATGGTGCAAAAAATTGAAGGGAAGAAATTGAAATAATATAGTAGAGACCAAAAGAAGTATATTTTGGGATGCCACTGGGGAAATTCTCTTTCCTAACTTGTCTTCTGAGGCAGAAATGTCTGAGGCAGACAAACAAACAGAGCTAGACACAGAGAATGTTCTGGTCTCTCCCATGAGAGAGCCCTAAAGGAAACATAAGCACAATTAGAACACATCTTTGGCCTGTCACAATGGACTGTTCCTGGGTCAGAGATCGCCCATGTGATTTTATCAAGGACACTGGAGGGCCCAGTGGGGCTGCGGAGGAACAGCGTGCCTGCAGAGCCTGAGCCGTGCCAGAACCCCTGAGTATCCGTCCAGCCTCTCTTGGGGAAGCAGAAACAAGTGGTAGCCCACACATTGGATTATCATGAATTATTTATCTCTTCCTAAAATAATACCAAGGCTCAATTTCTGAAAGGAATCTGGAAGGAAAGCAGAGAAAAGGTTTCTTATTTCTTTAAGGTGATAATACTGATAATAAACAACAATAACCACCATTGACTAAGCACTCTCTATGCAGTGGTCTGCAGCATACAGGTTTGTCCAGCTCTCACTGCCCAGTTTTGAATCCCGGTTCATTCACTTCTTGGCTTGTAGATCTTGGGAAAATTTTAAAACTTCTTTGGGCCTCAATTTTCTCATTTAGAAATAATAATGGAATCTATGGTATAGGGTGGATACGAGATAATTCATGTAAGGAGCTTAGAATAATGTCTGGTCCATAATAAAACCTCAAAAAAATTAGCTATTATCAACTATTATTAAGTACTTTGTATTTACTATTCAATCTGATTCTCAAATGATCCTATGAGTTTGGTACATATACTAATAATAGTACCAGGTAACAGACTGAGGATATTGCAGTTCATAGAAGTTAAACAACTTGCCCAAGTTTACATAGTTAGTTACTGGGATACCTTTCGGAATTGGAGAGGCTTGATAGCCAGAAAGTGGTATTTTATTGATAGTCTAAATGCATGTTGAATTTGATTTTATATGGCAAAATGACATTGTTTTATTATAACTCTAAAAAATTTAAATTATATTAAGAGGGTTCTGCTATAAGAGGAAGAGGTTGGAGAGACAATAAAACCATTAGTAGTAACGGAGTTGTGAAGAGTAAACACCCTGAACTGTGAGCCAGTTCAGACTAGAAAGGCAAGTCAGACTGATACCCAGAAGTGGGAGAGGGGGCCTGAAGAGAAGAGGCAAAGATCGTTTATGTTAAACCTAACGGGCCCAGAGGGTATTGGTGATGGGCAAAAACGAGGCAGTCAGGAGGGCAGCTGGTCATGGGAAGTTCACCTTTAAGTAGACAGAGCATGGCATAAGTGCTTTGGGAACTTGAGGTTCTGCCATTGACATCTCTTAGCTTTTCTAAAATGAGGAGTTAATCTAGAACTAATCCTTTGGATTCCTTCCAGCTTCCTAGAGGAAGCATGTAGATGAAACAGGATGTAAAAGAAAGATTTTGGAGATTAAAGAGTCAGTGAATGACCAAGGCATGGGGTCATTATTCTGGCTTTGAAGTAAGAGAGAAAACTGGGGCAATGATTGACTTTTTAAGATTAAAGAAAATTATACCTTTTAAGAAATGACTTGAACAGGATAATTAATATAGTCATGTGTAGAATGGAGGTCATCTAGAAATTAATCTAAGAAATCTAAACTAAAAGATGCAACAATGAAAGTCAAATAGTCTTTATTTATAGAAGAGAGAAGCTTAGTTTATGTGATGCAATGTGAAGGTGTCGGGACAGTTCAGCTGCCCCCAAAGTGTCTTCCCAACCCTCTTGAAATATTGCCTGGATTTACACCATTAAAATAAACCCCTTTTGAATGTAGTTTGCATTGCAAAGTGCACATTTCTTTCACATTCAGCTGTTGTCATGCTTTCCGGTCATTTAGTGTAGCAGGCTGACAAGTAGCTAAGGACAGTCAACTGAGGAGACAAGGATGTGAAGGGGGAGGTAGAAGAGATGCTTTTGGAATGTGTGGCCTTGCTCAAGTCAGACAATTCAAGAACGTGTGGGTGCCTGTCATGCCCCAGATACTAAGCTAGGTCCCAGAGATAAAAAGGGGAGTAAATTGTGGTTCATTGCATGGTGCTGGAGTTTTGAAAAGTGGGACCAGGGACTCAAAGGAAAGGTGGAAGGATGAGAAGATTCCGTTCCACAACAATTTTGTTGAAGGATGGGACACTCAATTAGAAGAAGGCTTTTTCTTGGTCCCATTGAATTCCTCTAAGGAACTGCCAAAATTTAAGCTGGTAGGTTTGATACTCTGTAGGCTGAGGAATGACAAATAATTCAAATGCCTTTAGTTCAATGATTTTTTTTTGAAATTTGAATTGTCCTTTTGAAATGGTCCTTTGAAAGTTAAATTAGTAAAATTACAGTCATATCTTAGCTTGTAAACTATATTGTTGACTATGAAATACATGTCCACTGCTAATTTTTCGTGTCCCTCTTCTCTCCGGAACTTCACAGTATGCAATGCTGATTGCACAGCAGGATTGCCGGGGCGGGTGGCAGAGCCAGCAGCAGGAAATGTAGAGGAACGGGAGCTGGAAGGATCACTGAGAACTTGTGCAGTCCAAGGAGCGCCATACTTCCACAGGTGGCGTTCAACAAGTACCCTAGGACATAATCTCTAGTCACGGAGATTACTCAATTATGCCTTAAAAAACTTTTAAGGAGCAGCTCTGGCTCTGGTATTTACTAGCTGAATAGCTATGGGAAATCATAATCTTGACCTATAGTTACTCAAGACTGACTGTACGCCAGGCACTGTGCTATGTGTTTTACCTGTAAAGACATTTAATTCTCCCAACAACCCACTGAGGTGGATTCTATTATTTTTCCTATTTTATAGCTGAGAAAATTAAAACATAAATAAGTTCAAGGTCATAGAGCCTCACATTTGTCAAATCGGGGATTTGAATACAGGTAGTCAAGCTCTACTGCTCATGCTGAACTATCATAATACTCCTGGTATCTAAGTCTTCCAGGTCTCAGTTCCCTCACTTAAAAATGGACAAGTTGGGTCAATGTCTTTCTGGCTTTAAAAATGCTATGATTTTAATTGTATGAATTATATGTCTGTAATATAGTTAGGGTTAATCTGGGTTTCTGAGTATTCTGTCTTAGAGAACTGGGATCTAAAGACAAATTTCTGAAATCTGGTTTTTATTTCCTAGCTGTCTTTTGGGTTTCAGATAAGTTGGATGATAATATTCACTGTTCCACCAAGCATGCCCTTCCTCAATCTCCATTTATTGAAATTCTACCTATCTTTCAAAAGCCATTCTCAACCATTAGAGATTTAGAGTGGAGATGTATTAGAGGGTTGGGATTTGGGAGAAATAGCTGTGCTAATGCAAGGAAAAAGATATAGAATAATGAAGAAAGAATGGAGGGAGAGATGAGGAAGGTAAGAGTTCTGTTGGCAGTGTTGAGGTGACCCACACTAGTAAAGGCTTCTCAATAAAGGGCAACAGTAAAGCCACCAAAGTTATACTCAGTGGTGTCCAGCTAATAGGTGTGAATTGAGGATTAAATGAGATGACATGTGAAATATCTAACACGGTGTCTAGAGGGGCAACAATGTGATCGTTCCAAATTCCATGACCTGCCAGAGGAACCTCTCATCTCTGCCATGCTGAAGAAGGCTGCCCTCCTGCCTGGAAGGAGCAGCACAAGCAGAGGTCAGGAGAGGCTCAGTGGGGAAAAGAGAAGTCAGAAGGACAAGACAAGTATAGGAACCCTAAGAGAAAAATGAGAGCCAGAGCTAGAAAAGTAAGAGAGAAAACGGAAATGTAAGGGAATCATGGTAGAAAAGAGAATAGATGTAGGAATGAATGGAAGCAAAGAGGAAAAAGAAAGGGAGTTCTGAGGCTTGGAAAGAAAAAGTTTGTGCTGCCCCTGCAGAATCTAACCCAGAGGAAGAGTCCCAGAGGTAACCAGGTGCAGCACCCAAGCTGGGAGTACTAGTCACGTGCCACTGCTCTCAGACCCATTCTCCTTTTCCTGCTCTGCTCCTGATCTGTCTCATAGGGGTTCTGACCTCTGCCCTCTGTCATCTTGTCCATTGGCTTCTCCTGCTGTTTACCACTGGGTGGCCCTGCAGTATTGGAGGAAGGAAGAAGTCAGGGGGTTTCTCTCACTCTCTCTGCTTTGGGAGGCACCCTAGCAGTAGTTATATTTCCTTCCAGGCTCCAGCTCCCACTGGATAAGCCCTTCATGGATCTGGCAGCCTCCTCCCCATGTCCCTTCAGCCCTGGGGTGGGGGGCACACAAACATGGCAGCTGCTAATCTCAGGATTGCCTCACCTTCCTTTGGTTGCACTTCCAGTTCTTTCAACCCCCGGGTAACTAAGTCACTGCAGTGCATTATTGCTATTGAATTTTCTGGGGAAGAAAACTTTACTCTCATTTGGATTCACCCTCAGAGTTGAAAGGCAACGTTCCCAGTGGAAGCAGCATCATGAGAAAGAAATCCAGCCATTCCAAGAGTCAGGAAGGGTCAGGATCCACTTCTCCAGTGTCTGACTGGAGAGGACACTAACTGTCAGAGTTGAGGGACTCTTAGCCTAGGAGTTATCTGTAAAACGACTGGGTTCACAGCCATTCATGTCTATTCCTTCCTGATTTACTGTACTCACTTTGATCACTTGAACCTTAACTTAAAGAACATCCGAGTTTTATTCCTCCCAGGGTTATTAAGTGCC
Source organism: Trachops cirrhosus (assembly GCA_028533065.1). NCBI lineage: Eukaryota > Metazoa > Chordata > Mammalia > Chiroptera > Phyllostomidae > Trachops > Trachops cirrhosus. The sequence continues at coordinate 129,653,897 of CM052542.1, forward strand.
CATTATGTGCATAGAGGATGCATGGCTAGATGTGGTGGGGAGGGGACACAGGAGAGATGAAGGGCATTCTCAACTTTTGGATGTCTATTTTTAGCAAGCTGAAGTTTGTGGCTATCGGGAGACCCTTTTGAGTTTTTACAGTCCCAGAAGAGCTGCAGACACACAGAGACAATTTTATCCTTAGAGCGTTCATCTCTCCCATCTCCCGTGTCCTGTGAAACCAGGCTCCTGTTCTTCAGGAATCCACAGAGGAGTGGGGGCACAGAGTAGGCACAGACTGACCGTCAAGCCACGCTAATGCCAGCGGTAGGGTGGATTCTGCGGCGGGCAGGGGGGATGCATGCAGAAGACAAGCTGAGTCTGAGGGTCTGACAAGTGGAGGGAGCTCTGGGATTTTCAGGTTTCCTGGGAGAGAACAGAGCAGGATCAGTATCAGTTGTGAAAGGACAGAGGCACCTGAGGTGGTGTTGTCTGTAGACGAGGCTACGGGGGTGACGTTCGGGCAGTGGAGAGGAGACTAAAAGGTAGAGGCGGCGTGAAGGACTCTGAGACTAAGGGGTTGGGGCTTGAGGACATGGGGAGTCATTGGCGGATCTTGAGCATCATGAGGCAAGGTCACTTCTGGGATGGCAACTTTGCTGCTCAGAGGGATGAATTACAAGCAGAGAAGCTGGAGACAGGAGAAGAACTGCAGCTCCCGGGGATAGCTTGTGCAGGAAGCCTGGGTTTAACCATCGCCCAAGGGGCAGATCAACATCTGAGCTTCCTTTCCATCCATTCAAGGGCAAGTTTCCTCCGTCTGGGGGGCGAGGGGCGAGGGAGTGCCCCTTCTACGGTTGAGTGATATGCAGTCTCCAGCGTCATAAGTTTCCAATTTCTCCTTGCCAAACGGCTACTACAGGTGGGCGATTGAGAGCTCCGGGTAAACATGTGGCTCCACGGCTGCCCCTGGCAGCTGCTGCGGTTCGTCCCCTCCAGGCCCGGGCGCCGCCGCCGGCCGTGCCGGGCAGGGTGCTCCCCGAGCTGCGCGGCGGCTGCTCGAGGAGGCCAGGCGGGCGGCAGCGAGAGGCTGTGCCCCAGTTTGTGTCCAATCAGGGAGTGCGGGCTGTGCCCCGAGCCGGGCAGCAATGCGTAAACAAACCCACGGCAACTCCTCCGCCCCCTGGGCTCGCTCGCCCCGCGCCCGCCGCCGCTGTAGCCGGCTCTGCTCTGCTCGCGCCCGCCCGCCCGGCTGGCCGGCCCAGCCCAGCACCCCCGCCCCTCGCAGCTCGCACCCCCGCCGCCCCGCCCCGCCCCCGCCGGCGCGGGCTCCCTCACCTACCGCCCCACGCGCGCGCGCTCGCGCACCACGCGCCCCGCGCGGCCCGCCCGGATCGTGGCCTCTCGAGAGCAAGGTAAGGGCGATGTGCGGTGACCCGGGCGGCTTCCCCTCCTGGCGCGGCCCGGGGAAGTTTCTGACGTCGCTCTTTCGCGCTGGGCTGGGGGAAGCTCCCAGCTCTCCGAGAGCCTGGCGGGCGGGAGGGGCTGCCCGGCCCCCGGGGGTCACAAGTTGCCCAACCTGACATTGGTGCGGGCGGGCGGCGCGGCCGGACGCGGCACCGTGCGGGCGAGGGGAGGGCCCCGAGGAACTTTCTCCTCCGCAGAGGGTTTCCCTCCAACCGCGGCCGCGGCCCCGCCAAGGGAGCAGCCGGCTCCCTGGCTAGAGGGAGACCATAAATGTGTTTGAAGAAGCTGACGCAGTTGGTGACGCTCGCTGCTTCCTGACGGCGACCGGCCACGGCAGCGCCTTCTCCGAGGAGGGACGAGCGAAGTCGGCGCTCGGGCCCTTCCCCCGCCCGGGAGCCGCGCGCCCCGGAGCCTGTTGTGGGGGCTGTGGGCTGGGGATGCGAGCATCTGGTCCCCGCTGGGGAACGGGCCCCGGCAGCGCGCGTCGCTTCCGTTTTGATTCGCTCGGGTTATTATATAAGATGTCACGGAGAGGAAAGGGGCGAGCGGGAGGCACGTTAGCGAGGGAGCGTCGGCCTGCTGCGAGTGGCGGGAGGGGCAGCAGGCAGGGCCGGGCAGGGACCCACCTGTGCGTCCTCCGCGCCCCTGCGAGCGCAGCCCGCGCGCGCGCGGGGTGGGATGGAGACGAGGTCCGAAGGGGCGGACGGACGTGCCCGCCGCTCCCCTTCGGGACCGGGAACATTCGGCCAGCGGCCGAAACGTGCCTTTCCTCTCGGCCGCTTGGCTTGGGTCTACACGTTTCTGGCTCCAGGCGTTTGTACTTTAAAACATTTGTTTAATATTAAGGAAGCTGCGTGTGCGGCCGTCATAGTACGCCCGGAACGTTTGCCCCTAAGCTCCACAGCACTGAATGAATCATCGCCCCGCGGACCGGGCACCGATGATTCATGCGGAGTATACACGCGCGCGTACTCGCCGCGTGCCTCTGACCCAGGGTTAGCTAGCTGTCCTACTGCAGCGTAGACTCCTGGAGGGGCGGGGAAGAGTTAACGCAAAAGGTTGATGGTTTATTTTTTCGCCCCTTCCACGATTGGGGGGAACTTTGGGGGTGTCAGTTTCCTCAGATTTCCCGAGGCTTGTTTCACATTCTTGGAAGGGTTACAAGATTCCACCTGACTGCATTAATGAGTCGGTGGAGGAGCGCTGATTCGCTGCAGAGCTGGGTCCTGTCCCATTCAGAATTCGGATGGTGTCAAGTGAAGTTTTGGGCTCTGAGAGAATCCTTCTAGTAATTACCTCTACTTAAGTACCGCTAAAGTAATTAGGAAAACTTAAAAAAAAGTTAGTGGATCTTAAGAGAAAAATAAGTGGCTCCTAAGTAGAAAAGTCCTACTTAAAGATTTGCGGCGGGGGGGGGGGGAGGGGGGGGAGCTTAAAAGCCAAATCCTAATAGTTCGCCATTAATAGCAAACTTATGACCATTGTGATCTCCCTGAAAGACTAACTTGATTCGTTTCCACCCCAACTCACCCTTGTAAGATTGAATAAAATTTTTCTCATCACTTAGTACTCTGCTTAGCAAGGAAGGCCCTCTGGATCATCTTAAGTAGCTTCTTACTCCTCACCCTAAGAACCACCCCCTAGTCCTATTTCATTTTCTTCATAGTACTTCATCGCTATATGAAATGATTTTTATTTAGGGGTTCTTTAAATGCTATCTCTGCATTAGGATGTAAGCCCCACTCTGGCAGGAATTTTTTAAAAGGATTTTATTTATTTATTTTTAGAGATAGAGGATGGAAGGGAGAAAGAGAGGGAGAGAAACAACCATTGGTTGCCTCCCGGATGCCCCCAGCTGGGGACCTGGCGGGCAGCCCTGACATGTGCCCAGAGCGGGAGTCAAACTGGCAACCTTTTGGTTCTTTGCAGTCTGGCGCTCAATCCAACTGAGCCACACCAGCCAGGGCTTGCAGGAATTTTTGCCTGTTTTGTTCACTGCTATAACTTTAGCACTTAGAACTATGCCTGGCATATATTTGGCACTCAGTATTTGTTGACTAGTGAATACATACATTCATTTTTCCTGACTTCTTGGTAGAAACATCTTTGACAGTTAAAATTCAGTGTCTTTGTGGGCCAGGCACTAAGATGGTACAGTTCTAATTTTTTTCTTCCACTTTTTTTTGGTTGGTTTCTTCCTCTGTGCCGTTAACTTACAGCACAAGATGGGTTTGTGTATCACATCCCAAGGTGCTGAGTATGAAGAAAGAGAAGGCATGTGGAGCCTTGTCAAGTAAAGTGTGTTACTGTGTAAGTCAGTGGAGGATTAAAAATATTCTCTGTGCTAGTTGGGAAAAAAATGCAGGATATTGAAATGGAATCAGCAAAATACTGATATTTTTGTAGTCTTCTCTCCCCACTGCGTGTGCCCCAACCTCAAATTTAGCTGTAGTTGGGAAGGTCCATAGCAGGTAGAACTTAATATGAAGCATTAACTCAACTAAATGAATACGAGGTTTGCATTTCTGCAGAGGTCTTAACTCTGCTATTGTTAATGTCGCTAACTTAACTCCACAGGAGAGTAGATCAAAGAAGTTATTTTAAATTATATTTTAAACAATGTAAGTGTATTATAACAAATTAAAGCTATAATAATAAGCCAATGATATAATGGGAGAGCAATTTGAATGTAGTGCTTGCTACTACCTCCTTAGAGGGTAAACTTTAGTAAACTTTATATTATTATAAACAATAAACTTGGGAAGCATATTAGCCAGCTTTAATCTTGTAGCAATATTTTAAGAACTCAGTACTTCCAAAGTCATTGCTAGAAGATTGGGCACCCCGCAGTTCCCTTTTGGTAACACTCAGTAACACTCGTGGTCACTTACAGAAGCATACTCTCATGAGTGAGCTTAGATAAATTTAAAGCTAAAAAGGACCTTGAAATTGCTTGGCATACTTCATTACTTTTTACCAATCGCTTCTCTAAGGAAACTAAGGCGCAGTGAGGTGACTTGCCCAAGATGCCGGGCAGGGATGAGAACCAAGGGCTCCAGCATATTCTTGGAAGTCCCTGAATTAGCTAAAGCTCCCATAAGTGGGGGAAGAGTGACTTCGGCTATTAGTTGATTGTCTGCCTCTTGGGAATGCTCAGAGAGTAAACTATATCTTACACCCTCCCGTGTGCCTTGGACATCTAGGGGCTCAACCAATACTTGTTGAACGTGGTTGGACAAACAATATATTTTAAGTTGAAAATATTCTTAAGAATTGAAAACGCAGGAACACAAATCTCTTTTCCAGATTGAAGAAGTTTTCTGACAGTCAGAATGCTGGCAGTAATTAACCGTAGAACTTTTATGGTAATCAAGCTACTATTTAGTTTCCCTGCCTCCAAAATTTCTAACAAAATAGCTTATAACTTAAGTGCGCATGCTTGCTTAGTTAGTCTAACTGGAGAAACAGTGGGAAAGACCCCTGGTAGGTCTCACTTCTGCCACAGTGTCCATTAGAAAAGCCTAGGCTTTGACAGCCAGATAGAATTGGGGCTGAAACTCAGCTCTGCTCCTAACGAACGGGCCTGGCTCTCTGTAGCAAGCTGCCTAACTTTTTCGAGCATTCTCTCGTCTCTAAAATGGGGCTAATAGCACTTGACACTAAAGGGTTGTTGGAGGACTGGCATGACATATGTACAGTGCCTGGTGTACACTAGGCTTTTAATGAATGGTAACAGCTGTCATCAGGACTTCCAATTTGTGTGGCCATGGGAAGAGCTTAATCTCTCACAGCTTCAGTTTTCCCACCTGGAGAATGGGAGTTAAGATGAGAGGGGGGAGGACTAAGTGATCTCTAAGATTTTGTCCATCTCTATAGTTTAAGAAACCAATAAAGAATGCATAATTCTCCTGTAATTTTAGTTTAAATGAAATGATTCATAGTGGTCTAACCAAGGGAACTATAAAAATGGCTGGTTTCTAGGCGTTCCTAAGAATTTAGCATAATTAACTGTGATGATATTAAGTACATCTTCATTATTTTATATGCTATGTCATGGGTACAGAGTTAACTTAATATTTCCTTAATGCTTCAATCTCTCAGTTTACAATCTACAGGGCAGCATAAGGACTATATAGGTTAATCAGACATGAACCCTGTTTCTTTGAGAGGCTTAAGAGTCATATCCTAACTTCCTAACTGGGTTGTCCGAGTTAGGAAGTTATGAAGATATTCTCCAGAAGAGAAGCAGCGAGAGCCTAAGTTACAGTAGGGGCAGGTGGGTTGGGTAGAAATAAATGCAACAGGACTTGTTGACTAATTGGGTGAGGGAATTGAGGGAGAAGTCAAAGACTGAATGACTTTGGGTGGTGATGGCAGGAATTGAAATAGTCAGGAAGGGCCACAAGTAAAGGCACCACAAGTAATGTTCATTCAGTAGAAATTTGTGTCATTAATGGAAATCATTGGATTTGGATATTTTAATGTTTTTTTGGCCTATGGACAGTCTAGATGGATGGGAGCCATTAGAAACAGAGGAAGATTTGGGGACATCCTTTTGAGGGGATGGTGAAGCTGTGAGAAAGGGTCAGAGTGTAGGGAAAAAGAATAAAAGGCCAAGGTAGGGCTTTGGATAAACCATTATTTGTGCCATTTGAGGGGGAGACAGATAGAGGCTCATAGGACTCTGAGAGGAAAGAAGCAAGAGGAAAACAAGGAAGAGATTGGGTTAAAAAAAAGATGACAAAGGAAAATTTGGAGGAGGCTGATGAGATAGAGGGGCTGAGACTGAAGGCTGGGAAGAGGCCATTAGATTTGTTATTGAGACCACTGTCAATCGCCTTTGAGGATCAGGGGCAGTGTCTCAGTGGAGAGGGAAGTCAGCCAGAACCTGAAGAGGGCGTGAATGGGAAGGAGATGGGGCGAGTCCCTGTCAGCTGTGACTGGACTGTGAAAATCTGAGAGGATGGTGACTTGAAGCGATGAGAATGCCAGTGAAACTTTCTTAAAAACAAAATCTTAAGTCCTGAGAAAGTTGTAGCTGTCAGTGGAGAGGAAGGAACTGAAGATCAAGAGAGGGAGTGGGAAGGTGATTAATGCACCAGGCCCTCCACAGGTAGGAGAGACAGGAGCAAGACTGCGTGATCGTGCATCCCGATTGCCCAGGACAGTCTCGGTTCACAAGTGTTATCCCAGTCTAATTATGGAATAATATTTTAACAAATATTTGGACAAATAGTGCCTATTTTGATTCTAACAGAAAGTCTCTTTTTGGATAATATATTAGTTGGTGACCCTAGTCATGACACAGGTAAAGTAGTTACTCATGGAAAAACAGATGTGATGCGGAAGGAAAAAGAGGTTAAATGAAGGCAAAGAGAAACTGAGATTTAGAGAAGAAAGTTGGAAGCTGAGAGGGACGGTGGCTGTGTTCAAAGTGAGTTGGTTCCTTTCTGTTGGGGAAAAAAATTAACAGAGGAGACCAGTTGATTTGCTGAAAGTAAGCTGGGGTTGAGAGAGGTAAAGCTGGGAGGTGGAGGAGAGTGGGAAGGGTTGGGAGTAGCTGTGGATTTGCACGTGACAGGGGCCAAAGGGGATGAGGGCCTTGACAAGTTGCTAAAAGGCCTTAGCCTTGTGACAGGACAGATCTTCCCCGTGTTATGACTTTCTCCAGCAATGCTCAGGGAGTTGGAAGTGGAGGTGGGTGAGTATCATGGGAACTACCAACTCCTTACAGGCCCTTGTTGAGGAGATAGGCAAGTGAAACCAGTGTTGATGGGCTGGGAAAATGAGCAGGAGATGTGGGATTAGAATGTGTCGTGAGTGGCTGGTGTAGGAAGAACAAAGAAAAGAGAAATGGTAATGTGAAGGGGTAGTTCTGAGGCTATTGGCAAAGGGTATGTGAGGAACTTTCAGGGTGTCTTACCATTGTGGAGGGATCAGTTATATGAGTGATGATGGAAATTCTAAGTGTGCCTGAATTTGAGGATGGAAAAGTGACACAGGCATAAGGTAGAAGGTCATCAATCTTAAGGAACTATGAGGTCAAGATGTTAAAATGATTATATACCAATGTCAGTGACTTTTAAACATTCTGGAATACATTTCTTATTAAAACCTTTCCAAACTTTTAGTCCATAGATTTGGAAAGTATCTTAAAGATAGGGAAGTTATTTCTTCATTTAAAAGATGAGGATGCTAACATCTTTTAAAGACTTTCTGGAAAGATTATAACTTACCCAGATCACAGGTGTATGTCTCTGGAAAGAATTTGGAATCTCTGAATCTCAGTTTACTGTCACTGTATAGGACAAAAGTATAGTATCCACTGAACAAAATCTTAGAAAGCTTCCTCACCATTCAGCTCATCTACTGCTTTTAGAACACCAGTGTTTGTGGACCTGGAACTCCACCGACAAGAGCTCCACTGAGGAGAGGCCATATCTGACACACCCACTGCCAGCATCATACTCAATGGGCAAAAATTGCAAGCGTCCTCCTTAAGACTGGGAATAAGACAGGGATGTCTGCTTTCACCTCTCTTACTCAACGTAGTACTGGAAGTCCTAGCCACAGCAATCAGAGAGGAAGAAGATATAAAAGGCATCCAAATAGGAAAGGAAGAGGTAAAACTGTCTTTATTTGCAGATGACATGATACTGGGCATAAAGAACCCCAAAAATTCCGCCAAGAAATTACTAGAGCTGATCAATGAATTCAGCAAAGTAGCAGGATACAAAATTAATACCCAGAAATCAGTTGCATTTTTATATGCCAATAATGAAGTAAGAGAAAGGGAAATTAAGAAAACAACTTCATTCACAATTGCTTCAAAAAGAATAAAATACCTAGGAATAAAACCTAACCAAGGATGTAAAAGACCTGTACTCAAAAAATTATAAGACTCTGAAGAAAGAAATTAGAGAAGATACAATAAATGGAAGCACATACCGTGTTCATGATAGGGCGAATTAACCTCATTAAAATGTCCATGCTACCCAAAGCAATGTATAGATTCAGTGCAATTCCTGTCAAGAGTCCAATGACGTATTTCACAGAACTAGAACAAATATTTCAAAAATTTATATGGAACCACAAAAGGCCCCGCATAGCAACAGTGATCCTGCGAAAGAGGAACAAAGTTGAGGGAATTATGCTACTTAATATCAAACTATACTATAAAGCCATATTAATCAGAACAACATGGTACTGCATAAAAACAGGCACATAGATCAATGGAACAGAATAGAAAGCCCAGAAATAAACCCATACCTTTACAGTCAATTAATATTCAACAGGGGAAGCAAGCCCATACAATGGGTTAAAGATAGTTTATTCAATTAATGGTGTTGGAAAGATACATGTAAAAAAATGAGACTAGACCATGTCTTATACCACACACAAGAATAAATTCAAAATGGATTAAAGAGTTAAATGTTAGACCAAAACCATAGAACTTCTAGAAGAAAACATAGGCAACAAAATCTTGAACATTGCTTATAGCAATATTTTATCTGATATATCACCCACTGCTTTTAGGACACCAGTGTCTGTGGGCCTGGAACTCCACTTGCGGAGAGCTATGGAATCAAGTCCATGTGCGCGGACTTCTAACTAAAAGGCAGGTGATGGCACCTCTGAGGAGGACTCATGAAAAGCACCGGTTCTTCCTCACTGATCAAGGAACAGATGACAGTCAGTAAATAAACAAAATATTAACGTTGTTATCCGTGAAACCTAGAGAACGTTGCTTAGTGAAGCCCAAAACAGTCTGGTGCACCGTCTACACCCTAGTCTAGACTTCGACCCTACTGGATGGAAAGTTTGAGGCTGCAGAGCAGAAACACCCAGGTTTCTGCCTTTCACTGCCCTGGCAGAGAGAAAGATTAAGAGGCCAAATTGTTACTGCCTAACATCTTTGGTAGAAAAACTCCACCCATTTGAGATCTGGAAAATAGACCCATGGCTGTCACACACCAGCCACATAAATTGTTCTGCCTCAAAGGGGACAGAGATGGTGTAGGGCAGGAAGACAGGAGTGGATCAGGAATGTCCCTCCTTTGGAAACTATATGAGAGTAGGAAAGAGGCTTTTGTTTCCTTTAAAGTATTGAGCTCTCTTAACTCTCTTGTTTGCATTTCAGTTAAACCAGCTTCTGAAACACCAGGTGAATTTTTCTGTTAACTAGAAGTGAGTTTAATGACTCCGAATGGTTTGAGCATAGCCCTTAATCAGGTTCACAGCCGTACCCCATGGATCTTTCCATCCTTCCAGGCTGTCTCAGGAAACCCGCAGATGTCAGAGCAGAAACCTCCCGCTTCGATATCGAGTTTTTGAATTCAGCACTTTGGAAAAGTGGGAAGGTCTTTCTCCTCATAAAATGGTTAAGGAGCCCTTCTTGGACACGTGACACTTGAAACTAGTCACTATTCTGTCACTATTAGTGACCTTACTAATAAGTATTGAGTGCCTTAGTTTCCTCATCTACAGCATGGGAGAAAATAATGCATGTTCTATTTCCCAGGTATTGGATGTGAAAGCTTTTTCAATATAGTCTTATGCAATGGTATCAATATCACTTTAACAATATCAACATCAACTAGGAAGTTTAAGAACTTTTCAAAATAAAGTGTTTCAAATAAAACAACTAAGATGACTATTGAAATTTGGTGGGACTCTGGTTTAGGCACTCAAGATAAATCATCTTGACCTTTCCTCCTTTGTCCCTGTCAGTGTGTCTAATAATTATGGCCAAATGAGATTCAAGCACTATGTTTTCTGACAAGTTAAATCTCTGCCTTTTTATTTCTCTTTTAACTTTTAAAAGTTTTTTATTGTAAAATACAACATCTGTATACCTTCTGAAATGTAAATGTACAGTTCATTAATTATAAAAAGTGAATAGCTATGTAACTACTACCCAGCTTAAGAAATAGAAGATTTTAATTTTTGCCTTCATAGGAATCATTTTTCTTTAGAAAAAAAATGTTTTTTTTTTCAGGGAGGTCATGAGTAGTGGCAGGAGGCAAAAATAAGTATAGAATATGTGCGCCTTTTGAGTGGAGTTAGATCAAAGGTATAATATTAGTTTTCTCTTATTTTTACTCTGTAGCTGTTTCTTATTTCTATAACTATGACTTTAGTGTTTGGGACAAGTGCTGCGTTTTCAGCTTTAAAGATCAAGATCTGCAGGCTAAGAATCTTCAGATTAGTGCCCTCTGGATGGGAGTGAAAAAGTTGTAATCCTTTGAATGTGAGGAAAGTCCTCATGTTTAATTATTTTTTAAATGTTCTGATCATCCCTCCTTTGCCCATCTTTAGAAGCAAAACAGCTAAGACTCCAGTACTGATGACGACTTTGTGCAGTAGTCACATGTCTTCTTAGCAGGAACTTAATCATTATCAAGGCAGATACCTTTCAGCTCAGCCCACCTTTGACTAGATTTGAAGTGGCAAGGAGGAGTCGATGTAAATGGCCTTATTGCATGAAAATCTGTATTTTCTTTCATTATAATCTATTGTTCCAAATTCTACCATCTTTTAAGACTAGATGAGTCAGTAAGTCAAAAGTGTTTTGTGGTATCCAGAAAAGGATACTCTTGAATAAGTTTTTTATAATTAAAAAAGAAAATGATAAACATTGAAATCATTGGGAAAGTAGCTTAGCTAATCAGGTGTGTCTATAAAAACAGAAAAGTTGCAAGTGTTTAAAAAATTGATAAAGGCTCATCTTTTGGGGCAGTCTGTATGGCGGTAAGATTTAGTTACAGGGATTTTAGATTAGAATTTGGTGGGCTGAACATGTGTTTACTGTCAGCCCCTCCTGAGACACCACTATAGAAATGGTAAACCTGAGAAGAGGCAACAGCAGATGGGAGATGCCAAACAAATTTTGGAGGTTGAAAAGCAAGCAGACCTGGGGCAACTGACTTAGTGTAATGGAGAAAGTTGATACTTAAGTGTCTTATAGGAGGTTGGGAGTAGATCCCGGGAAGAAACAGCTAGTTTATTCCCCCAAATCCCAGAAAGGCTCTGGAATTAGATAGAGACTTTGAATTGGGACCTAGGGCTGACAATAAGGGACTGATTGAAAGTCTGTAAAAGGAACCGCACCCTCGCTTAATTTTCCCTGTCCCGAACAGCAAGACGAAGTCCTTGCCTGATACTGGACATTTTTTTCTCTGGAGGAATTGAAGTAAATGAACAATGTTCCTGATTTAGGGATTCCAGGCCGGACAGAGGGGAAGGGTGGAATGCTCAACTGAAAACACAAATTTAATGAACTGTGCATACCAAACAGTGAGACCCCATGCTCTTTTTACCTCCCCTGATGCTGGGGAGGATATTACAGGACTCCTCTCCGGGAAAATGAAGATCCCTACAGGAAAGGCCTATAGATACTAACAGCTGAGGTCCCGCAACAACAGCGAAACAAACTATAGAGAGCCCACTAATCCACAACCCTACTTCCTCTACTCCATGAGCATAGAACTTGCAGTGAGCTTTTTAGTGCCTTAGTCTTAAATACAAATAGATAGCCAATGAATACGAAACCAGAACAAATGAGAAAAAATCATGGAGGAAACAAATGCAAGGAGGAGAATAAAAATGAAAATAACCAAAACTAACACACATGTAATTAATACAATAAGACAGGGCTGTAAAAAAGAATCAGAGAATAATGATCTAGGAAATTAAAAGTAGCATAGTAAAAAAAAAAATCATTGGAAGGACCAGAAGATAAGGTAGAAATACAAGCAAAAAAAGAAAAAGGAGAGAAAAAAATAGAATTAGGTGATCAGTTCCGCAGGGATTATATCATACTAATAAGAGTTCCAGAAAGGAACTACAGATAAAAGTGGAGGAAATTGCCAAAGAAGTAATTTGAGAAAATTTTTTAGAACTGGAGGACATACATTTGTAGACTAAAAGTATTCACAAAATAAACAGGAGAATGAATGAAAAAAGATCCAGCAATGTATAAGACATATTATTGTAAAATTTCAAGATGCCAAGGAAAATGGGAATATCCTAAATCTCATCTTGGCGTGGCGGGGGGAGTGGGGAGGAGGACCCACATGCAAAAAAATGGAAATTGGAATGGCACCAGATTTCTAACAGTAACACAGGAACCTAAGGACAATGAATGAATTCCTTAAGAATTCTGAGAGAAACTATTTACAACCTAGAATTTACTATTTCCAACACAAACTATCAAGTGGAAGATAGAATGAAGACAGTTTGAGGGTATGACAGGTCTCAAAAACTTATGTCTATGCATCATTTTACAGGAAACCAGCAGATGGTATATTTTACCAAAATGTGGGCATAAACCAAGAAAGAATAATAAATGGGTTTCTGGAAACAGGGAGTCAAACACAGGAGAAAAGCAAAAGAAAATTCTGGGATGACAAGAGAAATTTGAAGATGACAGCGCAGCCCTAGAGAGAAGCCAGCCCAGACCAGAACACCGGGAAGAGCCACTCCTGGACTTTCCAAATGAAAACAAAAACAAAACTGATAGACGATCCGATATATCTGACCAAATGCAAGATATTCTTTACAGGGGCTTTCCAGTCCCTTGCAGCGTGTGGGATGAATGATTGATTCAAAAAACCTAGTAAATTAAAAAAGGACAATTACACACTCCAGAGAAAGAGCAGCAAAAAAAAAAAGACACATAGAGTGAGATGGGCTCAGCAGATAATAATATTCACATAAGTCATAATAACAAATCACTGGTGTACTACTAAGCTGCGCATATGGCTAAGCTGCTATAATAGAGACTCCACGGGACTGTGACCTGAACAAAGAAATTTACTTTTCCCTACGTGACAGTTCAAGAATGAGCATTGCCAGTGAGTTGATGCCTCTGTGTGCAGCTTTTCAGGAACCACGGTTCCTTCCATCTCGCTGCTCTGCCATCTTCTAAGACATTGTTCCGATCTGCTTGGTTAAAACCTGGGGGTAGCATATCATGCTCCGGCTTACAGATGGGGATAGAACAGTGAGGGGCAAAGGTTTAGGGCCCATGCCTTTAAGTTACACACATCACTTTCACTCATATTCCAGTGGCAAAAATTTAATCACAAGGCCACACCTAGGGCCTATACTCAACATGTTCAACAAGTGGTAACCCAGACACTGACCAGTCATAACACAGGTCTGCTGGAGAGCAGCAGGGCCCTGGCACATTCACACAATGGAATACTACTCGGCCATGAAAAGAATGAAATCTTACCTTTTGTAATAGCATGGCTGGACCTAGAGGGTATTATGCTAAGTGAAATAAGTCAGACAGAGAAAGACAAATACCATAGAAACAGACTTATACGTGTAGAGAAGAGACTGACAGTTGTCAGAGGGGAGGGGGCTGGGTGGGCTGTGAAAAAGGTGCAGAGAGTAGGCAGTATAAATTGCTAGTTACAAAATATTCCCAGAGATGTAGATTACAACGTAGGAAAATAGTCACTAATATGGGGCCAGCTGGGTACTTGAAACATCTGGGACCACTCTATAAAGTACACGATTTTCTGACCACATTGCTGTACATCTGAAACTAATATAGAATAATATTGAGTGTAAACTGTATTTGAAAAATAAAAATAATGAATTTTAAAAAAAAGAACTACCAAGAAGAAAAAGGGTGTTCTGGAAGCTCCTTGCTATATCAAATGTTAGCCCTTTGTTTGCCAGAGAAGGGGACATGGGGCAGGAGGAGGTCCCTGGGAGGGTGTGACAGCAGCTTGGGCAGCAGCCATTTAGCAGCCAACGTGGAAGTATTTTCATAACAGTTGGTACAATGGTACTAAAACACACAGCCTGAGTATCAACCCTGACCATACATGACTTGCAAGAGAGGCTGGGCAAAAATGGTGACATAACTGTATTAGGACACTAGACGAGGATAAGCCAGTGCATAAAAGGACATCAGTAGTTATATGAATTACTATGTTTTGCTGTGTATAATGCTCACTCATGTTTTGTGCACATGATACACAGGATTACTATACCCATTATCATACCCGTGGTATGTGATAATTATACCCATGTATAATGCACAACCTTATTTTTCTCTCAAAAATTTGGACAACAAGGTGCGCATTATACACTGCAAAATATGGTACTAAATTAAAATGGAAAAGTAATAAGTCAAGAAATATCAGTATATATATTACTTAGGATATATAATATCAAATGAGAAGCTGAATGGTTTTTAAGTAGTTTGCCCTTGGGAAATGGTTTTGGGGGTAAGTGGGGAGGTGACGCAGGCTATTGTCGTGCTTTCATTTTGAGCCTGGTAGTACTGTTTGAGTTTTTAAATAGTTTGCATAGGTACTGTTGATCAAAGTAGAATTAATAAGAAAAAAAGTAACACAGTGCTACTAAGTGGATTAGGGAATGATTTACATGGATCCAGAGCTTTCAAAAGTATATATTAAAGGTTAAGAAATGTTGTTCCAAAGTTAGAATCCCTCCTCACAACTGTGATCCCAGCCCCTACTGTGTCTCAGAGTCATTTGAAGGAGCTTTTTAAAAATTCAGATGACTTCCTCCATCCCAGGATTCCAACTTAACTTGGCTTTGGTTAGGTCCCAAGGAGTCAGTAACTTTTAAGAGAACCCCAACTCCTTCTGATGTATAGGGAGGGTGTTTAGTCTAGTAGCTTAAACACCTTTGCTTCCACTTTTTTAATGTTTCTTGCATTCTTGCTATCCTCTCTCACTGCTTTTCCTTCACGTCAGATCTTCTCTACCTCTCAATTCTGAACTAACACTGTCTATTCGGTGTCAGAAGAGTGGGAGGAAAGAAAGGGAGAGACATGGGAGAGGTCATTGGGAGGACCATGAATAATGAGAATGGCTACACAGACAGCCAATACTTGCTTTCCTTTGTTTTGCAGAAACTACTTTAATTGATGAACTTATCTTAAATTTCTTATAGAGTAATTTTAAAGCTCAAGTTCAAGTGAATTTGAACTAATAACATTTTGCTATTTCTTTACCTTCAGTGTGGCCTCCTGGATCTAAATCAACTGCATCCTCAGACTGCCCTCAAGTTCTTTTCCTTCGGGTTTTCCCCTGATGCTCCCAGCTGTGGTCTACCAGATGTTCACCAATAGCGGCATTTCTGTTTTACACTTGGGATCACCAGCAGTTTTCGTAGCTCCCTAATTTTCTGTGACGCAATTCTTAGAAAGGTGATTAGCAAGCAAGAGATGAAGGAATATTACAATTATATATTTACCAAAGTTAGATATCTTGTTACATTGGTCTTTTACTAAAGAGATTTAATATACCTGAAAGAAAAAATGTTATGTGAATGAGAGAAATATTTAAGACCTCAGGAAAAAACTTCTTTAAAAAACAAGTCTAACTAACATTAGATTTTTATTTATTTTATTTTTTTATTTTTATTTTTAACACCAGTGTGTGGTTGCCTCTCACATACCCACCACTGGGGACCTGGCCTGCAACCCAGGCATGTGCCCCGACTGGAAATCGAACCGGTGACCATTTGATTCCACGCTCAATCCACTGAGCCACACCAGTCAGGGCTAACATTAGATTTTTAAAGATACCAATAATTACAGGCATAGTTAAGGTTTCCTTTGTACTTTTCCCAGTCCCATTTCCAGCCTCCCTAGACTCACTGGTCCTCGTGACCAAGGAGTGCCAGTGATCTGCCTGTGAGGGTCGCACATCAAATCAGTGCCTGCCCATACAATGATAGGACTTCCCTCTAGCACTCTCTCTAGTATGTGGGGGGCTGTCCCGACAGTTTCTGAGGGATTACCTTACATTTAATACATGTGTAAAGCTGGGCCACAGTGTGACCCTTAAGGTGAGGGGTAGATTCATCTCATCAACAAGTCTTATTTAGAGCACTTAGTGTCAGACTCTCCCAGGCCATTATTACATTGCAAACTCAAATTCATTGGATCTCGGTGGGGCCTGAGATTCTGCATGTCTAATAAGCTCCCAGGGGATGCTGCTGGTCCACAAATCACACTTAGGGAAGCAAGGTTCTTGCTAATGGTTGTCAACCCCCATTGCTCTTTAGAAGCTTCTAGGACCTGTCCCTAGTGATTCTGACTTAATTGGTCTAGGGTGGAGTCTAGACATAATATACATATTTGTGTATGTGTGTGGGTATATTTTTCAACTTCCCAAGTGACACTAATATGCAAACAGGATTGAGAACCACTGTTATGAGCTCTGCACACTTGCTGTGACTCATGTTATAGGGAACCCACCCACCTGGCAATGGCAAATGTAGCTCAGCCCCATGGGAAAGCCCATAGGCATGTGGTGGCATGCAGGATGCCAAACCCACGGATCGGTTCTCTCGTGGGAAATCAGGCCTGCAGTATATCTAGGCTGCTTTGTGACTTCCTCTTGATAAAACTCCCTCACCCTGAGTTGAGGCAGCAAATGCTTACTGTATATATATCTTTAACTCCCTGAAGTCTGTGCTAATTCTCCCAAGGATTAAAGTGTAACCAGACCAATTACTTTTATCGTTCCATTGCATTTGCAACATTTTTTCCTTGTTAATCTGTAAGAAGTAATCAGTAACATCCTTTCCATTGCTATCTGTAAAAAGTAATTACCTAAAGCAAACCTAAGTATAATGAATGAAAACCTTCTTTGATGTATTGTATTAGAAAGTCAATAAAAGCCTGTCAAGGCAAGGGTTGGGGTGCTCTCCTCTTGAGAGAGTGGCTGTGCCATCCCTTTTTCTCCACGGGACTCGCTAGTCCATGTGAATTTGTCTCGTCTCATCCATAATGCCGCAGACACTGCAGGCCAGTGTCCACATCACAGGTAAAGCTCTTCTTATGTGGATTTTGTAGCAGTCTGGGATGCACCTTATAGAGCCTTTGTGATAGGAATCCACCTGGTTTATGAATGCAGTTCATGGAGAAGGTATTCCTCTTGGATTGCTAGGTTCCCGAAGATGAGGTGAGGTGGCTAACAGAGCGGGCATACCTCAGAAGGAAAACTGGCCTTTTCATTAAAACCCAGATGTCATCTGGTCCAGGAAGGATATTTGAACTGATGAGCAGAAACAAAGTTAGTATCTCTTTATACAGGGGATCCTTCTTTTTTCTACATCCTTTCAGTAAGAGATCATGGAAAAATAATGCTGTAAACATTGATGCTTTGTGTTTTCTTCAGAGAATTCTATAAACTTCTTATTATCCCTGTGTATATGTTTACCTATAAATATGTGCTCTTGCAAAGTTTCTGCATAGCCAGAATTTATATTTTTCATTTGCCAATTATTTAGAAAAATTAGAGGATTTTCTATACATTTTCTTTTGGCTCCTAACTTGTCTTAAACAGTGAGTGACTTACCATCTTGATGAAGGGATTGTTTATTCTCAGGAATTTCTAGTGCTAATGGCAGATTGATGATTCAATTTTCTCAAAAATCAGAGGTCTTAGCTCAGTACAAAGGTTAATTGTTTTGTTATTGTTATGAGGATGTTCCTAGAAGCAGATAATACAATTTTATGTATATTAGAATCATGTTAATTATAATTTCTTGGAGACAATAAGCTTTAAAACTAGCAGATTAAAAGTAAATATTATTAAGCTGCTAAGAAATTGGAATCCTCTCCTTCATTCAATCCTAAAATAGGCCTTAGATTTTATTTCCTTAAAATTATCTTGTCCGCCTCATGGCTACTGATTTAAGTCTCATTCACGTTAATTTCCTCACTGGACCTCGCTCCCTCCATTCGTGACCCTTACAGTCCTTCTGCCAGAGTCCTCTCTGATCTCCATGGTCCTCTCTGCCTGAGGACAAAGTCCAGACCTCCAGAGTGTCATGTAGAGCCTTCTGACCTGGCCCACCCCTTTCTCCACTCCATCAGCTGTCATTCCCCTAGACAGCAGTGTATTCACTTCTTAGTTGAGGACTGGGGAAGAAACATTGGAGGCATGAAAGAGCGGTTTAGGTGAGTGGAAGAATAGGTCTCGGAGGGTATACGAAGTGTGATTGCTGGAAGTCTCCTGAGGGTGGGTATGAAGTGCGACCACTCGGCGTTGTCTGCAGGGATGCAGGTGTAGAGGAGGTGGAGCCGTGCATTCTGCCACTCAGCTTGACGAGGCCATTCCACGTTTCAGTCTCTGCTTTTGCCCATGCTGGGTCCTCCACCTAGAACATGACTGTTACCTTATTTGCCTGGAAAAATCGTTCTCTTAAGAAGCCCCGTTGATAATTTTCTTTTCTTTCCAAGACATTCTCTTGTCACCTCCATGGTATTTGGTCATCTCCCACCATTCCGTCCCCGTTGTTCCATTAACCAGCCACTCTGACTGCACTTAGCATGCTGTGGCAAGTATTTGCTCCTGCCTGCCTCTACTAGACTGTGAACTCAGCAAGGGCAGGGATGTGATCCTTTGGTTCATAACACAGTCCCTGGCACACAGTAGACACATACAATGAATGCTGGATGAACCAGTACAACATTGCTCCCTGAAGTGTTGAGAATCTGTTCTTACTGGATAAGGGCCATTGTAAAAGTGAATTCCACTTAGTAGTACATGGCATGAAAAATTTTATTGCTTTAATTTTTTGTCTGATCTACCTCTGCCAAATATTTAAGTTAATAAAACCTTTCCATATATATACATATATGTGCATGTGTGTATACATACACATATATGTACATGAACATGGAAGGAAGTTAAGGAAATCAAAGAGTATGAATATTGTCCAGGATAACAAGCCTCACAGAGTCCTACACAGTGCACATGGCTTTTCTGTTTTCTTTTAGATGGGTCTCTTTGTCTAGTAGGAAGCTGGCTAAAACCTTAAGAAACACCTGAGTCAGTACTGTACACATCTATAATTTCAACTTGTATTGAAGTTATGAATATAAAAATGTAGTTTTCAAAAGGTTTTTCCCAATCATGTAGAAACATATGGAGATTTTTAACTGCCAAAACAATTTCATGTAGTTGACAAATGAAAAAATCCCAGGGAGAAAATAAGGGGTACCGTTTTTTTCCGAGGTAATGATTTCTCCTTAGGAGTAGGGGGGACCTGAGTTCTATCGTCACGTGTCATTAAAGGGCTGTGGTGTCAGTCTTTCCCACCTCTCTAAGCTTTAGTTTCCCCATGTATAAAATATGAGATTTGTTCTAAATTATTACCAAGGTCATTTTGAATCATCTGTGATTCTGGGAAGTTATGAAACACAGCCGGTAACCATGGTGAGGAAAGTTGATTGGTGACTCCAAAAATAGACTTATTTTCTCCTTCCGCATAACATTGATGCTCACCCATTGAGTAAATCACCCTGTGTGTATTGCCTTAATAAAGCAATCTTATTTTTTCATAATGAGGAGTTCACAAAAGTGAATACAAGATTGTCTTTAAAAATACCAAACAAGCTCTAGTCTATTGTTTTAAAAATACATCTGAATTATTGTGCTCCTTTGCATTCTTGTTGTAGGTATTCAGAAAACAGAAGGTGGTGATTTAGTAAATTTAGAATCTTATTTTGCATCAGTTCTTGCTGTCTTTTGTGTTTGTGTGAGAACCTCATTCAAAATATGTCTTATTTATTCTTTCCTTAAAATATGCTTTCCTTCATTTTTGGCTTCCAGCTGGCAACAAGTCCATATCTATAAATACTTACAGATTTTGTCAAAATACTTAAGCAACAGTTATATATATTTTTTTGACTAGCTGTGTGAGGTTAGACAAGTCACTGTCTCTGAACCTCAGTTTCCTCCTCTGTAAATTGGGATTTGATTTCTAAACTGCCTTTGGCTCCAAAATTCTTTCATTATTTTTTTAAATTATAGTTTATTGATCATGCTATTACAATTGTCCCAATTTTTTCCCCTTTGCCCCTCTCCACCCAGTGTCTCCCACTCCTGTAGGCAGTCCCCACACCATTGTTCATGTCCATGAGTCATGCATATAAGTTCTTTGGCTGTTCCATTCCCTATACTGTACTTTACAACCCCATGGCTATTCTATAACTGTCTATTTCTACTTCTTAATCCCCTCACCTCTTCACCCATTGCCCTACAAACCCCTCCCATCTGGCAACCATCAAAACACTCTGTATCCATGATTCAATCTCTGTTCTTGTTTGCTTAGGTTTTTTTTTAGGTTTAATTGATGATAGATTTTGTATTTATTGCTATTTTATTGTTCATAGTTTCGAACTTCTTTTTCTTAAATAAGTCCCTTTAACATTTCATATAATAATGTTTGGTGATGATGAACTCCTTTACTTTTTTCTTGTCTGGGAAGCTCTTTATCTGCCCTGCGATTCTAAATAATATCTTTGCTGGGTAGAGCAATCTGGGCTGTAGGTCCCTGCTTTTCATGACTTTGAATATTTCTTGCCAGTCCCTTCTAGCTGGCAAAGTTTCTCTTTCTCTTAAGAAATCAGCTGACAGTCTTACAGGAACTCCCTTGTAGGTAACTGACTGCTTTCCTCTTGCTGTTTTTAAGATTCTCTCTTTGTCATATTAATTATGATGTGTCTTGTAGTGGGTCTCTTTGCATCCATCTTGTTTGGGACTCTATGTGCTTCCTGGACTTGCATGTCTATTTCCTTCACCAAATTAGGAAAGTTTTCTTTCATTATTTTTTCAAATATATTTCCAATTTCTTGCTCTTTTTCTTCCCCTTCTGGCACAAATAAGATGCAAATGTTGGAATGCTATAAGTTGTCCTGGAGGCTGCTTATCCTTGTGTTTTTTTGATTTATAGCTTTGTCATCTCTCTCTCCAGTCTTCAACTGACCAATGGCAATCAGTAAACTTAAACCTCAGCAAGTCTCTGTCTTTTCTCCTGGTACTGCCTCAGTATGGATTATTTTTTTACCCCACGGGCACTCATAGAGATTTTTTAAAAGCTTGTATGACAACTTCATTCCATTTATTTTTCTGTACATTTTGAGACCAGATTTACTCAATAACTCAATTTGTTTTGCTTGTATATCTGGGTAATAGTATAAAAAAATAAAGTTCTTATTTTTGCAGAAATAATAAACAATTTCTTCTAGCGTGCATTGCTGAAAGTCTTTATTAATGAGAACTAAGCTAGTTAGATACTATTGGCCTTTGCTATGTGGCAATATTAAGAGATCAGATCTTTGATATTTATCCATATTCCTCATCATCAGTTAAGAATCTTTGTTCAAATTAGTGTTTTAAAACTGTTGAAACTAAAAAAAATCTGTGGAAATGGAGTTAAAATGATGTTCTAGGGTAGCTTAAGTTTATTTATTTACTCAAGAAATACAGAGCTCATCAAGTGCCTACCAGGTAGTATTTTGATTATCAGTGAACAAACCAAAGATTCTTGATGTAATGGAGTTATTTCTATCAGGCGAAGACACACAAAAATAAGTCAGCATAATAAATATTAGTTATGTGGTTTGTTTTAAGATGGCAAGGGCTATAGAAAAATTAGTTGATCCAAAAAAGGAGAATGAAAGATGGGTGGGGAGTAGAGAGCTGGCCTGCAGTGGAAACACCAGGGTCAGTAAGGCGGTGTGGTGGGCAGAAAGGCCCCCAAAGATGTTCATGCCCTAACCCCTGAGCCCGTACACAAAGTTCCATGGCAAAAGGGACTCTACAGCTTTAATTGAAGTTACAGACCTTACAATACAGAGATCATCCTGGATTATCCATGTGGTCTAATCTAGTCAGTGAGCCCTTAATAGTAGGGCAGTGGTTCCAGTCAGAGAGCTGTGACTGAAGTTGGAGTGATTTGAAACGCTAGAGAGACTCAGCATACCAATGCTGAAGTGGGGGCCTGAGGAAAGCAAGTGGAGCAAAGACCAACCTCTGACTGATACCCAGTAAGGAAACAGGACTTCAGTCCTGCAGTTTTGAGAAACAGAATCCAGCCAACAACCTAATGAGCCTGGAAGCAGATTTATCCCCAGAGCCTCCAAAAAGGAATCCAGGCCTATTGACACCTTGATTTTGGCCTTGTGAGACTGAGCCATGGACTAGCTGAGCCATGCTGTACCTAGACTTCTGATCCGCAGAAGTAGGAGATAATAGGCCTATTGTTTCAAGCCACTGAATCTGTAGTAATTGCTCATGGCAACAATAAAAAACTAATACAGGGGATGAGGAAGTGAGCCAAGGGTATCAGGGAAGAGGATTCCATGTAGAGAAAACAGGAAAGCCAAGTCCTAAAGTGAGGTCCACGTGGGCTGTTGGAGGGACAGCATGTGGCCAGTGTGGCTGGACTGGAGAGAGCAAGGGGGTGGGTAGCAAGAGATGAGGTCAGGAAGACAATTTGGGTGGAGGGCTTTGGCTTTTATTCAAAGTGAGCTAGAGAGACATTGCATTATTTTGATCAGAAAAACATTATCATTTGACTTAATTTTTACAAGGATAATGCTGGCTGTTCTTTCAGCAGATTATAGAGGAGAAGCTGGAAGACCTATTCAGAAGTGACAGCAGAAACTCTGCGCAGGGTGGTGGTGGCTTAGACTAGTGGTAGTGGAGGTGATGAGAAATTGTCACATTCTCAATGTATTTTGAAGATCAAGCCTATTTCTTTGTGACTTTGATATGGGATATGAGAGAGAGGGAAGTCAGAGATGGATCTGCAGTTTGGGGCCTGAACAACTAGAAAGATGAAGTTGCCATCAACTGAAATGTGGAAAGCTGTCGGTGGAGGATATCTGGAGTGGAGGGGAGAATTGGAGGTCACTTTGGACATACCAAGGGTGAGGTGTGTGTCTGAATCCCTTTGGAGATGCAGAGTGTGGGAAGTGGAATGAATAATGGCTCTCCAATTCCCAGAACCTGTGAATATGTCACTTAGATAGCAAGAGGGACTTTGTAAATGTGATTAATTTTTTTTAAAATATTTTACTTATTTATTTTTAGAGAGAGAGGAAGGAGAAAGAGAGGGAGGGAAACATCAATGTGTGGTTGCCACTTGCACACCCCCAAGTCGGGGCACGACTTGGCCTGCAACCCAGGCATGTGTCCTGACTGGGAATTAAATAAGCAGCCCTTTGGTTCACAGGCCGGTGCTCAATCCATTGAGCCACACCAGGCGGGACAGTTAATTTTTTTTTTTTTTTGTATTTTTTTCCTTTACCACTTAGTCCCCTTGTACTCCCTGTCTCTCCCCTCCCCCACCCCCTTAAATCACCACACTGTGGTCCATGTCCATGGGTCCTTTTTCCTTTTTGCTCAATCCTTCCACCTTCTCCCTCCCCCCACCTTAGCTGTCAGCCTGTTCTCTATGTGTCCCTCTCTATTTTGCTTGTTAGTTCAGTTTGTTCATTAGATTCCACATATGAGTGAAACCTGATGGTATTTATCTTTCTCTGACAGGCTTATTTCACTTAGCATAAAGTAGCTAAATGAAGAACCTTGAGACAGAGAGATTACCCTGGGTTATCTGGGTGGGGCTAACCCAATCACATGAATACTTAAAGTGGAGAACCTTCCCAGTGGTGATCAGAGGGGTATGTAACTCTGGAAGAATTGTCAGAGGGATGCAGCGTTGCCGGCTCTGAAGATAGAGGGAGTGTAAGTGGCCTCTAGAAGCTGGACACTGCAAAGAAACGAATCCCCTTTTAGAGCTTCAAAAAAGGAACACAGCCCTGACAGCATCTGATCTTAGCCCAGTGAGACCCACGTCTGACCTGCAGGACTGTAATATAATAAATTTATATTGTCTCATACCACTAAACTGGAGGTACTTTGTTACAACAGCCATAGAAAACTAATACAGAGTAAATGGTTGGATATGAGGCTGGTGGTGACGGAGGAGAGAGATCTGGATGTTGAAAGCATGGAGATGGCATTTAAAGCCATGGCACTGAATGGGCTCCCTAACAGAATGAGCAGAGTTAGAGGAGAGGGCAAAGCATTGAACCCTTTGGCACTCAATGTCACGAGGTCAGGAAGAGAGAAGAAAATAGCAAAGCGCACCAAGAATGATCAGGCAAGAAGGCAGGGGGCAAATGAGGAGAGGGTGATGTCCTTAGGGCAAATGAGGAAAGTATATCAAGGAAGAGAGAGTGATTTTTTGTGATAAATGATGCTAATGGGTTAAGATGCACCCAGAAGGCACCCCTGAGAATCAACTAGGTCAGTGATTTTCAAAGGGGATTCCCCATCCTGATAAACAGGGAACTAGAGTAGTTCGTAAATGCTTCTCTCCCCACTCCCCACTCATGTCTCCCCTCCTGCCTTGAGAATAGCCAGCCTGTAGCACTGAGAAAGGCAATATCTGTGAAATCCTATTCATTTAAAACCCACCAGTGGGCATCTCATAGACACTGTTGCTCAATATATGTTTAATGAATGAGTTCCATAAAAGCAGTACCTCCCAAACTGCTGGCGTTTCTGTGGTTTTCCCCTGCATCGAGGCATTCAGTTTTTAGAAATTAGAAATATCTTTGGTTTTAGGACCTCTTTTAGGTGCCTAAAAGAGATCCTAAGTATTTGTCATTTTAGCTTCACAACACTGATTTAAGCACAGATCTTCTGAGGAAGTAGAAACATTCCATTCATTCATTCAGTTAATGTTGATTATCTGTTGAGTCCCAGACACTGGGGAAATCGACAGCAGTGAACAGAGCAAACAAAAAAATGTCTGCCCTCACGGAGCTTATATTCCACTGGGTTGAGACTGTCAATAAATAGGTAAGATGTATAATTTGCCAGATGGTGAGAAATGCTATGAAGAAAAACCACTCTAGAGAAGGGGAGTAGAAGCATCAGATGATACCACTCTACCCAGTTATGGTCCCGTGGCTTTCCATCTTCTCCAGATAGAAGCCACAGTCCAGAAAGCCATGCGGAGCTTGCCCTCACATACTTGACCTCAGTGCCGTTTGTTCTCAGCCACACTGGCCTCCTTGCTGTTCCTCTGCGTTGTTCCTCCAGCATCGGCATTACTTCTGCCCTCGACACTTTCATTTCCCTCTATGTAGACACCCTGCCTTCAGATAACATCAGACTAGCTCCCATCTCTTTCTGGTCTTTGCCCAGATATCACTTGCTCCATGATGCCTCTCCTGTCCACCTTATTCTGAAGTTCACTTACCCTCCTTACCCGAGAACCTCTTGTTCTGTAGGAGGTCACAGCCCAGCAAGGGACATGGCCAGGCACCACCCGTTGGGCACGACGGATGGCAGAGCAGCATCCCTCCTAGGGGCGGGTGGTAAAGCTGTCTCTGTCTTTCAGTTTTGTCGGGAGTTCTCAGTAAAGGCCCTGCCTGGTAATAGCATCATGGGAATCTCCGCAGCCTCTTCAGTGGAGTGGTCCAACCCAGAGCTTAATTAGTGGGAATTCCCAGGATGGCATTTGCCTTTGTCATACCATGGTATAATCTTTTATAAATTGAATGTAGTCTCTTGAAATAAAGGGTCCTCTTTCAAATGGTTGTTTCTATCCCATGAATTCTAACTGGGCGTGTTTGGTATGTTTAGTCTGCTTCTCCTCCTTGGCAAGGCCATCCTTGTTTTACTTGTCCACGAGAGAGTTCTCTGTCTGAGCACCCTCTGTGACTGCCACATCCGACTTCTCAGCTTTCAGTTTCACCACCTATGCTGACCTTTTACGTATTTCTTGTTTTTGTGCAGAAACCAAAACTGCATTTCATACATAGCTGGTTTATATCTGCCTAGTTCCCATTTTATTAAAAACTTGGCTTTTTTTCCCTCATCTCTGCCACTTTCTGGTCTTAGAGCATTAAAAGGAACAGCCCTCCTTCCACAGGCAAAGTTCCAGAGTCTGTGATTCTCATGACATAAACAAAATTTAAAATGTAATTGTTACAGGGTGGGTTCCCTGGGGAGCCGTCTCTGAGGTGGACTTTAGCACTCAGGATGTTTGTTAGGGAGTCGTCTTCAAAGGGTGGGAAGGAAGCAAGAGGCAGAAGGCAAAGCTTAGCGGTGTATAGGCCCAGTGACAATGTTGGTCAGCCCCACAGGGAGCTCTGGAGCTAGAATCGCTCTTCAGCGTTGTCTTGACTTGGGCTGAGATGGCCAGGCTTTTCTGCCTCAGCATCCCTCAGGCATTGTGTGTTGGCTACCTTGGGAGAGTGCATGACCTTGGACATAAAGGCTGAGGCCAGCTGCATCCCCACAAGGGCCGCAAGAGGGGGTCTGTGCAGACCTGGGCAGTGCCTCCCAGCTCCCTCCATGTGACGGTAGGTGCAGTTCAGCTACGGCTCCCAGACAGGGTGCAGTGTTTTAGTTAAGAAGTAACCTCCATTGTCAGTTTTAGTTTGATAATGAAATTTGCTTTATTTCATTGAAAATAGGATATTAGAGCCTGAAGAGGCCATAGAGAACCTCTCTCCAGCCCCCTGGTTTAATGGATGGAGAAATGGAGTAATAAAGGGGAGGAAATCTCAGTTTGGTTTCCCCAGAAACATATCCCAAGGCAAAGATTTGAGAGTAAGTGGTTTATCTGAGAGGTTTTCTCCAGAAATAGGGAGAAGAATCCCCCCAACCCCGAAAGAGTGGGCAAGTGGGGCAGGAGGAAATGGAAGCCAGTAAAGGTGCGTTTTCAAGAGAATTACTGTGCTGAACACCTGGAGCTCATCCCTTGTGGGAACTCAGGGAGACAGTCCACAGACTTTAGAGTCTCCTACTCAGAGGGCAGGGAAGCTGGACTATTTTCCCAGCAACTTCCCCGTCCATCCTTGATGAGGGCTGCTTCTTGGAGGCATTCATTGCCCTGATCCCTGGCTCACTCTCTGTGTGGGCCTGGCCTGCTCCCAGAGCCAGAGGAAAAGCTACAGGTGTTCACATGGAGAGGTGAGCCTTGAGGACACAGGAGAGGGAGGAAGTCAATGAGAGTCTTCTACAAGGTCTGGCCCCAAACCGTATCAGGCTAGACATCAGATGTCCTGCCCACCCACCAGGGCTCTTAACACTGATTATTGAACATCTTCCTCCACGGCACTCAAACCCATTCTAAGTAACCTAGTTGAGGAGAGTGAGGCTGTAGACAGAGCTGGGGATATAGTCCCTCTTTTTGAGAAAGAGTCTAATTGGAGAGCCAAGCACACACTCATGTTGGAAGGAACACAAGAGGAGATTCCCTAAGCACTCGCATCAACTTTGGATGAGACTGCATTGAAAGCAGAGCATTGCTTATATCAGAGCTGAGATGCCTCTGTAAAGGGCTGCTCCAGAAGGAAAGCACGAGATTGAGTCTGGAACAGTCTCAGTGGGAATGTGCACAAGGGTTGATGTGGACTGAGTGGCAGAAGAACTCAATGGTTAGAAATT
Organism: Trachops cirrhosus; assembly: GCA_028533065.1. Taxonomy (NCBI): domain Eukaryota; kingdom Metazoa; phylum Chordata; class Mammalia; order Chiroptera; family Phyllostomidae; genus Trachops; species Trachops cirrhosus. The sequence continues at coordinate 129,681,607 of CM052542.1, forward strand.
CGGGGCCATCAGAGTGAGCCGTCTAGTTTTTTATCCTACCTCCACTATGCAGGTGTCTTGGACAGTGAATGAATTAGGCCTGAGTTTCCCCCTCTATAAATTAGGGCCTGTAGTAGAAACTAAGTCAGTGATATAAAAACATCTGACCTAAAGCCTGCTGTGTAGGAAGGGTTTGATTATAAGCTGTGGTCGTGATGATTGTTGGCAGAGGAGGATGGAAAGGTAAGATCAAGTGGGAGAATGATTGGGGCACAAGATCGGAGAAGCAGGAAGAGAAATGTGTGAAGTACAACTGTGGGTCGCTGGGGAAGATGGGGGAGGCTAGAAAGCCAAGAAGACCTGCCCACTCAGACCAGGTTCTCATGGGAGCCTAGGTCACATCAAAGCGAAAGTTTATGGGGAAACCCAACCCGTCAAAGACATAAACAGAGCTACTTGTTTGAAAGTGGAGAAGGAAGCAAGGGTCCTAGCTTCCCCCTCCTCCTCAACCACCCACAGCCCCTGAGGGATTCTGAGAAACCCCAAAGCTGCAAGAACAAAAGCAATTTTTATTAGGCGGGGGTTTAAAAGCTACTGTAAACCTCATTTGTTCTGTATTGAGTTAGCTTTCCAGAAAAACAATTTTTTTTAAGAAACTCATCTTGGATGAAATTTTGCTTAAGTGTGTTAATTTTCTGTCGTCTTAACAAGGCTGAATGAAAACCTTTTAATCTGTTCTCGATTTTTTATTATGGTAATGAACATTTAGTTATGGTTCTGTGCATTAATGTGGTGATTTCCAACCTCGGAGGTTCTCAAGAGTTGGGACTGTTTACTTGCACTGTTCTTTTTAAATCGTTACCCGAAGCAGCGTGGCTTCAAGGAAGGTCCAGGTTTGTATCCCAGCTTTGCATCTTATTAGCACTATGACCTGGAACAAGTACTTAACCACTCTTTGCCTCAATTTTTTCTTCTATAAATCAGGAATATTAGTCGTTCTTAACCCATAGGGTTATTGTGAGAAATAAGTAAGTTTTTATATGTTTATTGCTTAGAATAATGCCTGAATATAAAAAGTGCCATACAAGTATACAAATGCCATTATTATTATTCTTATTACTATTATTATTATTGTATCTGTTTTTATAATTCTTTGTTTTCTTCTCTGATTTACCACGGTGGTTAAAACTATGACTTCTGAAGCTAAATAACCCAGATTTGAAACCCACCACCATTGTGATCTTGGGAAAGTTAATTTAATTTTCTGTGATTTAGTTTATTCATGTGTAAATGGAGCTAATAATACAAACTAGTACACAGAATTGTGAGGACTAAATAGGATAAAATTTGTAAAGCCTTCAGCACCATATCTGGCATATTGTATCACAACTATCATTATTATTAATTATTAAGGCTCTGAATGAGGGATACGGTATCTGTAATGTAATATAGAGCCAGAAGTTTTTACTATATTGACTCCTTAGAACCCTTTAGAAAGTTCCTTCTTGTTACTTAACTCGTTTTCAGTTAGCAGAGGTTGTTAACGTATTGATCTTAAGTAATAAATATTTCAGCGTGCCTCTTAATATTGGAACAAGGGGTGGATGGTGGAGGGCTTGACCTTTATACTATATAATGCGATGCTTATTATCAAACTGTCACTCAGAGCTTGTGTTTATGTGAAATGAGTTAGATATTTTTTGGTTAAAATGTTGACCTATTAGTATTCATACAAGAGGAGTTTTAAAAGGAACAAAAAGAGTAAAGAAGTGTGTTGGTGGGAATGACTTGAAACAACACAGGGAAGGCAGAAAATTTTCTAATGTATAAGAGTAGAGGCCAAATATGATTTAAAAAAACAATAGGCAAGCAAATACACAGTGATTTTGCAGCCTTGGTGTGGGGAGGGAGATGTTCAGCTACTAGCCACCAGAGCAGTCCTTGATAGAAGCATTTTCAGGGCTAATTTAGGTCTCTGGGACATTCTACTACCAAGACTAACCCATGCAGGAGGGTTTTGTATGGCAGGGTTTATTGCATATTAGTGTTAAAAATATTACTGAATCCTTAGAAATTAGGCTCGAGGATGATTGCATGTCCTTTCAGGGCTACATTGGAGCCTTGTCAGACATACCCAGCAAAGGATCACGCAGTTCTCTAGGGAAATGTACCTCTCTTTAACTTCCTATTTACTATTGATTAGGACCCAGGTTCTGTCTAGTTAAATCTTAATTATACATTGAAAACTTGCAAGTGATTTCTGTCTGATAGAGAAGATAACCCTCAAAGTTTAGAGTTTTACTGACTATAGGACCTTAACCAGTTTTATATCTAGATCAGAACCTTATTTCAATATTCTGTCTTTCATATACAATACTTCAGTCTTCCCCATACTCCACTGAACTAGAAGTATCATCCTGCTGGTTTTCTCATTAATGATTTAAAGAAGCTTCTGACACATGCTAAGTTTATATTTGTATGAGTTATATTTTTAACTTGTTAAAAACTGTATCCCGACAAACCAACTACTTATTAGTGGAAATTTTCTTTCTTACTGTTTTCTACTTTCTCTAACAATTTTGTTTGCTTTCCATTGTAATTTCAAAATTGAAATTAAAAGAATTAAAATATATTTTATAGGTCTCTTATTCTTTTAATGTAGGCATTTTCTCAAGAACAGAAATAAACATAGGTAGTTGAAGTTTTAAACCTGATTATTTTAGGCTAAGTCTAATTGTGAACCTAGTGATTTCAGCAAGACCCACATTTCTGAAGCGCGTGATGTTAGTGTGAGCTCACGTAGTCCTCTTTGCAGTTCCGTAATGTGACTGTACCACTAGGTGCTGTTTATCGTAGTTTACTGAGTTTGTAAAAATGTCCCATTTCATGTAACTGCAACCACAAATGAGATGGTGGTAACTTTAGAGAACATGTGTTCACATAGTTGTTTGCTTTTATACAGAAATTTTTAGAATTAAGAATATAATGTTTAATGCACATATATTTCCATCCATCTTTAGTCCTTATAAAATATTGTGACAAGCCTTGCAGTAGGGAGGAGAGCTATTTGTTAGGGACATCTTCAACAGGATGCCATCATTGGGTAATAAATTGAACTTACGACCTTTAAAGTCACGTTGGATTGTTAAAGTTATGTGATGCTAAGGCTTTCATGAACAACGTTGTATATTAGTCTCTCCTCCTTTTGTTAGAAGTTTGCTCTCAATTGTTTTAGGTACCCATAACTAATGTTTACTTGGTATTTAATGTAATTAATATTTAATTCTTCTAGAATGTAAACTCCATGAAGACCGAGTCATGTCTGCTTGATTCACCATCATGTTCCAGGCACCTGCCATAGTGCCTGTACGTGGTGGGCTCTGAACAAAACGTTTCTGGCCCAGCTGATTCTCTGCCTGCTCACTTTCACTTCATTACAAAACAAGGAACACATTTAGAACTTGATAATGGACAGACGACTTCAAATGCTCTGACTGCTGAACATGGTTGGATGTTTAATCTAGGACTTCACCAAGCTATGAGAATCATAGAGACATAGCACAGCCTTTAAGTTCTCTTATTAGTCATTTATTTCAAACACTTCTGTTCTCTGTAGCATTTTGGGTTTTTTTCCCTTTTTTTAAGATTATATTTATTTACTTTTTAGAGAGAGGGGAAGGGAGGGAGAAAGAGAGGGAGAGACACATCAGTGTGTGGTTGCCTCTCACGTGCCCCCTCCTGGGGACCTGGCTCACAACCCAGGCATGTGCCCTGACTGGGAATTGAACTGGTGACCCTTTGCTTCTCAGTCCAACACTCAATCCAATGAGCCACACAGCCAGGGCTGCTTTTTTTTTTTTTAAATTAGCCTGCTTGGAAATTGCTGAAATGGGGAATAAATTGATATGATATTGTAGAGTTATTGCTATCCAGACAAACCTTCCCTTCTCAAAACTCTCAGAAGATAATAAACATGGGAACCCAAAAAATGCTAAGAGGAATAGCTCAGAGGATAAAAGCAATTAGTTGTATGTTGCAAAGTTCCCCCACTCCCAGTTCATTATTTTGCTCTGCCCTTTTCCTTACTCTTTCTCAAATTCCTTCCCTCTGTAACTGTCTTAGTTTCTTTTTCTGAAAATGAGTACTTTTGGTATTGATTTGATATATGTAGGTCACCAAGTTCAAGAAACATATGTGTATATATGTATATAATTCATATATACATATAATCTAAAAAATTTATGATTTTATCTGTATAAACAACTTTTTAAAATGTATGGGTAAACCAAATTATATGTCATACAGATTTACAATCCTAGTCCTTCTAGTCCATGAGAGTAGATTTATAAATATCATTATATTTAAAGTATCAAATATATTTTTACCTCCCACTAGAGTTACTAAATCGGGCGAACCTTTCTTTCTTTGATTCTCCACGTCATTCATCCTTAAGCACAGTTGCTCCTAAATAGTTAGAAAGCATACCATTGAATTAATTTCCTTTTTTCTGAGTTTCCAGATTACTGGGAAATTTTAATCTGTGTACACTCGGCTCAGCTCACATGGAGCAGGGACCTGCCGCCCTCACAAACGATCTGTGAGGGAAAACGTACCTGCAATCCCAGATGGCAACATTACAAGTGACAGGGTTGCATCCCAGAGTCCACGTATAAACTAATCATTGTGAACCAAGTTGAAGGTATACTTTCTCCTCTAGAAGCAATGTTAGAAATATCGTAAATGATGAGTTTCACAGGCCAGCCCACACAACTGCTGTCCAGTGTGTGGGCTGGCCTGTGAAACTCATCATCCGTCTAACCATCCCTCCATCCATCAAATACCTGGGAGTTTCCACTGTGTGCCGAGCAGCATGCCATGCACAAGAGTGCATCTGAATCACTTATGGTACATTTGCAGCTCATAGAGATGAAAGGCATGGCATAGTAATATTTGGCAGTCTTTATCAGCTAACCAAGAAATTGGCGTGTTAGTCTTTGTCAAGTAGTCCCATAAATATTTATTGAAGAACTGCTGTATGCCAGGCTCTGTCCTTGTCACTAGGAATAAAAGACAACAGGATGACAGCTGCCTTCAAGGAGCTTCCCAGCAGAACCTGAAGAAAAGTGGGTTTGATTAATGGAGCATGGAGAGGTCGGTACAGTTGCTTTCTGAAGCACTTTCTGGGCTTTTGCAAAGATGTTTTTATATTCGTGGCACTAATGCTTTGTTTGCTTCCATCACCTTCAAACCCTCACACCCAGGAAGCAATGATGACATCTGAGGAAACCAGCACTGGATGTCGTCAGTGTAACACTTAATGTTACCAACTATGTCAGGGCTCGTTTTTTAACCTCTCGAACTAAAGGGAACATTTTTGAGACCTTGGAAAGTTAAAAGAGTACGGAGAGAGTTAGGAGTTAGACAGAGAGTGTTTCTAGTGTGGGGAAGAAATACCCTGAGAAGGAATCAGCGGAAAGAGAAGCCTGCTGAAAGGAGGCTTACACACAGCCAAGCAAACTCAGCTGCTTCCCCTCGGTGCTCCCTTTGTGACTGGACTGCGGAGCTGGCTGTCCAGGGCCAGCGGGACTTTGGGCAGTTGGAAAAGGTGAGAGGCAGCAACCAGCTTATCAGGGTAAACCAGAAAGTCTTGATGGTTGCCTGCAAGGGACTGCATGACCTCTGACCTCTGCCCCTGCCCTCTCCTTCCCCTCTCTGCTGCAGCTGGAGCAGGGTCCTGTCTCCTGCCTTTGCACATTCACGTGGCCCTCTGCCTGATATACTCTTTTCCCAGTTACCAGTACAGGTTAGTAGCTCACCTCATTCAGGTCTGTCTGCTCAGTGTCGCCTGACTACAGTCCTTTTCTGAACACCCTGTTTTAAATAACACACACCCCCTGCCACCCGGCAGTCTGTCTCCGCTTCATTTTTCTTTATTGCACTCAACGACTATCTGACATTGTTTATTTGTCTCTTGTCTGTTTCCTTCTACTAGAATGTGAGCTCCATGAAAACAGGGCTCTATTTCCTATGATGGTAACACACCATTGCACATAGTAGAAGGAATTAGAAGGTGCATTTTCAAAGAAGGGGCTTGTAGTCTAGAAAGTGCTTTTTCCTAAAAGGAAAACTTTTAAAAAATCTTTTTTCAGCCTATAATTTATTTGTATTCAATTTTGAGACTACCTTGGGTAAGGAGAGGGTGCAGTTGGTGATGGTATTCTGTATTCTTCTACTAGAAGGTTTCGGGTACCATTTGTGATTGCATTAATTTTCACTGGCTTTTTCTATTTCTAACTTTTTATTTGGATAAATTCAAAATCTACAGAAAGTGTGCTGGAATTGTTCGATGAACATCTGCATACCTTTTACTTAGATTGAATATTTGCTAACATTTTGCCACATTTGCTCTCTCTCTAGGCGTGCACATTATTATAATTCTCACTGAACTACTTAAGAATAAGTTGTAGATATGACCCTTCACCTCTAAGTACTTCAGTTTGATTCACGGAAAAAGGAGATACAGTTACCATATTCAAGAACTGTAGCGTTGATGCAGCAGTATTATCTAATGTCAGACCTGTCTCGTTGATGTCCTTTATAACAGCATTATACATGGAACAACAGGGAGGAAGTCTCAATCCAGGAAACAGTCTGGGACCACACATTGCATTTGGTTATCAAGCCTCTTTCATCTTTTTGCTTGTCTTTTATGACATTAACATTTTTAAAAAGTATAGCCCATTTGTTTTGTAAAATGTTCCCCAATGTGGGCTTATTTTATATTTCCTTATGATTAGAGTTAGGTTATGCATTTTTGACAGAAACATTACATAGGTGACATCCTAACCTTCTAAGTGCAGCCCCTCAGCAGGTACCTGATGCCAAGTGGTCATGACATGAAATTTGACCACTTGGTTTAGGTAGTGTCCAACAGCTTTCTTCACTGGAAAGGTACCTTTTTCCTTTTGTAGTTTAGAAATAACCTGTTGAGAGATTCTGCAAAACTATGTAACTGTTCTACTCCCCAGCAAACTTCCACCTAATGGTCTTAGGGTCTCTGGAGTTTCTTGCCTGAATCCATGATAAAGATGTTGGTTGCAAAATGGTTATTTTTCTGACTTTAATTCCTTATATGTTTATAAGTTGGTATTCTATAGTAAGAACTTTCACTTTACCCATTTGCTTATTTCCTTATTATAAATATGGACTTACAGACTCATGGATTCCTTTCTTTAACACCAGTGTGTTAGCCCTAGCTGGTGTGCCTATGTTGATTGGAGCTTCATCCCATAAACTGAAAGGTCATGGGTCCCATTCCCAGTCAGGGCACATTCCTAGCTTGCAGGTTCAGTCCCAGTTGGGGGTGTATCTGAGAGCTAACCAACTGATACTTCTTTCTCACATGGGTGTTTCTCTCCCTCCCTTCCGCTCTCTCTAAAATCAGTAAACATGTCTTCAGGTATGGATTAAAAAACAAACAAACCAACAAACACATAAACAAACAATAAATCAGTGTGTTATAATCCATTATTGCCACGCATTTTGATGCTCAGATTGTCAGATTGGCCTGTCTCACTGCACTGGTCCCTAGCATTTGGGGATAGAAATATCTAGTCCCAGGAGTAAGAAATATTTTTAGTACATTCACAGTGCTTCTGAAATTTTAATTGCATACAAATCACCTGGGGCCCCAGATTCTGCATTCCTAACAAGCTCCCTGGTGATGCTGCCGCTGATGGTCGGTGGACTGCAGTTGCGGTAGCAAAGGTGGACGAGTCTATGGGCTGCTCTGGAAGACCTAAAACATGTCTTGCTCTCCCTGAATTAAGATGAAAATTTTGCCTCATTTACACAGAAGAGACTGATCTTTTGAAATATGCGTGAGCTCTGGTAGGCAGTGGGGAGAAAAGCGCCACTCCCCAGCTGCTTAATTCTCAGAAACCAACTAACTCTCATAATGAGGAACTAACTCTGCATTCCCCTCACTGGTGCTTGTTTTGCATTTCCCTAGAAATCCTGACCTTTCCGGGGAGCTGCCTTCAGCTGCTGATATCTGGGATTGGGAAATAGCACTACCTCAGTGGAGGATGTGACTCCACCAGCATTCTCTCTTAGTCAGACTGAACTTTATTGATTCCAAGGAAAGTCAGGCAATTTGAGCTCTCTTCATCAAAAAATAAATGTTCAAAAGAAATTTTTTTTTGCTCTACAGGAATTATGAGCTTCCTGTCATTGGCAGATTTCAGTGGCTTTGGGGCAAATAATTTCTTTTTCCCTTTTAAAGCCACTTCTAGACAGATTGTTGTTGGCACTCGGGCCATCTGCAGTTTGCAACCACTACATTGATAAAAATTTGAAATGTACATGGTATTTTGCATTGCTTAGTAATTTTCTTTAATCTATTTACAATTTTACTAGTAGTCCTTTTTTTCTTACATGATTTTATATACCCACCTGTCATCTGACTTTTACATTTCCCCTTACTTCATTCTATTAAGAATTGAAGGGGTCTTCCTTATTTATAGAAGAAGAGAACTTTCAAGCAAGGAAATCCAGTGGAGGTCTTAAAGGAAGCCTCAGAAATCAGAGGATTCCTCATGTAATGGACTGAATGTTTGTGCCCCACCAAATTCCTGTGTTGAAATCCTACCACCTAATAGGATGGCCTTAGGAGGTGGGCCTCAGGGAGGTGATTAGGGTTAGATGAACTGATAAGGGTAGAGCCCACACCACAGGGGTTGGTGCCCTTAGACAAAGGAGAGGCCTTGCTTCCTCTGCTCTGCTCTTGGCCACTTGCGGATACAACGGTGTCTGCTGTCTGCAACTTGGAAGGGGGTTCTCCTGAGAAACCCACTGTGCTGGCACCCTCATCTCAGACTTCCAGCCTCCAGAGCTGTGAGAAATCAGTTTCTGTTATTTATAAGCCTCCCAGTTTATGATATTTTATTCCGGCAGCCTGAACTAAGACACTTGTTGATAAAAAATTTATATAATCATCCTAGGTTCGCAGCTACCAATAAGCACTGGAGAGTGAAGGAGTGTGGAACTGATGTGCACATACCAACTCATTTAACAGAATCTGGAAGATTTCAAAAGTGAATGTTTAGTCTATGTTGTTTGTTTTCATCTCTACTATTTGTATGTTTTGCTCTTTCTGGCACTAAGATAGCTGATGAGAGTATTATACTTGAGTAAAGGTAGGGTAATTTCCGACTTACGAATGAATGATTCACAACTTCATACGCCCCTGTGCTCTTCTTTCGCTGTCCCCGCCCCCCCCATCCTTCCAGAAGGCTGGCCCCCACCTCCCTGCTGAGGGGTGGCAGGTACTCTTCCCCTTCTTGCAAAGAATGTACCTGTTACTAGAGCCCCTTTCGCTACCAGAAAGTGCCTTAGCTCTTGTGATGCCTTTCTTGGTCACAGCACATGCTTTGGAACTATATTGCTCGTGGAACTATATGGAGTTAGTGGAAATTTCATTTTCCTTCTCTGAGTAATGTTTGTGTTACAGAGAGTGCTTAATATAGACACAATATGAAAACCTAACTTCTGAAACCCAACCTGGAAATCTCCTAGTTAGATGCGTAAACAAGTAGATAACCTTTATGTTTTCTTTGTTCGAAGATGCCACCAGTCTTAGCCTGGTCTGGGATGATTGGCCCACAGAGGCTGCCCGGTTGCTATAGAAGCATGGGGCCGGCAGAGCCTGCGGTCTGTGCAGGCCACTCGCAGGGTATTCGGAAGCACGGCCGTGGCTGGGGGCCAAGCCCCTGTGGAAAACAGAAAAGCTGTTTCAGTGCCTTGAATGCTAGACACCTGGTACCAATTAGACCACACCTGCTTTCTGCTGTTTGGTCTCTGCCTTTCTCTCTTAAAAAAAAAAAAAGTCACTGAAAATCAGAAATGTTTGATTCTGATCCAGATCTCTATTACCTTTATAACCTCTCAAAATTGTATGTAAAATTTGGTGATAGTAGTAAGAGAGCAAGTTTCATCTATTTTCTCATTCAGATGTAGAAGAATATCTTATTCTGACATTGAAGAATTCTCAGGTGAGCTGCTTCACACACACACACAGCTCAGATAGACTGTGGGGGCATCCTTCACTGTGCCCAGAACAATGTTTAACATGTAGGGACTAGGCAGGTTTGCTGAATAAATGATCCAAAGCAAAATGGAATGGCAACTGGGTGTATTTTATTTTCATTTCCCATCTTACCAGCTTTTTCAAAACATCATTTTGATTCCAACAAACTTGGAATCCCTCATTATATTTCCATTGCTGTATTGGAACATTGCTCGAATATCAGTCCCTGGTTGTTTATGAACACACATATGCATAGACCAACTTGCTATACCCAAACACAGAAGTGCCTCCTTAGTTGACATGATTAACTGGCGGAATAGTCTGTGAGATTGCAGAGTACTTGGGAAGTTATGTGCGCCTTTAGTTTTACTCAAAAAGTCTTAAGATGATTTCTTAGAGTGTTACTTCCTGACAGTATGCTGCACTAATTTTACTTTCTGTACTGCTCTAGAGGGTATTATACATTCAGCCAGCATTTACTGAGTGTCTGCTAGGTTCACAGGCCTGTGCTAGCCCCGTCTGGCCCTGCCTTCAGATGGCATACTGTCTGAGCTGACAGATTGCACAAACATGAAGCATCAGTACTAACACTACACTGGTGAAATATCAGGTGCACTGCTCTCCTGCAGAAAAGAGAGACTCATATGAGGTGGAAGGGCTAGAAGAAGGAATCGTTTGGGAAGATGTAATAAAATAGCACTTGGCCTTAATAGATGTTGAAGAGGAGAAGGAAGGAGGGCATTCCATTCAGTGGGGAGCAGTATAAGCAAAGGCTAGAGGCTGGTGTTCACATTCTGTTTGTGGGACAGTGAGGAGCCTGGTCCAGGTGTGGAGTAGAAGTTCTGTGTTGGAAACAGTGGTGATAAGGTGCCGAAGCTGTCTGGTGCCAGGGCCCACAGGTGCCTCAGAGCCAAGTGGTCTGGAAGGTGGCCAGGCAGCCCAAGGATGGTTACAGAGCCGCATTGCTGGGCTCCACTCCTGCCTCCATTGGTCGTGAACTGCATGATCCTGGTTGTCATGCAAACTCCCTGAGCCAAGGTTCCCTCATTTGTAAAATGAGGACAATGATTGTATTTGTCTCACAGTGCTGGGTACTTGTTACAGTTCATCACATCCGTTATTAGGCAAGGGAAGGAAGTAGTGGCAGCCTTGCTTTAGGAAGCTGACTTTGATGTACAGGATGAATTTCCACTTGTTGAAAACTTCATGGGTTGAAGCTTGAGGAGGCTCTGAGGAGCTGCCTTTTACCTGCATGGAGTTGAAGAAAGGCATTCAGAGGTGCCACCGCCATTTCCAGACTCCACAGAAGAGACCAAAAAGTGGGCAGGGTGATGTGTTGAGCAGAGCCATTCTGTTTTCATTACGTCTCCATTCACAGATTTAAGAATGCTCATGCTTAACAGACATTGTGAAATAATTTGGTCAAACTAATTGGCAGTGTCCCTCGATAGCCAATGAGAACTTTTATTGTCAGTTAGAGGAAGTGAATTATTAGGCCACAAGTAACTGGAAGATTATTTCCTTGCCTTTTTGCTTCTTGGTTAATATTTTATATTGTGTACCCAAAGGCTGCTGTGCTGACAGGGATAAGATGGAGAATTGAATGTGAATAAATCAAAATGGAAAATAACTGGGAATATCCCTGTAAGAATTGTCATGCCCCACTTGGTTAACACATGCATGCTAATTCTGCTGTGTTTATGCTTTGTGTGGATAAGAAAACAGAAGGCAGCTCTCCACATGAAAACAGGAATTCTTTTCATACCTTTCCTTGAAGGTTTTCTTTCTCTTAACCATGAGATTTTCAGCTGAAAGGAAGTTAACTCATGCACTAGGAAGTTTGAATTTTTACTAAGCTTTTGTCTTTGTAAAAATGTGAGTAAGTTGCACTTCAGTTCTATCTTTATGGTGGAAATTATATGAAAATTTTTATGGCATAAGCATTACAAAGGACATAGCTCAGCATCTTCAAAGGATAATATTACAAAACACATTTTTATCACAGTAAGCTTTAATTCCTAAGTACTACTTGTCTGTATTTGATTCTGAATATTATAGATGTTTCCGCATGTAGTGTGGAGTGTTCTTGTGTACCATTTCAGTGGTTTCAGGGTCAGGGCTTACAAACGCTGATAGATCTGCTGTAGCACTCCAAATTTGATGCCGTGCATGTACCGACACCAACAGTTGTTAATTAAGCCTTGACGATATCTGTCTTCTGAAACAGAAAAGAGATAACCAGTTAAAAGTGAGTGTGACTGTACCATTTGAAAAACACATCTCTCTAGTTTGTAGTTCATGTGATCTTTAAAATATGTAATCATATGTGTAGACATGTATGTATATATGTATATGTCTATGTATATATGTATCAAGTAATCTCTGTGACTATTTGGCTATATATAGTTCTATGCCAGGTAGTGTAAGTATTCATCTGTACCTGATTCCTTTGAAATGATTCAAAACAATGTATAAAATTAAGGGCAGTATAAATTACACTGCCCCCCACCTTCAATTTGCAGTTCTGGTGCTGCGGCTCCAGTTCTGCCTGCGTTGTCACATGGCTGTCGTCTCTGTACGTCTGTGCCTTCCCATGGCATTCTCTCAGTCTCTCTCCTGGACTCACGAGGACACCAGTCTTCTTAGGTGAAGAGCCCCACTACTCCAGTGTGACCTCATGGTAACTTGATTGTACTTGCAAAGATCTCATTTTCAAATAAGGTCACAGTCACAGGTACAAGAGGACTTCAACAACATGTCTTTTGGGGAACACAATTCAACCCATAACACACATTTAGAATAAATTTGTACAATATTTAGTAAATATGTATGTGAAATGTGTGTGTTAATGTGGCATATTAGAACAATGGAGTTAATAAAGTACAAAAATGTGAAACATTCATGTTGGTGTTGCATATGGGTATTATAAATGTCAATTTCTAAAAGCAAACTTCTACTTCTTCAGTTTTATTAATGACTGATTTATTATAAAGATACTTCTCAAGTGAATTAACTTATATGACATAAAGCATTCATATGAGTATTCATGCCTATGCTTGTAATTTCAGTTTCAATTACAAAAATTCTTTCCTTTTCTGGTAGAAATGAGTATTCCACTTAAAACTTTGGACTTCATTGGTAAAAAGGATTAAGGAATAAATTGTTCATGAAATACTGTAAAGGAAATGGTGATCTACTAATTTATAATTATCAGCTTCCAATGAACTTCCTTGTCAGTACATGTGATAAGCATCATCCTTCTAAAATTGTTAGGAAGTAAAGTATCATTATAAGTTGTTTAAATCAAAAACAACAATTCTTGACAAAACTTACCTTTTAAAAGCATAGCAGATACATGTAATTAGCTCTCTACCTTGGGTTTTTCTGAGTTTCTTAATATAGTAAATTAAAATGCTGGTACTCAAATGATGAAATATCAAAGCCTCCTGTTTTGTAATTCAACAATATAGGTAGTGAATGAACCTCAGTCTTGATGACTTGGGTGAAAAATACTTTGAAACTCTTTTACCTTGTTCATAGATTCTTCAGGGTTTGAATATAACAGTCATCCAGAAAGCTAGCAGGGGAGAACACTGTCAGTACCTGTCAACATAAATTCCTTTCACCATCAGAGAATTAGAAGCATCCTATATGTCTCCTTAGTCTGTCAGGCCAAATCTAGTTCCCACAGCTACAGTATCCTTATTTCAAATGTGTCCTCTCTCATTGCATCTGCTCTTCTTCAAAGGAGATGAGATGGTGAGTTCTCACGACCTGTCCTCCAGGGCCTCTTCTCAGACCAGGATGCAGGTGCTGAGGTGGCCACAGTGAGGCTGGCGTGGACATACACACACACACACACTCCAGCATGACCTGGCCAGGCCAGGCCAGTTTGCAGCACTATCTCTAAGTATGTAAGCAGGTCATTTACCCGTCAAAGGCCTGTGTTTTCTGTAGGTCAGCATTCCAGAATCCCACGTAGAATGGAAAAGTACTTTCTCCTTAAATGCCACTAGGACTGTTTGGGGTCTTGAAGTCAGAGGGGAGAGGCAAAGCCTGCTCCTTGACAGGGGGGAATGTTTTGGTTTAATATTCATTTTCTCTTTGTTGGTAGACTTTCTCCATTGTGACATAGGAGAAAGATGAGATTGTGGCAAATCTTTACAGAGAATAAAAGACAGTTTCTAATTCTCTGAGCCATTTGAGGATGGTGATGGTGAGGATGATGATGATGCCATCACCGTTTGGTTAGTTAAATCACTATATTCTATTCATTGCCTGAAACTTAGAAATCATAAGTTAAGGTGCTGCACTACAAGTGTTCTGGTTTGATGGTTTGAAACAAGTGTTCTCAAACCATCAAGAGTTATTGGAATTGTAGAAGTGATCAACCCTGGGATATAGGAAGTTTTTCATTGCTATCGTCTATACACATTCACAGAGATATTCTCCAACTCAGGAATTGGCAAAATATAGCCCAAGGGCCAAATCTGGTTCACTGCCTGTTTCTTGAATAAAGTTTTATTGGAACACAACTACACACATTCCTTTATGTATCATATTTGTCAGCTCTTGCCCTATATGTGGGCAGAGTTGATTAGTTGGAACTGTGACCCACAAAGCCTAAAATGTTTACCATCTAATGTGTTACAGATAAAATTTGCTGACCCCTACTTTAGGTACTGCTTCAAAATTGCACAACGGTACAATCGAAGAACTTCAAGGCCTGCTGGCGGTTATAATGTATTCCAAGGCTAATGCAGTTCTGTAGACAGTCAGGTCAGGTCAGTTCATGAAACAGCTTGCCAAGGGTCTTACTGTTTGTTGGTGATTTTCTTTTACTTTTTTTAAAACAAGATTTTTTCCCATAACTTTTTTTTATTTTAAGATATACATCACAAAAAAATTATCATTTAACCAATTTATGTGTACAGCTCAGTGGCATTAAGTATATTCATATTGTTGTACAGCCATCAACACCATCCACCTCCAGGACTTTTTCATCTTCCCAACTGAAACTCTGTATCCATTAAATACTAATTCTCTGTTCCCCCACCTCGACCCACGACTCCCCCCAACCACCATTCTACTTTCTGTCTCTACGAATTTGACTAAGTACCTCAAAGAAGTGGAGTCACACAGTAGTTGTCCTTTTGTGACTGGCTTATCCCTACTTTTTTTTAATTGAAGGAAATATGCTTTATAGATGCAGAGAAATTC
The DNA here is from genome assembly GCA_028533065.1 of Trachops cirrhosus. Taxonomy (NCBI): domain Eukaryota; kingdom Metazoa; phylum Chordata; class Mammalia; order Chiroptera; family Phyllostomidae; genus Trachops; species Trachops cirrhosus. The sequence continues at coordinate 129,696,893 of CM052542.1, forward strand.
TAGCCTTGTCCCTGTCTGATTCACCACTTGACTTGGTCCAAGGTAAGCTGATCAAATTTTCTTAATGTCCTCAGCTCTAAAATTGCACATCTTTTCCTGAAGAATACAACACAATGACATGATATTAGTCTATTAAAATTAAAAATTTAAGGCCTCAAAATTTACAGTGAATAGTCACAAAATATTAACTTGCAGTTCATGTCTTTGCTTCCAGTATTATGGTACAAGAGAACACAAAACAACACTCAGAAAGTGACTTTGTGGACATATGAACCAGAGCCAAAGATGAAGGATGATAATTCAGGTCACGTGATCCACTCCTGGGTAGGATCAAGCATACTTCTCTGGTGACTAGTTCAGAGTTTGCCAAGTTCAGTGTCTCCCTGTTTCAGACAGTGTTGCCTACACACTGTCCACACCTTGCCCTTTGCACTTCCCTTTTGTGTGCTTCTTGTGCATTTTTTCCTACTTACACAAAGTTATTTCATACAAGGTAAAATATAATTGATTATATTTTAAGTTAACTAAATATGTCACATTTTAGTCATGCCTTGCCAAGACTTATACCCAGGTCACTCAGTTGGAGTTCTGAGTGCTCATAAAACTCTCTAGCCTTCTGTATACACACTATTTCTTGATTTCATCTTGAGATGAATAATTTAAGCCATGGTTTTCATACCTTACTCATTTACCACTTAGAGAGAAATCTTATTTTAAAATTCTTGTAGGGGGAAGAAGGGCACCTGGCAGGAAAGTTGGGTGACCAACTGCTGCATGGATGTACTTCCTAAAAGCAAATAAATTGTACTGAGGCATTTGTTTTAAGTATTTGTTTGTCACTAGGCCTTAAATTATATCCAATTTTTATTGTTGTCCCAATAGCAGGAAAGAGTATAGATATGACATTCTTAAAATTAATTGAGCAAGTGTTTATTTGCTTACTATGTAGTAAGTGCATTACTTGTATTATCTCATATAATCCTATTAAAAACTCCTCTGAGATTTGTCCTTTTATCATATCCATTTAAGTGATGAGAAAACTGAGACCCAAAAAAGTTCTCTGGCCTATCACACAGAGCCAGGAAGAGGTTGCCGGAACATGAATCTGAGCAGTCTTGACTACAAAGTCAGATTTTGCTTATTTGCCTGTTATTCGTCCAACACATGTTTAATGAGAGCATATTATGCTTCAGACTTGATTCAAGGGCTAAACCAGCAATGAAAAACACCTTGCCCTCATGGAACTCCTGCTCTGTAAACTACTTTCCTATGAAGCCATCTTGCATTCTCATTCATCTCTGACCTATGATGCTGGTGCTTTTTTTCAGCTTCTCATTAGGAAGGTTTGATAAGTGGCAGGAGATTTTCCAGTCACTTCTTTCAGCAGACAGAACTGAAGAAACCATTGAAGACAAATACTGTTTGTTTCTTCTTGAATGATCAAGGACAAGTTATCACAGCTTCTGAGATTATTGTAGGTCACCCTGAGGGTCAAGAAATAAGCATGTCTATCTTATATTATAGCTAATGCCCCTAGCTTTAACTTACATGTTTTTCTCTTAGCTTTTCTGCAAACCTATATAAAAATAACCAGTAAAAAAAAAAGAAGAGAAAAGAAAACAGTATCTTTGTCATTAAGGCTTTGAATAGTTGATGACAGTATGGACATATTAATTTACCATTTGTTTTCAAGAGCATTGTTTGTTTTTGGTTTTGATCCAAGACAAAATTATGAAGCACAAGAGCAAAGATCATCTTGGGTGCTTTGCCATCCTCTTTCAGATACTCTCTTACCTCTTTCTGGCTCCCCAGCCTCCCAGGGAGCAAAATTTTATAGTTACTACTCCACTAGAGAGTTAACTCATAACTAAATCTTCCTGTCCTTCCCTGGCCTTTCTCCTATCCTATAGACTAAGAAGTCTACTAATTCTGGCAAGCTGGGATCCTAAGAGCTTAACTATGATCCTGCCTGGAGAATTTGCATCTTGATGGAAAACATTTCTGCTACGCCTTCATTTGAGGGGAATGAATAAAGATTTAGCACACCACTTCTACAGTGTTGAACTAACCCAGATTATTAAACATTTTGGGGGAACTAGTTTTCTTTGTATGATTTTGAATAGCTTAGTGAAATATTTAGGTTTTCCCAACTTGATATTTTTTAATGGATGTGATGAGTATTACTGCAGAGAGAGGAGAACTTTCCGACCACCCCATGCCCTGTTTTGTGCTGTGTCCTGGATCCATCGCCATGTTCAGAGTGTCTCATTTGTTTCACAAATAATCTTTGGACGTATCTTAATGCCTCTGCTGGGTGGTATGGAATTATTAGGTACTATTCAATTGCTGGTGGTCCACAGAATTACCACTTATACTGTATATTTTTTACAGTTTACAATTTAAAGAACACTTCTTCTCATCTTGTTTAATCTTCTCTGTGCTCATTTTAACAACATACAAGAGTCCAAAGGAGAGCTTCCCTGTAAACTAGTGTTTAAGATGACAATATTAATCTCAGTTTTCATAGGCAAAATATGAAGCCAAAGGAAGTTAAGTGACTCGCCCTGACTAAAAACCAGGTTCTCCTGACTCTGAGTCTAGAGTTCTTTCTTCTAAACCATAACTACCTGAGAAGTCAGGACCTTTTCAATTCCTGTGCCTAGCCGCCTCTAGCATTTGAATGTTTATGTTACTAAGTTTCTGTAATGTGTTTGCCTCGATTGAATTTCGTATCTTTTTTTATGGTAGGACTTTTTTCTAACTTTTCTACAATCATTCCTAACTTAGAATCATCTACATTCAGACTTGATGGAATATTTGTAGTTTCTGCATTGAAATTATTTGTTCACTTATGATCCCCAGGGATTTAATCTGACCTCCCAAAATAACAGTTGTGGTTCTGTAATGTTTTAAAATATCATAGCCCTGGTGATTGGAGTAACTCCAGCTTTTTCTTATAGTCTGTACCTATTTTAGTTGCAGTCTCTGTTCTTCCAGTATAAATGGAACTTGCTTCAGCCAACTGTTGACATCACAGTAAAGAAAATACAGCTAGTTTTTCCTCCTCTCAAAGAAGAAAAAAATTGTCAATCTGTCTCTTTAGCATAATGTATTTAAAGCACTTCGAAATATTTAGCTAGCTGTACAGTCTTTTACAGACTAATCTTGCCCCATACCTATGCTATTTATCTGTACCCACTTTTAGTACATTGACTTAATTTCTCTTTTTTTTTCTGGCTTTCTCATTAAATACCACAGCTTTTGGCATTCTACCTTGCTGTCTTTGTAACTGGCAGAGTCTTATGCGTGTAGAACTAACTTCTTAACCACCCTTGGTATTCCATCTTTTAACGGGCATTTTTGTCATTTGATCAGGTCCCACTTAACAATTTATTAATAAATGTGGTGAATTGCTCCATAATTGTTTCTTGTGGATAAGTCTCTACTCCCTGGTGTGATTTTAATTAGTAGTCCTAGCAGGCAGGGATTATGCCTTGGCACATCCTTTGTAAAGATCCCTCCAAGAAGAAACTGAAGCAAGAATACCCAGAGTATGTTTCAGAGTGTGTGCAGTCATTCAGCTTTTCAGTCAGTATTTATTTGAGTGTTTTCTGTTTGTCATCCACTCTGCTAGGGACGCAATGTATCCATTGTGCTTACACACTAGTAGAAGGGTCAGACCAGTAAATCCGATAATCCAAGACCATGTGATGTGGGACTTGAGAGAATTAGTATAAGTTATTATATAGGTATGTGATGTTTGTATGTAGAGGAAACTCTTAAGCAGCTTTGAGGTATCTGGGAAGGTAGCCTTTGAGATTATCTGCTACCTAAAGGATAAATAAGAGTTGGCCAGATTTAACATGGAGGGGAGAGGTGAGAGGATTGGGACAGGGTGCTCATTTGAAAGAAGACCCACCTCTCTAGCTAGAGGGTAAAAAGGTTCATTAAGGCTACAGCATGGAGTTCAAGGGAAATACTGTAGGAAGTGACTGGGATTCAGGATCAGAAGTGTTTGATCCTGAAGTGTTTGGGCTGAAGTGTTTGGCTTTATCACAAGGGTTTTTTGTTTGTTTGTTTTCTGTTTTTCTTTTTAAGCCAGGGAGGAGCATGATCAAATTTGTGCAAATTTTTAGTTAGAAAGAGTCTGTGGCTGTGCCGTGGAGAATGTTTGGACAGAGAAGAGCTGTAGGGAGATTGCTTATGGTCCATTGAAGTAATGGAAGACAGAGATGATAGTGAGAAAGGATCAAAACCAGGGTAGGTTAAGTGGAAGGATTCAGAAGACATTTAGCAGAGAGAGTCCTTGAGAATTATTGATTGCAGGAGAGGGCGATTAGAAGTCCTTTAGTTCTCTGTTCTTCTCCTATCCCTCCATCATTTATTTTAGGCTATTCATATATTTTGAGCTGTAATATCCATGGCCATAAAATAAGTACACTTGGACCTAGTAGGACAGTTTAAATTTTAATATATTCTAAAATCTTTGCAGGAAGATATTTAGAATACAGAGGGTAGTTTTACATTAGAGATACTCTGTGTTAAAAGATTAAATAGCATACTTATATAAAATAATTTGCAATAATGAAAAAGTCATATTTATTATTTCAGGGAAATGTAAAGATATAATCCTATTTTTAAAATGTTATGCCATTAAACAGTTCATTGATGATGTATTTATTAGGTAAGGAAGGAATGTGAACTTTTCAGTACAGAATTACCCATCCATTTGTCCAGTCTTAATGGAAATAAAAATCTAGATGTAAAATACAAAGTAATGAAAACATTTATTAGGTATACAGATAGTTCCAAGTAGTTCAAAGGTCTATCAAGAGCCATTAATGGTTCCCTGGTGAATCTGGATCAATGATCAAATGGAACAAGTTATTGCTTTCAGTTTATGCTTCTTTGATAGTAAATCACCAGTGTCTGGTTCCCTCCTAAATACCATCTAAGCAGTTATTTCCTGCCCTCTCCTTATCCATTCTTCTCTCCCTTTGTCCCTTTATTTTCTTTAAGTTAATTTGTTTCTTACCAGACCTTCCTTAAGTTCTTAGACTTGAGAAGTTATCTTGAGAGGTGTAAATAATATGGGAGTTGCACCTTAGTTTTAGTCTTGGCTTTACCAAAATCAACTCCGTGTTTATGAATTTGCCACTTCTCAGAATCTTGGCTTCTATATCTGTAAAATGAGAAAGCTGAAGTAGATTAGTGATAAGGGGACTCCCACCTATGATTATTTTATCTGCCTTTTCTTTTTCCTGGTCCTGCATATCCAGTTGCTTCCAGGCCTTTGTTCACTTGAGGGTCCCACTGATACTGGAGATTTGTTATCAGAGCCATCCCCTCATATTGAAGCTCCTATGGTTTGTTCCAGCCCCATCAGAACCAAGGGACTAAAGAGTGAATTACTGCAAAGCTGTCCCAGGGGAGAAGGAGAGGCAACCAGGCAGCTGAAAGTCTTATGTTTAAATGCTTAGAACCTTCACTTTCAGGTCAGGAAACTTGCCCCTTTGTAGCATTCTCTCTTGCATTTTCTTTTGTTGTTATTTTTATTTAACCAGATAGATGTTTGAGGTTTTTATTTTATTTTTCTTTTTTTGTGTGTTTGTGCATTTTTTTTCTCGGAATGGGAAAGGCAGGGTGGTTGCTAAAGAGGGAAAAAGAGAAACCACTGAACATTTTTTACAAATCATGCTGCCTCTGGGGACACAAGGCACAGATTTCTTTACATAGGTTGTAATTCTCTCCCAAGTCCGCCATTTTCATTTTCAATTATGGCAACCCACCTCCACATCTGTCTTCAGGTACTGCTCTATAGCATCTTTGTGACCCCCTCCCTCCATTGCCAATGTAAGAACTCCTAATATTCATCCTCGAGCTCATTTTCTCAGTGCTAATTAACCCCGCTTATAATGTTGATCAACAATCACATTTAAGCCCCTCTGGACTTCATTAAGTGTTATTCTTTGAAAATATATTTAAAATAGGTTAATGTGGAAAATAAGAAAATACCAAGTTGTGTAGTATATGTTGTAACAGTAATATCTTCCATTACATATTTTAAGTGCACTAGTAATAGGGTGACTTTTCACATATTGATCTGTTTAGTCTCCACGAGATGAAAGATCTGAAGAGTAATCTTTCAGCTATAAAGTCTTTGATCTGACGTGTTTTTCATTCTCATTGTGATTGCTGTGACTTACTCAAGTTGACCCAACTTGGAAATGAGCATGTTGGCTTAAGAAAGACCACCTTTACCTTAAAAATGTGGTCATTGATATTAGTAGCTGTTTCAGAAAATGTATTGCTCCAGCTGTGATACTAAAAATGGTAATTTTTAAATGTTATGTCCACTCTATATAGTTTAATTATGAACTGGACATTTCAAGAAGCTCTCCTAGTCTGTTTTTTGGTGTATTTTAAATTTGAAGTGGACCTTTGAACCTGTACAACTGCTGGATTAGCAGTTACTGAGTTCATTGGTTTGTCACTGGAACTATCTTCACAGTCTAATACCCTGGTAATATGGAAGGTGACTCCAGTCAACTGGAAATAAAGCAAATAATTTGCATTAGTCCTCCGCCCCACAAATACTATCAACTCCCTAGACATCACTGCTCTCACTTCTACAGAAGTAAAGATGATGCAGTTGCAACACCTTTACCTCTTTACTTGCAAGCTGCCTTTTGCAGATTCTGTTTGCCATGTTAGTTTTAACTTTTGTTACTTTTGTTTTAGGGGTGGTGACCACACTGTTTTCCCTGCTACCCTGGGATTTACTGGGTTGCAGTCTTCTAAGAAGTAAAGAACCAGGTCTAATTATGTTTAGCAAAATAGTGTTGGAGTAGACACTTGTAAGTTAGTAGAACACAGAATAGTACTAAATGACTTGACGAATCTTTTAATACATGCTTTTAAATACACTTTTTGCAATGAATGGTCTTTTGTAGATCTCAAAGAAAACAAAAATGTAACATTTTTTTGTTTTCTTTTGACCCTTGCAGTCATAACTCTTTAACTTTGCACTAAGCCCCCCAAAAGTGCTCCTGCTTGTTTACAGTTATCAAGGATCATGCTGTCTGTACCCACCCCAGAGTAACAAGTTAGTGATTTTTAAATAAGGTGCAAATCAAATGATGTGTTGTTCCCCTCTCAACTGGGTAGGACTAGCTTGGGGAAGATGCAGCCCAGTAGACAATTTCGCAGGGTGACCCATTTTCAACACTGTTAATTTTAAACCCGCCAAGAAAACTATACCAGACATTGTTATGATGAAAACAACTGGGATGGGTTGGTGGTGGAGAGAATAAGAACCGATAAAAAATTTGGCCAAAGCTACGTGTCGCACAGAAGCCGCGGCTGCAGGGCGGGAGGGACGCCCGGCACCTGCGTGGAGCGCGAGCCGGCGGGCGTGGCCTGCGGGCGTGGCGCCGGGGGCGTGCCTGGGGCGTGGCCAGCCACTGGCGCCGGCGGTTGAAAGGGGGTGGAGTTGCCCTTGGAGGCGGCACCGGCCCTGCGCCCCGAGGCCCGTCGCGCCCTATCGTGCCGGAGCCGAGTGGCCCCGCGGAGCCGGCGCGCTCCCGCCTGCAGGGGGAGGGTGGACGGGGCGCCGGCACCGGCCAGGCCGCGGCAGGCGCTGTTTCTCTTTCACTTTCCTTCCCTGTGAGGTCGGCGCGCTGGAGGGCGAGGAGCGGCGGCGGCGGTGGCGGCCGCGGGGTAGGTACTGGGCGGGCTTGAAAGTGGCGGAGGGGCCGAGACCTCGCCGCCCCCGCACCCCCCACTTCAAGTTTGGGCCGGGAGGGGGAACGGCACCGGCGCCTCCAGGCACCTGCCGCGGCCCCCCGCCGTCTGGAACCGGGAGAGTTCTTCTGGAGCGGGGGTGGCCGGCGGGGATGTGGGGGCTTCGGAGGCGCGGCCTCCCCTCCGGTGTGAAGAGAGCGGCGGGCTGCGAGCGCCCGGCCCGGGAAGAGGCGGCGCGTCCTCCCCAGCTTGCCGGGGCCCGGCTGAGCGGCGGCGTTCGCGGGGCCCGGCCACCTGCGGGGCTGGCGGGGCGGACGTGTGCCTGGACCGCCCGGGGGCCGTACTGCCGGGTCCCTCCGCTGGACGACGCGGAAAAGTTCCCTGCCGTCTGCTGTGCTGTCACTGCACGGACTTGTCTGCTTTCTCTTTTGGTGACAGTACTCTGTGGCTTACGGCGTTCATACTGCCCCAGGTCCGGACCGAGCGTTTCCTCTTGTAGAGGACTTTCTCTTACTTGGAGCTTTTTGGCAAACCTACCTGTGGGAAAGGCAGGGCCCTCAATCCCAGTGTGTAGAGGGGAACGCGCGGACCAAGGCGCGGATATTAAATGCTTTGCTGAAGGTCATGCAACTTTAAGGTCCAAAACCCAGAGCCCCGTGTGTTAATTATGCTCCCTTTCTGCTACACCCTCCACACAATATTCCGAGCGATGGGAGGATTACACGCAGAACCTGTTCCTTGCACATTCTCAATGGCGATGTGTGGATGGAATGATGCATTTTACTTTTCCGGTTGCTTTATGTATGCTTATCTATGACTGAACAGCTAAGATAGGAAAAAAGCTCCTGTTTATAGAATTAAACTTAGGAAACCAACACCTTTTTCACGTCGTGTTTTCTAAGAGGTTACATTTATTATAAGAAATCTTTAAAACTTTTTAAAAAAGTAACCTTATGTACAAGTTAGCTATGCTGAATGTGTCAGGAAAAAGGTTAGTGACTTTCAGTTTTACTGTGAGCTAGTTTCATATATATTGTCTCATTTAATTCTCACCACTCTTTGGATGCTGACAATTACTTTCATTTTAAGGTTAACCCCTGCCTCCCCCCCCCACCCCAGACTTAGGATAAATAACATTGCCCGGGTTATATACACATTTACTAAATTTGACCAGTTTCTATCAAATATTTTTGTATCTAATAGAGATGAAGAGAGACTATAACTATAAATCAAAATATGTAACAGGAGAGAAGTAAGGGATAAAAACTACAGAGAGGTTCAACTAAGAATAGCATTGGAGAAGGGTTTTGTAGGATCTAGACAAGTGATTTTCAACCTTTTTCATCTCATGGGACACATAAACTAATACTAAAATTCTGCAGCACACCAAAAAATATATTTTTGCCAATCTGACAAAAAAATAGGTATAATTTTGATTCATTCACACCGGATGGCTGTTGTCCTTTTTTTATTTGACAGTCCAAGGGAAGAGAGGTCACTGACCCTGACTACCGGTAAATAGTCAGGTATTGCATGTTTTAAAAGTTCTTACAGCACCGGATGAAAATCACTGATCTAGGCGGAAGAGAGGGAGAACAGCTGAATAGAAGGCTAATGGCCTGCAGAGTGGACTGTGGGAGAGGGATCATTTCAGTTTGCCTGAGTGTTGAAGGGTATATTAAGGTCAGCTTGTGGAGGGTCTTATATACAAACTCCAAAATTTAAACATTTTTCAATGTGTAAAGAAGAGACACTGACATTCTTTGTCATTCTTTCTTTGACATTCTTTGCCCATCTAGAAGCAGAATATAAGATGGACTGAAAGTTGATGGATGAGGTAGCTTTGGATGGAAAGGAAAAGAACATCAGTTTGATTTGACTACAGACTTAAGTATGGGGTACAAAATGGAAATAGGGACCATTTTGATAGGGACAATAATGACTTCAGTTTTGAATCCTTTAACTTGTATCGCCAGGAACTCCTAATAGAGCAGTCAGCAGATAGTTAAAATCGTTACTGCATATGTGAAGTTGTCAAAACTGGAGTTGATAGCCTTGGATGTCATTGGTGACATCAAGGTGAGAGTTGAGGCTTCAGGACTGGATGAGTTTGTCATTACTCTGAATTAAAATTTAGCAGCTTTACGAATTAAGGTTGAAGTGAGGGAAATGTTCTCTTCACCTGTTTACCAAATTTGGAATATGCAACACTTGGCTGCTAATATAATGGTATTAATATAGTATCGGGAATTTAACACTGTTTTTTCTCATCTTCTAAATTGTTGTGGAGACAGGTATGGAAAAGCGGAACCACCAAAAGGAGTAATGACCAACAGTTTCATGACAGATCTGGATGCTAGTTCTCATGCCTCAGGCTATCCAGTTGGGGAACTCCATACCAGCTCTTGGGATCAGACTTTCATCCACTTAATACTCTTCTTTATCTGAACTACTGAAGCCAGTTCTAGTTAACTACGAATGGCTACCCAAAGGAAACACTTGGTGAAAGATTTCAATCCTTACATCACCTGCTACATCTGTAAAGGGTATCTGATCAAGCCAACTACAGTGACGGAATGCCTTCATACGTGTAAGTAACCTTTTATGTCTTATACCCATCAGAAGTTATGGGTTACACTTGCTCTTTTAAAATTACCACGCTTTGTTTTTATCTAGTTTTTAACTTTTAAAACAATGAGTATTCTAAGAATTAACTTTAAATATATTTTCAGGATTATCTTTACCACTGGGATACAAGTGGCATGAAATTTTCTTTTGTTATTTAAATTATCATACTTGACTTTTATCTGATTTTTAAATGTTCTAAAAATCATAATTATATCATTGGTTATAGTTTTTTAAAAATAAAGTATTTTAGGTTTTATAATTTTTAAAAAATTATATTGAAGGAATTAATCTTCTCAGAGGTTTTGTTAAAATATGCATACTTTAACCCATTTTTTAAACTACTTTATTGAGGTATGGCTGACATACAAACAGCTGTAAACATTTAAAGTCTACAACTCGATGAGTTTAGAGCTAAGTATACACTGGTGAAACTGTCACCACATCTTTGTCGTAAACATATTTATCACTTCCCAAAGTTACCTCCCAGCCTCTTATTACTTATTATTTTTGTGATAAGAACACTTAACATTAAATAAACTTAGCAAATTTTAGGTATACAAAACAGAATTGTACTCATAGGCCCCATGCTGTGCAGTAGATCTCTAGGACTTACTCATCTTGTATAACAAAAACTTTGTACCCTTCAAGTAATAACCAGCAACCTCATCATCACCTGGGAACTTGTTAGGAATGCAAATTAGTAGGCCCCACCCCAGTATTACTGAATCACAAACTCTGGGAGTGGGCACATCAGTATGTATTTAACAAGCTCTCCAGGTGGAGAGCAGGATGACAGCTAGTCAGGGGTGTATGGATTGAGCAAAAAGGAAAAAGGACTCATGGACGTGGACAACAGGGTAGTGATTGCTGGGGGAGAGGGGGCGTAAGAGGACTAAATGGTAATGGAAAAAAAATACAATAAAGATTTTTTTAAAAGAAGCTCTATGGGTGATTCTGAAGGATACTCAAGTTTGAGAATGATTGTTCTAAGATGATATCTGTGGAATTCCTAACAAGTTCCTTACCTGCCCTATTAGTAGAGAAAGAGAAATTTTTATAGCCCCTTATGCCAGGATTTTACATACTTTTGTGGTCCTGCCAATATGAATTTATTTTTCTATTTCAAGGAAAGTAATTCCAGTACATTCTAGTTTAATGCCTATCATGTGCACAAAAGTTGATACTTTATATATGTACTAGATTTCACTTTGGCTTTACAGTAACCTTGGAGAAATTTGGAGTAGATGTGGGAAGGAAGAGAGGGTATAAAGTTTTCATTTTGTGGTTGCAGAAACCTAGAGTTAAGTAACTTGCCTGGTATCACATCTAATGAGTAGTGGACCTGTATTTGTCTCCAAAGCCCATGCTCTAGGATAGAATGGTCTCTCTCTCTCTTTTTGAATCCTGCTTTCAGCTATACTCCATCTGCTGAACTGGCACGATATTACACAAGCAGTTTTAAACAGGAGCGCAGAATACAGTCACCTGGAAATGGTTAAAATGGCAAATTTTATGTTATATGTATTAAATTAAAAAAATAGAATCACCTAGGAGCTGTTTAAACATATACATGCTTAGAACTCCACCCAGAGAGGTTTGGTGGGCGTGTGGTGAGGTCTGAGCAGGTGTGTTTTGGAAAACCTCTCCAAGTGATGCTGGTGTATACTCCTTTGGGTATTACTGGCCCGTGCTGTTCAGTGGGCAGTTAACTATGAACTGTCTTGAAATACTAAGTCATTGTTGCCCTGTATCATTAACTTGAACAATTATAGTTAAATATCATCCAGCAGATATTTCTTGAATACTTACTATGTGCCATGCACCATTCGAGGCATGGAGGATACAGCAATGAACAAGATAGTAAAAAAATAAAAAATGAAAATCTCTGCTCTCAAGAAATGTTAGGGGGAACTAATAATATGTGCCACATTAATGATAAATGCCATGAAGAGGAACAAAAGCAGCTCTTAGATCAGAGAGATGGGGTTATTTTATATAGAACATCAGGGTTGGCCTCTTTGATATGATGAAATATGAACAGAAACCATAAGGGATTGAACTCTGTGAATGTATGGGGACAGTATTCTAAGCAGAAGGAAAATCAAGTACAAAGCCTTGAGGTAGGAATACCCTTGGCAGGTTCAAGGAAGAACAGTTAAAAGGCTGTTGCTGCAGGTCAGCTGAAAGATTATAGGACTTTCACCTTGGGTAATGAGATGTGAGATGGAAGTGGGGAAGAGTGATTGGACTGGGTATATTTTGGAGGAAGAGCCAATAGGATGTGGCTACTCGAGTGGGGACTTTATCTTACACTTCCATGTTTCCCACTGTACTAAACATGGCACCCAGACATGGTCCACAGTCTGTTTTGTTGCGCTGCTGACATTTGTGCATTGTTTTTATATTTGGGTGTCTCTAGCAATAACTGCCAACTCTGTTTGGAAGATAAGAAGAAAGCACAAATTCTTTTCTTCCCCCTACCTATTTAATAAAGATTTTATATCGGTTCTCAAAGAAACAGTATTTGGGACATAATGAAATCCCAATTTAAATGTTACTTTTTGGGAGGAAAACCAAAAAATTCTAGAAGTATAAATAATCAGTTTATAAGCAAGGGTTATGTTTATGTTTGCAACAGCAATTTAAGGTGTAAGGGGGTAGTGACAGTTTAACTGCACAAGTCATTCTGGCCTGAAAAATCCCTTGGAAGTCATCGAGCCTCTTTACCAAGAGAGAATGAAAATGGCAGAAGTGTAATTAAAAGACAGTGGAAAATCACAAGTGCGGCCTTTTATCACCAACAGAAAACACAGAACAGAGTAAATGATGGAGTCAGGTACTCAACCCCAGTGTCTAAGGAGACCTGAGGATTCTGTAGTGCCACCCTCTATGCACTTTCCGGTCCTTGGATTTCTATTTTTTGTTGTTGTTGTTTGTAGCTATATTAGGGTTTATAATGCAGAAATTATCCTACTTGCAAAATATTCCCTTATTTATATCGATAAAATAAATAGTACCACAAAGCAGTGTTCCTCAGTAATTGGTTGGGTGTTTGATACCTAGTTTTCTCATGTGTCATGTGGGACAGACTTGGTGGTATTGTGATTTGGGAGCAGTATGAAATAATAAGATAGCCAAATGGGACAGGAGGAAAAAGAGAAGCATTAAGTGACATTTTGATACCTCATAATATTTTCAATCTTGATTTAGTCATATAAAAAGAATATCTTACTAAGATTGTACAAAGACTATAAGTTTATGATACTAGAAGTAAAGAGTAGTTCTCATTATGAAAATTAATTAGGAAGTTTGAAATATATAAATGGAGCTTTATTATTGGTGAGCAAAACCAGGAATGGAATCTGCCCTTCTGGACTTCCTGGTCACGTGAAAAAGACAGGGTAATCAGTTAAGAAATGTATAAGATAAAATTGGATGTTGATAAGTGTGACGAAAATAATGAAACAGAATGATAAAATAACAGGTATGTGTCAGGATATGGCAGCAGAATGGAATGCAAGAGAAGGAAATAAACTGTTTTCTGAAATACCTAAAGCCACAGGTCCTAGGCCTCCTCAGGCAAGGACATTAATTTTGGGGTCTGGCTGCAGTACAGGTGCATTGGGGTGGGAAGGAGGGATCATGATTGGGTCTCCCTACTTTGACATAGATAAATGAATTGGCTTTACTCTTTTTTCAAAATACTCTGCAAAGGCAATTCAACTCTTTTTCTCATCAGATCAGAAAGTCTGTTGCCCTCCCACTCTTCCACTGCGATATTCTGGAGCTGACACTGACTGGCTTCCCTGTATATGTAGCAAGAAGGGCCGAGAGGAGCGGCGGGGTGGCTGACTGCAGCAGCCTTGACTTTCTCAGCAGTCCAGCTAGGTGGAAGAAGAACGGGGCAAGCCAGTCAGAAGGAAGGGGAGGCAGAGTGGCAGGGCAGGCTGCCTCCTGGGCTGTTGGCAAGGAGTTGGCGGGGGAAACTTACAGCAGCCTACTAACACCACTTCCCTTTGTCAGGCCAAGGACATTCTGTAAAAAGATAAAATTTTTAAATGAGATAAACATTTAAAACATGAATGAGTTTTTAGTTTTAAATAATCACTTAGCACTAGGAAACTAAATCTACATCAACTGTGGTTATAAGTTTATAAGATAATTTTAATAATTCAACAAACCTAAGGAAATAAACATTCACACAATTATTAAATTTTTAAAAACAAACAATTAGATGTTAGGCACTTTGCTAGCCACTAGGGTAGAGTGGTTAAAAAAATGATAAACTTGGAACTTAACCTATCACCCTATCAAGCAAAACTTCTCATAAGACAAGAAGACATTTCTGCACATGTATTCGGATCTGTGTTTTTCTTTCTTTGTGAACTCAAGTACTCTGAGACAACAACTACCTATGCCAACCTCTCCCAGATCTTTATTTCTGGCACAGTCCTTTCCTTTGAGCTTCGCAGTCCCACTGGTTGTCTGCTCAGATATCCTAAAGCTGCCTGGAACTCAACGTATCTAAAAATGAGTGAGTAGGATTCCAACACTCAGTTGGCCAAACAGGAAGTAGGCTGCACACTTGAGTCTCTTTACCTTCACTACCACAACAGGGACAAAGTCCTGACTGGTCCCTCTTAATATCTCTTAAATCTGTCACTTCACTTCTTTCCCCTGTGACCGTTCTGTCCTTCAATACTTCTCACCAAAGTCACTGCGGCCTACTCCTAACCAGTGTCATAGTGGTGATTTTTTACACATTTTACTGTCTTCGGCACTCTTTAGCTGACCCAAAATTTCCTAAAAATAACTTAGTACCCTCAGGATAAATTAAAGCTACTTAGGTGTGACTGATTTCTGTCCCATCATCCAAAACACACTTGCAAGTAATTGGTTTAACAGCTTGCTCTGCTTGGAATGCTCTTCTTCCATATACCTGGCTAGCAGGTACCCATTCTTCAAAAATCATCTTCAGATATGCCACCCACCTGCTACCACAGACACATTGGGTTAAGTATATTCTTAGTACCTAATACTTGAGTGCTCAGTAAAAGCCTAAATGAATAAATAGCCAGTCAGTTCATTATTTTATTATGTGTTTTTTCCTTTCAGAGATGCAAATGCAGTGATAGGTAGCTTGAAAGGCATGTAGACAGTGTTGTTTAGGACTTAACAAATTTTGAAAAACTGTCTTCTGAAGTATATAGGTGGGAGTCTTGTGGGTCTTAGGTAAGGTGAGGGAGAGATGCTGGGTTGGGGACTGGAGATTGGTGGCTTTAGATTAAGGGATGCTCTATCTCTTGCACTAGGGTCCTGAGACACTTTTTGAGGCTACTTAGAGTATATTTGCTGGTGGCCATATAGGTTGTTGACTTAAAATGGAAGACTGTTCACTTAAACTGAGAACAAAAGAGCTTTGTTCCAGCAGTTAAAATGTGAAGAATACAGTGTGTTGATTCTTAATTCACTTGTGGTTAAAAGTCTGCTTTAAAAACCTAATGATTCTTTCCTCAGAAAAAAAGAGAAGTTTTAGACATAGAATTCCATGCTACAAGACAGAATTCATTTTGTCCTTTGAAAGATTATGGCATGAATCCCCTAAGAATGAATTCTT
Organism: Trachops cirrhosus; assembly: GCA_028533065.1. Taxonomy (NCBI): domain Eukaryota; kingdom Metazoa; phylum Chordata; class Mammalia; order Chiroptera; family Phyllostomidae; genus Trachops; species Trachops cirrhosus. Next base: position 129,712,881 of record CM052542.1, read on the forward strand.
TGGAAAAACACATTGTTGTACTTAGTTTGTTTTTTATATATATATACACACATATATATGTGTGTATATATATATAGATATATATTTATTTATTTATTTATTTTTAGATCAAAGGGAAGGGAGGGAGAAAGAGAGAAACCTTAATGTTTGGTTGCCTCTTGCACACCCCCTACTGGGGACCTGTCCTGCAACCCAGGCATATGCCCTGACTGGGAATCAAACCTGCAATCCTCTGTTATACTTAGTTTTTAACTTACACAAAGAACAAGGGTTAATTGGTAATTAGATATAGTTGACGTGACAATTAAGGAACTTGGTGATTTTATGTGGTGATATGGGAGAATGAAGGAATAACTTATTCCTAAGATACTAAAATTTAAGTACTACCAGCTAATTACTTATTTTTTTAACAAGTCTTATAAATACACAAGTATTTAAGTTATGGAGAACTTTTGATACATTGATACTCAATGTTTAAAGATCTTATGCTACATATACTTACTGTTCAAAGTGCATTCACCAGACTAGCAGCATCACTTGGGAACTTGTTAGAAGTGCTTATCTGTGGGCTTTACTGTAGACCTCCTAAGTCAGAATCACTGGGGAGTAGGCCACAAATCTGTGTAAGGGCACTTCTTTGGGTGGTTCTGTGGTGACTGAAGTCTGAGAAACACTGCTCTGGACCACACATTTATAATAGTAGAATCTCTTGAATTAGGCAGTTTGCACTTTTAATCACGCAGTAATTAAATGCCAATGAAAAATTAAACTAATGTATGTCATTTATTGAATGTCATACATGGAATCATGAACTTTACTTTCATTGTCATAATCTTCCCAAGGACCCTTCTAGTTAGGCGGTATTATTTAGTCATTCAACAAATGTTTATTAGCACCTACATTTTGCCAGTTTTTATTCTAGCCAGTGGAAACATGACAACAAGACAGACGTAGTTTGTGCCCTCCTAGAATTTATGTTCTAATAGGAGAGACACATAATACACAAGTAAACAGTATAATTTCAGATGCTATGTGTATCAAATGCTATGAGGGAAAATAAAACAGAAGAAGGTATTTCTTGAGAGTTACCGTTTGAACAGAGACCAAAATAACAGGAAGGATCAACTGATGAGAAGGTTTGGGGCCAGAATATTTCAGATTCATATTCCGGTGTTTTCCACAGAGACTCCAAAAGGTTAAGGAATGTGGCTAATGAGTGCTAGAATTGGGTTCTGAATCCCAGATAGCTGACTCAGACACGTCTTCGTATTCAATTGTCACTTCCCTAATTTTCTTTCTGCTTGGCTATATCTTCTAAAATTTCTTTAACAATATGTGAATTTAAAATGCATATAGAATGAGCCTCTTTAACTATGTTTTCACGACTGTATACCTGCCTCTCTCTCTACACACACAAATACATACATACATAACAAAACATGATCTGAATGTTTTATTGATCCTGAATAAATAGCCATTATAATGAAGAAAACATATAAATTGAACTTTGTAATAATGTATTCCTTATGAAATTTGATCTTCAGAGTCAAGACTTTTTTTTAGAATAAAAATCAAAGGTCTATCAAAGTTTTTGATCCCATCAAAGAACTGTTAGAACTAATGAATGAATTGGGTAAACTTGCAGGGTACATAATCAGTACAGAGCAATCTCTTGTATTTCTGTGTGCTGACAACAAACTACCAAAAGAGAAATGAAGAAAACAATCCCATTTGCAATTGCATCAAAAAGGATAAAATATTTAGGAAAAAGTTTAACCAAGGACATGATAGATCTATATATTGAAAACTATAAGACGTTAATGAAAGAATTGAAGAATATACAAATAAATGGAAAGATATTCCATGCTCATGGATTATGCTACTTAATATCATTAAAATGTGTCCGTACTACCCAAGCAATATACAGATTCAGTGTAATCCCTATCAAAATCCCAATGGCATGTTTTTATAAAAATAGAACAAACAATACTAAAATTTATATAGAATTTTAAAAGACCCCAAATAGCCAAAGCTATCTTGAGAAAAAAGAACAAAACTAGAGGCATCGTGCTCCCTGATTTCAAATCTATAGTAATTAAAGCAGTGTGATATTGTCATAGTAATGGACACAGATATCAGTGGGACAGGACAGAGGAGCCAGAAATAAACACACATGTATGCTCAATTAATTTACAGCAAAGGAGCCAAGAATATAAAATGACCAAAGGACAGTCTCTTCAATAAATGTTGGGAAAATTAGACAGCCACAGCAAAATAATGAAACTGGACCATTATCTTATATAATAAACAAAAAATGAACTCAAGATGGATTAAAGACTTGAAAGTTAGCTCTGACCAGTGTGGCTCAGTTGGTTAGAGCATTGTCCCATAGACTGGAAGGTCACTGGTCGATTCCCCATCAGGGCACATGCCCAGGTTGCTGGTTTGATTTGCCCCTGTGGGGGCAGGGGATAGGAGAAGGCACCCAATTGAATTCTCTCTCTCTCTCTCTCCCCCCTCTCTCCCCCTCTTTCCCCCTTTTTCTCTCCCCCTTCTCTCCCTCCTTCCTGTCATCTTCTTTTGCTCTGTTCCTCTCTCTCTAAAAGCAACAAAAAATATCCTCAGGTGAGGATTTTAAAAAAGGCTTAAAAGTAAAACATGCCTGAAACCCTAAAACTCCTAGAAGAAAATGTAGGTGGTAAGCTCCTTGACATAGGTCTTAGCGAGGATTTTGTGAATCTAACACCGAAAGCGAAAATAAACAAGTAGTACTATATCAAACTAAAAAGCTTCTGTACAGCATAAGAAACTAGCAACAAAATGAAAAGGCAACCTGTTGAATGGGAGAAAATAATTGCAAATCATATATCTGATAAGTGGCTAATATCCAAAATGTAAAAAACTCATACAACTCAATAGCAAAAGAACAATCTGATTTAAAAATGGGCAGAGGATTTGAATAGACATTTTTCCAAAGCCATATATATGGCCAACAACAGGTACATGAAAAAGTTCTCAACATCAATCATGAAGGATATGCAAATCAAAACTGTAATGCATTATCACCTCCCACTATTAGAATGGCTATTATCAAACACAAGAAGTATCACGTTGGTGAGAATGTGGAGGAAAGGGTGCCCTTCTGCACTGCTGGTGGGAATATAAATTGCTGCAGCTTCTAAGGAAAACAGTACAGAGGTTCCTCAAAATATTAAAAATTGAACTGCCATATGATCCAGCAATTTTACTTCCAGGTATTTATTGAAAGAAAACAAAAACACTAACTTGAAAAGATATATGAACCCCCATGTTTATTGCAGCATTATTTACAATAGGCAAGATATGGAAACCTAAGTATCCATCAATGGATGAATAAAGAAAGTATGGTACATACACACACACAGGAATATTATTCACTGATATGGAAGAATGAAATGTTGCCATTTGTGACAATGTGAATGGACATTACGCTAAGTGAAATAAGTTAGAGAAAGACAAATAATGGATGATTATGATTTCTCTCATAGGTAGAATCTTTAAAAAGCTTTTAAAATTCCACACTGATAGATACAGAGAATAGATTGGTGGTTACCAGAGGTTGGGAGAGAAATGGGTGAACTGTTTTTGTTTTTTGGGGTTTGTTTTTTTTTTTAGTTTAAATAAAGTATTTATCTTCTTTTAAGGAAAAAAATCAAAAGCTTAAGTAGAAGTTATATTAAAGCCTCAGTGGGTATAGATATAATGTTTTAGGATTGTACTAGAGTTGAATTTGCTGGTATACTGATGTTACATATTTCAAACAGTATTTTGGCAGTAACTAGTCACTCATTCATGAAGGTGATTATAGTGTTCATTTTGATGATTCTTTTTAAATAACGAAGAGTAATTATAGGTCTTAGACAATCTAGGTGCCATCTATTATTAGTAATAATGTTACAGAAGAATTATATGAGATGTGTGCTGCTTCTAACTTTTGAAACTATGCCTTACATAGTAAAGAATGTTTAAACAGTTGAGCAAAGTATCGTAGTGGACGCTGAAAGACAAAACTAGGGGATAACAGATGAAAAATGAAATTTTCATATTGGCTTCTGAGAATAAATTATATCTGGATCAGAGTCAGTTGGAACTGATATTAATGATGGATTGAAAGAAAATATATGACCTCAAATACGTATACAGAATTAGAAACCCGGGTCAGTGTGCAGGTATGTTTAGGAGTCCATCAGAAAGGTTGACTGTAAATATTAATAAGTACAGTCTAGCCTATACAAAAGACAAAAGATAATTTCATTTCAATACTTTAAAGACTTTTCATAACTACTGATGCTTCATAACACTGCTTTTTACCAGACTACTATATTATATTAAAAATTTAAATACCAGTGAACCAAAGCTATGTTCCACAGAGGCTCAACCACTGACATTTCTTTACTCAGTTAACAGAAGATAATTTTTACATTTTATAAAACTAAAATTTTAGTTTATATTAACTCATTTTAGTTGTCAAAAAAATTGGTAAACTCAGATTCTCTTTCCATGATTTGAAAACATGGGGCGATTTCTGACTTGACTAAAATAGTACACTTGTGGGTTCTAGAATCTTGGCTCCCTTTGCTGTTCCTAACCCTTGTGTCCTCATTTATTCCGCAAGTATTCACTGAGCTCCTCTTCCTCCAGGTACAGTTCTGGGCACTTGGAATTCATCAGGCAACATAGTAGGCAATAAGTAATATGATTGGTATAGAAAAAGTAGCCCAGAAATAAACCCAAGTCTCTATGGTCAATTAATATTTGACAAAGGGGGCAGCAAAATAAAATGGAGTAAAAATAGCCTCTTCAACCAATGGTGTTGGGAGAATTGGACAGCTACGTGCAGAAAAATGAAACTTGAGCACCAACTTACACCATACACAAAAATAAATTCAAGGTGGATAAAAGATTTAAATATAAACCGTGACACCATGAAAGTCCTAGAGGAGAACATAGGCAGGAAAATCTCAGATATTTCACGCAGCAACATTTTTACTGATATGTCCTCTAGAGCAACGGACATAAAGGAAAGAATAAACAAATGGGATCTCATCAAAATAAAAAGCTTCTGCACAGCTAAGGAAAACAGTATTAAAATAAAAAGAGAACCAACTGTATGGGAAAACATATTTGCCAATGATACCTCAGACAAGGGTTTAATCTCC
>CM052542.1:129718578-129780451 GCA_028533065.1 Trachops cirrhosus
AGGCGGCGTAGAAATGGAAGGGCGATGGGGAGGAATGGGTGGGTGGGCTGGGATGGGAGTAAAAGAAAACTGTACTTGAACAATGATTAAAATAAATTTTTTTTTTTTTTTAAAGAAAAAGTAATGTGAGTGGTATAGAAAAAGGGAAAGCCAAGCTGGGTAATAGGATTAGGGCAGTCAGTGGGAAGTTGTTACAATTTAAAATAAGCCTCTGTTTAGGGTAGACCTAGTTACAAAAGTACCATTTGACCAGATTTAAACAGGTAAAAGAACTAGGCATTTACAAGTCTGAGGGAAGAGTATTCCAGGTACAGGGAGTAGCAAGAGCAAAGGGTCTAAAGCAAGCTCGTGCCTGCCATGTTGAGAAATGGTCAGGAGGCCAGTGTGTCTGGACAGCAGTGAGCAAAGGAGAGTTCAGAGAGGTGTGCATAGGCACAGCGTGCAGCTCTAGCTCTCATAAGGCCATTGTAGGGATCTGGCTTTTCCTCTGAGAGAAATGACCCATTTCAGGCAGGATTTTGATAGAGGAATGACATTACCTGATTTAGGTTTGAAAACATCACTCAGACTACTGTCGAAAAGTCCCGGAAACAGGCAGTGATGGCTTGCACCAAGGTGGTGGTGGTGGTGATAAAACCAGTTAGATTCTAGTTATATTTTGAAGGTAGAGCCAGATTTGCTAATGAACTGTGTGGGAGTCATGAAAGAAAAAGGAATCAAGAAGTTAAGTCAATCTTTTAAAAAAATTTTAAATATTATTTATTACTTATGCTATTAGAGTTGTCCCCATGTTTTCCCCCTTTGCTCACTTCCACCCAGCTCTGGAGTTAAGGCAGTCTTAAATGATATCTGTAAGAGTTTGGTATGAGAAAGTTGAGGGATAAAGATGTCATCAGATCATATAGAAAAAGTTGAAGGTTGAAGATCAGGAGGCTATTTTTTGAGACATCTAAATGGAGATGTCCAGTTGGGAGTTGGACATGGGAGTCTGGAGAATATCAGCATATAGATCATATTTAAACAATGAGAGTACCGAGGGAATGAGTACTCACTTCTAGATGAGAGAAGAGGATGGAGGATGGAGCTCTGGGGCACCGAGGAGGAAGAGTCAGTGAGATAGGAAGAAAACAGTGTGGGATCATGGGAGGCAAAGCACACACATAGTGTCAAGGAGGAGAAGGGGTAATTGAGTCAGCTCTGCTGAGTAAGATGGGACTGAGAAAAGACCACTAGATTTAGCAACACAGAAGCCATGAATAATCTTGTCAAGCAGTTTCAATGGAATGGTAAGGAGTAAAAGTCTGCATAGGTGTGAGAGAATGGAAAAATTTTAATGTCCTGGTTTTGATAATTGTACTATGATTATGTAAGTATTTTATCTTAAGGTTTAAAAAAGTGAAAAAAAGAATGAGAAGAGGGGAATTGGAGGGAGTGAGTATAGGTAGCTCTGAAATGGAGTGATAGCTGACAAGGTAAATGGGGTCAGCAGTTTTTGTTTTGTTTTAAAATGGGGCATAAGCTTGAATGTTGATGGGAATCTTCTGTAGATAGCAAAAGACTGACGTAGGTGAAAGGGAAGAAAGCTGAAGCAGTGTTCTTAGGTCATTGGAAGGGGACCGAGTGCACAGAGTGGAGATTGACTTTAGATAGGCACATGGAAGTTCTGGAAATAAGCAAGAGCACTAAGTATAGATGCTAGTCATGTGGTGGTATGAATTATCTGTCTCAGTTTTTTTACTTTTGTTTTCAATAAAATAGAAAGCGAGGTCATCAGTGGAGAGTGAGATTGGGGGAGGATATGTTGTGGATTTGAGGAGAACGAGGAAGGTATTCAGAGATCATAATGGACTTGCAGCATTGAGTATGATTGCCTGGCAAATGAAGGACCCATTCTAGGTTCATAGTCATGAATTTAAGGTGAGACACCAGTCAGCATGATGCATATTTTTCTTGCACAGCTACAATCTTGTATAAGCAGAGTATGTTGGATTTAGCCAGGATTAATAGTTTAATTGAGCCAGTATGACAAAAAAGAGAGGTAGAAAAGTTGAATTAGAGAAGAACAGAGTTTCCAAGAGTATGTATGAGGAAGTGATTACTGATTGACCACAGAATTTGTATTGATCAGGAGGCCTATGAGGGCATTGCCGCACGCACCAAGCTAGCAAGCTCCACCCAAACCTTAGAGTCCCATTTGACTCCATAAGCCTGTCTGTGAACGTACAGCCTTCCTGGACATTTTGGTCTCCTGGCGTGCTTGATGTGAGATCCTTCTGCTTTGCTGCCTGCTTCTCAGAGTCCAGAGTGCTAACCATTACACCATGGAACCTGCTGCCTGCTTCTCTGTCAGGGTAAACAATAAAGCATTCCTCTTAGTAGAAAGTAATGCTATCCTTGGTGTTCTCCATGAAATTGCAACTCATGTAGGCCTTTGAAAGAAATGTGCCATTTATAATGTAAGAGAAGAAAGGTGTTTATTAGTTCCTTATACAAGTAAAACCAGGAAGTACAGTCTCATGGAAGCACATATTCTGGAAAACTTTTGTGAAGATATTGTCAGTTTCACCTGTAAGAATATTTACCAAAATCAGGAAGTTGATGCCTCTTCTCTTTGCAGATGACCACAGTTTACTTGTAAACTGTTAGCAGATAACAGATAATCTGTGTAAAGCCCTCAGCCCAGAGCCTGATTTTTGGTTAGTGCTCAGTAAATGTTAGCATTTGTTGCTAGTTAAGTGTTTTTTTTCAACTGGAGATGGCTGTTTGGTGAGACTAACTTCCTTTCTGAACTAGGTGTTTCTTGTGGCTACAACATCTTTCTGCCTCTGGAATGGCTGGTGAACATGAAGATTCTAATTAGTCTCCTTATAGTATAATCTTAACCCAGACTGGGACCGTTTTATCTTGAACCACTTGAGTTAACCAGTATAGCAGTTGAGCAGTTAAAGAGCTTGGCATTAAACCTTTTAAGATATTTAAAAATGTGTTGTATAGCTGGTATAAACCAAAATAAAAATTAAGAATCAGGGGGTAGTTTTGTAGTGATGAGTTTTATAAACATCTAAGGGAAAGCAAATTCTTGTGGGGGAACTCCGCCCTCAGGGCCCTACCCCCGGCCACCACGGATGAGAATAAGTCTACCAAGATGTGATCTGCTTGGGGAGGAAAGGTGGCCGATCTCAAAGGAGAACGGCCAAGAGCCTTTTCCGCAATGGGCTTTTATTGGGGTCGTTCTGCACAGGAATACAGGTAAAGCTCATTAATCATTATCAGGCAGTAAGGATCAAACAATAGATAACATACAAAGAACTTGAGGGCCTATTTTGAGTCAGGGTCTGTTAGCTAAAGAACTACAAAACTTTGAGGAACAAACTCCCTTCTTGCTTGGACCCTTTATCATTTAATTGAGAGCATTCTAAACAAAGCACGTTTCACAGGATTTTACATATTCTTTCTTAGGCCTGATCACCCTAGGGAACCCGCCCTTTCCAGCACAGGGCGGTACCCACCTCCAGCATTGTTTCAGGCTTAAGGCATTGTTTCAGGCTTAAGTCAGGCAGGGGAAGTAAGGCAGCCAAGAGATTAGGAGACTTCTTGCAGACAGAATGGGGACTCAGGCTGTATCAAAGCTGAGGGGTGAGGGCCCATCACCCCCTTTTGCTATAGCCCCCCAAGACCTTCCCTGGGGCTTCCCCATGATCGTACCTGTCTTAGGTCATTCCTCCCTTGGGGAATCTTACCTGTGGTTGGCTAACCGATCAAGCATTGGGGGGCAGGGAGGGTGAGGAAAAAGGAGCAGAAGCAGCACCCCTGTCAGGGAGATAAGCTTTGTCTCCTTAGTGGCTTATGGTCCAAAGGTTGCTCACTCAGCCTTAGCCATGGGGGAGTTACAGCTTCTGAAACTAGGCAGGTCAGTTCCCAACAAATCCTCACTGAACTTCTGGCTTGGATTTTCGCAGGTTCTAATTTTAAAAGCTTGTGGGAGGTAAATGTATTTACTACAGGTTTTTATTTGTTTTTTGTTTTTTTTTAAGGAGTAAATAAGTTACTTAAAAGAGCTATTTTAGTGCTAAATATTCAGTTTAAAAGGAACTCTAACTCTACAAGTAGACATATTTAAGGCTCCCAAACTAAGGGGTAAAGCTTTTTAAACAAATTATTGCGGAACAATAAAAGTAAAATTAGAAGAAAATGTATCATATAGGCATGTATTGGTTAAGCAAATGATTAAAATCCTGGCTTTCACCACCTTATTGACTTCAGGATTTTTGGCATACTGATGAAATTCTCTGCTTACTTTCTCCATCTGTAAGAGGCCTAATAATGTCACCTAATTAATAGGGTTGTAGTGAGGATTAAATAATTAAATTGTGTTGAATTAAATATATGTGGAAGCATTTAGGGTGGTGTCTCGTACATACACCCCGTGTTGATGGCTATAATGACTGTGGTGACATCCACCATCGAGTCATCTGAACAAAAGTCAAAATGAGACTAAAAATGTATTTCAGCATCTCGATTTTTTTTCTAAAACTATTTGAAAAAAGTTAAAAACAATTTTTTGGCCTTAGCCCCTGAAAAATATTTTTTTAATTTCTTTCATGTAACACTTAATGTAATAAGGTACATTCCTGTGCCTTGTGGGATAGCTTATCTGTCATGTTTACTAGGTGGTCAGATTTAATAAAGATGCTTAGGATGTTTTGGAGAGACGGTATTTCTACATAATGTTCTTTTCCTTCATGAAGTTGAAAAGTCTTTAAAATTTGACATAAAAATTTGTGATTTCCTATCAGAAAACCTGGAGTCAAGTCTGCGTGCTGCCACTCATCAGAGTAGACAGGTTACCAGGCTTGTAGGAGCCTCTTCTTCATCTGCAGAAGTAAAATAGCATACTGTTTCTCAAATGTTGGTGTGAAATATAAATTCATCTCCAGATGGGGCTCTCTGTGTCTTTCTAGAATAGTACTGTGCAGTAGAAATAAAATGTGAGCCACCTGTGTAATTTACAGTGTTCTAGTAGCCACATTTTTAAAAGGAAAAAATGAAAATAATTTTAATTTTTAATTAGTCAAGTGTGTTTAAATATTATTTCAACATGTAAGTATCAAAATTGAGATTTTTTTCATGCTAAGCCTTTGAAATCTATATTTTACACTTATCACACATGTCAACTTGAACTGGCAATATTTCATGTGCTCAGTAGCCACATGTGGCTAGTGGCTATCATATTGGACAGTCCAGATCTAAAATATAGATTAATATTCCCTGTCAGCATCCTTGGGCACTGGTGGTGTCTTGGTGTTAATCAATTAACACAGACTTATTCTTGAAACTCTGTGCACCTCTGGATGGATGAACTTTACATTTCTGCCTTCAGCAACCTAGATTAGTATTTTTGTCCTTGGGATGAGAGGCTCCTAACCATCAGCCTTTTGGCTGACTCAGATCAGAGCTTGCCCTAGGCATATCACGTAACTCTCCATTTGGCCAAGGCTATAGACAACCAGAAATTCCTCAATCTTTGAGTATGATAAACCTTTTGAACAACAAGGATCAGAGGTCCAGGAAGGGATCAGTCTTTGTAATACCCCTTTATTTTTGTCTCTAATCTTTTTTTTTTTTTTTTTTTTGCTTTCTTTCCCAAATTTCAGAGACTTACCCACTGTGCTAGGGGAAAGAGCAAATACTAGCAATCTTCTAAAGGAATTCAGCTTCTCTGTCCTCCACTTTGGTATGGCTTAACAAGGTGGCCCTCCCTTCCCAAACATTATTTTGACTTTTAAAAAGACTTTTAGAACCTTTTTGGGACCAAGAGATTTGGAGGACATAGCATATATTTATGTCTCAGCTTTTTTTATTTTTAATGTTTTCTGCCTGATACTGTGCTTAATACAAATTTTGAGAGAATTGAAATGAAGGGTGTATATAATGGTAAAAAGAGATAGAGAAAGTGGGATTCAGGTGTACTTCACAAAAAAATATGTTTAGATGTCACCTTCTTAGAAAGTCCTGCACTGATCACACTTTCTAAAATAGCTGCCAGCCCCCAGTACGCTCCATCTTTTTTTTTTTTCAGTCTCACTTGTTACTAAAATTCTTTATTTGCCTTCCTGAATAGAATATAAGCTCTGTAAGGGACTTTGTTTTGTTTACTTCTGCATCCCAGTTCCTAGTACAATGTCGGGCCTTCAGTAAATGTCTATTGAATCAATGAAAGGAGATACCAAGGTATTATTCTCTATATGTATTAATGATTTTAAAACTTGATACCTAGTAGAATTCTTGCCTGACCACCATTGCTGGTGTGTGTCGCATGCTTGAATTTTCAGACCTAATCTTAGTGATAATAATCCTTCAGTGTTTACTCTTGCTCAATCATTTAGATAAACTTTTACTTCTTTTAGATAGTGTGGGATGTGAGGAAAAAAGAAGTCATTTGCAATGGTGTTGTAAAATGGGGCTTAGCGGAGCCTATCTGTATTGGAGGAGTGGGTATTGGGACAGGGAAGTAGATGAACGTTTTTATAGTTCAGGCTGTAAATATGTCTAGGTTTGGGGGCAAGACAGTTGTCAAAGTAGGTTATAGGAGCTTAGGGAAAAGTGAGAGAGATTCATGGCAAGAAAGATTATTATTATTTGGAGGAAATGTAGGCTATATAGGCTTGTGGCAAAAAAATCACAAATCATATTTCTGTTAACTTGGTTTAGAATCTTCATTTAAAATCTTAATTTTCGCTGTCAGTTCTGCACTCATTCTTTCACTTCACTTCTCGTGCCTTTGTACCAACTTGGTGCCACTGCCATACTTTGCGCTCCATGGAATCATGGACCTGTAAGCATAGACTCTTCATACTTCGCAAAGGCCAGAAGTTCCATTGTAACTCCTGCTTTGTTCAAGGAGCATCCTGCCAATAAAAAGTGATACATGCGTTGAAAACGGTCATGTTTTGTTAATGAACTATTTATTTTGCATTAAAATAAATTTCTAGCAAAAAGAAATAAATGCAGACTTATCAGTAAAAGTAAAAACTTTTTTCAGTCCTACTTCTTTAAGAAAAACCATTTTATTACATGAACTAGCTTTTTTATAGTAATATGAATGAATTTGGTTTGTTAATATAGTTAAGAAAAACAATAAAATGCTATATGCTTTTTATATTGTGGCGGTAGGCTTTATTTCAGCTAGGGTTTTTTCAGTGTTACAATTTAAAGTTTGATTAAAGATTAGTGCTCTACCTACAATAGTTAATTTTTAAAGACTTTCTAATTATATTCAAAATTCAAATGATGCATTTTAACCTAATACCTTCTTTCTTCTTAGTCTGTAAGACTTGTATCGTTCAGCACTTTGAAGATAGCAATGATTGTCCAAGGTGTGGCAACCAGGTTCATGAGACAAACCCATTAGAAATGTTGAGGTAAGTACATGTATTTTATAGTGCATCTAAGTAAATTACATAAACACTTAATAATTTTTATTATGCATCATAATATTTGTTGGTACCTTGACTCAGTTAATATAGGTTTTATGAAATTTATGGTTTTCATTTCAAACATTTTATTTTATTTTAGAGTATTTTATTAAGCAGAATTAAAAGTAAGGATGTACATATTAAGTATTTAAGAAATACATTTCCAAATTAAAAATTATAACTTTATCTCAGGCTCTCAGAGTTAATTTAGTTGTAGCTATTTTCAGTATTTTAATATTCTACACACCACACTTCTTTTCTTCTAAAATATTTTATTTATTTATTTATTTATTTGTTAGAGGGGAAGGGAGGGAGAAAAAAAGGGAGAGAAATACTGATCAGCTGCCTCTGGCACTTCCCCAACTGGTGGCCTGGCCCACAACCCAGCCATGTGCCCTGTCTGGGAATAGAACCAGCAACCTTTCAGTTTGCAGGACGACACCCAACCCACTGAACCACACCAGTCAGAGTGCAAAACACTACTTTTGTTGCACTACACGGTATTGGAAAGAGAGCAGACTTAAGAGTGAAAAAGACTAATTTTAGTACTTGTAATTCTTTTAAATTCATTATATGTTAAAAAAAGAGTTCACAAACATTTATGTAAAACTTATAGAATTTTTTTAAATGGCTACCATTTACTTAAGTTTAGTCACATATTTTTAAAGCTGGAAATGGTCTGTAAAATCCTAATCCAAACCCCTTTTTCCAGATAGCAAATTGAAATTTACCATCACTTTGCCTAAGGTCTCAGCACTCTCAAATGTCACTTCCCATCTTTAAGCCAGGTGTCCTCACCACTAAACCTATTTTCTTCCCACTGTTCCTAGCATAGCTCTGTCACAAATAAACTGTGTATCGTAGAGAAGTACACATCTAAAAACTGCTATCTAGATGTTCTCTAGATAGCTTTATATAATTTTCATTTCTGGGTGATATTTGCCATCATTCCATAAATCTGGATTTGCAAGTTTTACATTTCAGACGTTTTTTCTGTTTTAGTGCCTATAGTTGGATTAATTTATCTGCAGGTAAATGTCTAGACCAATGTTTTTCAAAGTGTGGTCCCCAAGCTATGAGTATCTTGTTAGAAATGATCGTTCTCAGACCCCACCTCAGACTTGCTGAATCAGAAAGTCTGAAAGTAGAGCCTACTGTAGGTATAGCAAGCCCTCCAGATGATTCTGAAATATGTTAACATTGAAACCATTGGTCTACTGTATCCTGTAGTCCTGAGCAAGGCTTCTGTTGATTGGGTTTATATCAGTGCTTCTCAGTCAGGGGTGATTTTGCCCCTCCCCCAGTGTACATTTAGCAATGTCTGGGAGCATTTCTGATTCTCAGGACTGGGTGGGTGCTGCTGGCATCTCGTAGGTAGAGGCTAGGGATGCCAGATGCTGCTGAGCATTCCACAATTCATGGGACAGCTCCCTCTTCCCCAAGATCCAGCCCAACATGTCAGTAGTGCTGAGGGCAAGAAACTGATTTAAATAATTCAGAGGAGACCAAACTTTTTCTGTTAAATAAAATTTTTTCCCCATGCTTTATCAAAAACTGTAAACAAATAGCACTTTAAAGTGGAGTAGATAATAATTACTATGTTGCAATAAATTATCTTAACTTTTGGTTTTGACTGTTAGATACCTGAAGGAATCCAGTCACAATTTAATTAAATCTAATTACCTTGGCTAAAATGTAGCATCATATATTTTTTTAAATTTTTATTTGGAAATAATTAAAAACTATAAATATCTGCAAAAATAAAAGTAGTACAAGGAATACTTTTATTCTCTCTACCCAGATTAACATTCTATCTCATTTGCTTTATCATATGCTCACATTTTTGCTCTCTGTGTTTTTTTCCGAATCACCTGAGGGTAAATTACATACAGCATTACCATTACCTCTGAATACTTTAGTGCATATTTCCTAAGAATAGAGATGTTATCTTACATAACCATAATATGATTACATTGGTATAATACTTTAATTGCCTTCCAAATTTCAGTTTTTGTTAGTTTATCTAATGATATCCTTTATGGAAAGAGGTTTTTTTCTTCTAAACCACTAAAATTGCTACGAAGGAATTTTTTTTTAAGGCAAACTCAGAGATAATAAGAACAAGAACATCAGCATTCCTGGCACCTAGGATAACACCTGGAATGTGAGATTCTCAATAAATACTGGTTGAAAGGATGAGAAATGACATAGCAAAAACAGGAACTGAGTAGCTGACGGATGGTGGTGATGGTTGAGCAGACCCAGGAGACCTGAATGTATGAAGAGGTGACAGGGGAAGATCTTTACCAGCCAAGATTAAAGATGGAGAAAGAGGGCTGTAGGGGTTTGAGGAGAGAAAAAAGTGTGTTGTGTTGTCTAGGAAAGTGACAGAGTAAATGGGCTGGGGAAATGTAGTATGATTCCTGGCACCCTTCAAGGCACATTTGGGTTATAGTTAGGAATTGGAAGGGCTGTGGGTATGGATTTTTTTCCCAGCTATGGGTGCAAAGTGCAATGATAATGGAGAGTTGGATTTAAGTAGAGTTGTGGTTGTACCAAATAGTTTTGTGCAAGTGCATAGAGGACAAAGGAATCAAAGTATGTACATGGGTGTGGCTTTTATTGACTGACTGTGGAGCAAATCATTCCTAAACTGGGTGAGGACAACAGAGAGGACACCAGATTGGTGAGGGATATCTCAGAGGAATAGAAATGAAAGTGGTTGATTCCTAATCTGTTTGTACATAAGTGGGAAGAAATTCTCGAGAGAATTTAGGAATAGGTGCATAGTAATTACTTTCTTGTTTTTATTTTCCAACTCCAGGGAAAGGAAAAAGATGAATGAGGAGGCATATATAGTCATAGTACACTGTGAATATTTGTGTAATCACAACCAATATAAACACTGGTCATTTTAAAAAATGGTAATAAGACTATGTCAGAAGATAAAAGTAAGGAAAAGGTATATGTTAGGAGGAAATGGGTAGGGAGTGCAGGATATCAGAGAACTCAGAGAACTAAACCTTTACTGTCCCTAAAAGGATGTCAGAAAAGTCTGCACAGCAGAAAAAGCATGGCTTTGGGGGGTGGTGTGTGTGTGTAGTACATATATGTGTGTACATACATATACATGAAAGTGAATATTACAAGAAACAGGTTGGATTTGAACATGGTTGCCTCTGGGGTTGTAGGAATCAGGATGAGAATGTTCTATTTTAATATAAGATTTATGGGGAGGTTTGACTTGACTTGTAAATTATAAATGTGTATTACTTTCATAAAAACAAATAAGAAAAGAAATACTACTTTTAAGTACTACTACTATTAAATAATCAGGGGAAGCTTGGTAAACAAGTTAGTATTTGAGTTAAGTCTTGAAGAATAAGGTAACAGTGGTTTGGTTGAAGAGTAAGAAAAGAGTAATTGAGCCAGGGTAGAGAGTGTGAGGGAGAGAAACAGATTGCAGAACACAAGGCATTTTTACTGGCTAGAGACGAAAGATGGTAAGATGATAACACCAGTTATGGTTTGTAGGTTGGATTCAAGTTACATAAACATTTGAAGCCATGTGGTGGGAAGAAGTTAGTTCTTGAGCAGGCAAATAATGAATCTTTCTTAAGCACTAATTTGATTATTATGAACAGGTCAGGTTAAAGGAAAATAGCTGGACACTGTCCTAGTCTAGGTAGTGTGGTAATTGAGGAACTAGAAGGGTACCAAGTACGGGAAGATGAAATGGAGAAGTATCTAGAAGGAGTTGTCAGTGGAACTTGGAGATGTAAATGTGCGAGTTGAGAGTGGCAGAAGAGGTGTATGTATTAAGAAAAGTCTTACATTTTGAGCCCTTTTGGAAAGAGATATGGTCTTATTTGTAAATGTAATTTTGAAAATTTAAGACAGTAAGAGTGGTGTTCAATATTTTGTGGGTGGATTGATGAGACAGTGACACAGATGAACAGAAGGATGTGCTTGAGATACTCGGCATCTGTTGGGAATGTGGAACTTGAGCTCAGCAGAGAGATGTAGTAAGTGTATATATAAAAGTTAATCTGCTTTATGTGGTAGTTTAATTATAATTAAATATACAATTTTAATATATATGTATAAGTTAATTTAAACATATAAGTTACCTGTTTATACAGAGTCACAGAAGTGGATGAGGTCCTCAAGGAAGGCAGCCTATGGGAAAGGTCAGAGCATACAGAATGCAGAGCATTGAAAATACTTGATTTAGGGGTAAGTGGAAAAGAAAAATACTTAGGGAGAAACAGAGTAGACCAAAAAAAAGAAAACCAGAAAAGGACATTTTGAAGGAGGCAGTTTTAAGACAACCCTGTCAAACTGCTTCAGAACAATATAGGAGAAAAATGACTACAAAATAATTTAAAAAGTTTAAACCTATCCAGTTGGAAGTTATGGATGATTTGGGGAGTTCAGTAGAGTAAAGGAAGCAAAACAGTATGTGACAGAAATAATGTCGATTATGCTTTCAAAGATTTTCCAGTTGGAAGAAGAGATTGGGAAACAGTTAACAGCTTGAAAAGACAGTAAGTTAAATGTAGGTTGGGTATTTTAAGATTCAGGGAAACTGTACATGTTTGTAGTTAGAGAAGAGTAATGCTGCTGAGCAGGATGAAGGTATGAAGAGAGGAGAGGGTATTGTGGGAGCAAGAGAATTAGATTAAAGAAATGAAAGCCATGACAAGGAAGTTACACTCCTATCCAGCAAAGAAAACTAGAATAATGTCAGGTGAAATATTTACATTTTATATCTAAGAAGTGAGAATGACTAAATGGCCTAAATTTCTCAGAACAGAGAGTAGAATTTATTTCCTTTATAGGTAAGAGCCAGAATTATGGTAGAGATTTTGAGAGTGAGTATATCAGCTATTGCTGCAAAACCAACCACCCCTTACATGTCATACTTAAACATTTGTTTTTAAAAAGCATTTCGTATTCCTCACAATTTCTGGTTTCACAGATCTAGGTGGTTCCTCTGGTCTTAGCTGGAGTCACTCCTGTGACTGCAGTTAGCTGCTGATTGAATCAATAGGCCACTCTGCTGACCTCAGCTGGGTTCTGTCATGTTGGGATGGGCTGTCAGTCAACTCATCTAAGATGGCCTTGGCAGGGCAGCTCGGTTGTTTTGTGCATGGTGCCTCATCCTCCACACCTGTGCTCACGGCTGGCAGGGTTTGAGAGAGAGCAAACAAAAGCACTCGGTGTCTCTGAAGGCTTAGGCTCTGAACTAATAAGCACAGTGTCATTTGTGTCATATTCTGTTGGCCTAAGCATATCTCAAGGTTAGCCCATATTCTTGGGGTGGGTAGATTAAGGGGTGGAGTTTCAGTCATGTTCAGAGGGTATAGATATAAAGAAAATTGGGGACTAGGACCATTTTTGTAACCAATGAACCACTGGGAAAAGCTAGAAATAGGTGTGCTGCACATGCAGAGGACTTTGGCATAGATGTGCTGAAACTGTGCATGTTCTACATGTTCTGTAAGGTGGAGATCTCAGACTGTTTGTGTATTTGATTTTGATGTCTTCATTGTTAGTGTATTCTCTTTTCCCCTTTGGAAGGTTGGATAATACATTAGAGGAAATCATATTTAAACTGGTCCCTGGACTGCGAGAACGTAAGTTGCTCTTTGTCTTCTTGCAGATTTGTGTTTTATGAAACCAACATTTCTATTACATATTTTATGATTGATCTGTTATTTTTGTACTTCTTTTTTTCTTTTAAATTAGAAGAACTTCAGCGTGAATCTGACTTTTGGAAGAAAAATAAGCCTCAAGAAAATGGACAAGGTGACTTTTTCTTACATCTGTATCTGACAGCACCTTTCAAATTGGCCAGCTCTTTGTATTTTTGATGAACTAATGTCTCTCTTCAAGCTCAAATTTCTCCTATACAAAATTCAAATAGTCCTTTATTCATATTATGAACCTTTCTCTTATTATGAAAATGTTATATAAAAGCCTGAGACCACTCCAGTTCACAGTGATAGGAAATAGAGGAAATTGGGCTTTGGAAAGAGAAAAAGGAGGTAAAACAGAAATCCTACTACTGATTGCAGCAGTGTTTGCTGGAGAGTTAAAGGAAACTGAAGTAAGAAAGATCCGTGGCCTGAAAGTGAACAGTGAGAGGTTTTGTCTTATTTTATTTTGTACGTTGCTTTGAATAGGAGAGGGAACTGAGATGTGGCTGAGAGAATAGCAAGGGGGTCTTGGAAAGAAGTTTTCATAGGTGGAGTTCATCTGTCCTGAAATTTGAAAAATATTTCTTGGTGCTTATTGGAATTTTTCCCATCATCACTGTTCAAAGTCCAAATTTCTCTTCTGGGTCCCAGGAGACTTAGCAATCAGTGAATTTTTTATAGTTTTAGCAAAGTAGCAAACATTGGCAGGAAAAAAGGCTTTTAGTAAGTATGTAATTCGTACAAAGAAAAAAAAAAAGTACAACATACCTGAAATTATAAGGAAATGGTATCATTTCCCATTAATTAATACAAGATTTATTTCAAGATGACCTAAGTGCCACTGAAATCTTTCAACAGTGTGTGTGTGTTTTTATAGCTTCACTTGTGAGCTCAATCTCCCACCTCTGGTTTTCCCATAAGATCAAAGGATTGTCAATTATACATAATTAAAATGGGTGAGAAAATGCTCTTCCTCTTTTCATTTGTAAAATGAGGATCGTAGTTTCATTAGTTTAATTTAACTGTGCAGGGCCGGCTGTGTGTATTAGGGGAAGTTTGAGCATAGTTTTCAATGACTGGGATAAGGTAGAAAGGGATTATTTTTTATCTATAACCACAAAATAAGCCTATAGAAGATGAATTAACTAAAAAGGCACCAAGCCTGACAAAAAAATGGCTTAACTAAAGGCTTGTTTCACCTAAGTGTAAATTATAATTTAGTGCTATGGTAAAAATATAGATGACATAAAGTTGACTAAATGTTTGTTTTTGACTACCTTTTCAAGAGGACAGGGTTCCAGGGGATCGGCATCAGAAGCTATGTCGTAGGTTTAGTTTATGACTCTCCGTATCTTACAGATTCACTTGTGAAGGACTACAGCCTCCTTTGTGTTTTTCTTCCTTTTCCCATTATTTCTCCCTCTTGTTTTTTTTAATATTTTATTTATTTATTTTCAGAAGAGAGGGAGAGAAACATCAATGTGTGAGAGATACATTGACCAGTCAACTGGTCGCCTCCAACCAGGGACCTGGCCTGCAACCCAGGCATGTGCCTGGACTGGGAATCAAACCAGCAACCCTTTGGTTTGCAAGAGGGCAGGGCACTCAGTCCACTGAACCACACACCAGCCAGGATGCTCTTTCTCCCTCTTTATTTTTTAATATTTGGTCATTAGTTTCAGTGGAGAATTTGGGTCTGTTCTGGGAGGTGGTTCATGAGAGGCAACTACTGTCTGTGTGGGTTCCATATAAATATGTAGAAGAAACAATGCAGAAGAGAACCCACTTGCTTTCTATGAGATAACTGTAATGCTTGTATCACAGTCATTATAGAGGAGCTAACCCGTTGGGTTCTCCCCTGCCCAGACAGTCCTATACTATAATGCTTGGCTAGCTAATTCTTTCAAGTTTCAAGCTTAGAGATATTTTATCTGGAAATTTTCCCTGGATCTCTGCTTCACCCCAAAGTTTGAGTTTATTACCTTTCATATATGTGGCCACACCGTCTATTTTACCTCTTCCATCAAAGGCTTTATCTGACTTCTCCATCTGTTTTGTTTACTTTTCTGAATCTCCTCCTATCCCTTACCACTACAAGGATAAGGATGATAACACCCTAGTTTTAATATTGTTCCCTCAAGTCTAGCATAGTGCATATCTAATAGAGTTAAAGGTACAATAAATGAATCAACAAATATAGTTGTATTATAGTTGTAGGCTGAAGTTATTTCATAGCTTAAATACATTTGGATATAATGTGAAGTATACCATTCAGATTTCTTTAATGGAGTTTTAACATGTTATATAGCTGTGTGCATATTTAAAAAGATAATTTACTCATAGTCAACTAGCTGATTTTATGAATATCTATTAATTTTAAATTTTGAGAAGTTAAAGAGAATATTTTATAGCAGTGATTTTCAACTTTTCTCATCTCATGGTACACATAAAATAATTACTAAAATTCTGCACACCAAAGAATATATTTTTTGCTGATCTGACAAAAAGGTATAGTTTTGATTCATTGTCAATTTTATTTGACAGTCTAAGGGAAAAGAGGTCAGTGCCCCTGATTAAAATAATCAGATATTGTAAGTTTTGAAATTTCTTATGGCACACAATGTGCCACGGCACACCAGTTGGAAATCACTGTTTTATAGTTTTAAAACAGTACTTGGTTTTAAATTTGCATATGCATATATATAACTTGGAAGTGTTTGTATATCCTGTTTACTTCTAAGTGATCTAATCACTAGTTGCAATTATTTTTGTGACCAAACATAGTAGTTCTGAATCCTTTATTTGGATGTCCCAGTGAGCCTAGACATCTTGGGCTGTGTTAACAAGTAACTGATAGTTTTTAAAAATATTGTCATTGTTGAGTTAGTTGGAACACTTTAAAAAATTTAACATTGATTTTTGTTTCAGTGATTAATATATTGTTTAACTTTAATATCAACTTTGAGTTACATCTTCAGTTTCGTTTAAATTTTACAGATGATACTTCAAAAGTTGACAGACCTAAAGAAGATGAAGAAGGTGATGAAAATCAAGATGACAAAGACTATCACAGAAGTGACCCACAAATTGCTATATGTTTAGATTGTTTACGAAACAATGGACAATCAGGGGACAATGTAGTAAAGGTGAGTGGACTAGTGCAGTTGTATTTTTAATAATTATTTTATAGTAAACCTTTGATAATTTGTTGATGAATTTTTCTAATGTTTCAGAATGTTTGCTGTCGAAGTTTTTAATATGATCAAGTAGAATACCATTCTCTGGCCATCCCCTACCTACAAATGGCCAAGCAATTGCTTCAGGCACCAGATTTCCAACCCGCACAACTGAACTGTCCTGGGCCAATGCCACCACCTAGTGGCTGATGCAGAGAATCACACCTCTGTTTCTCCTTTCCACCTCTTTTTCATGCCTTTGTTGGGAGTTCATATGCATTTTTTCCCTTTTTAAGTATGGTAACCAACTCCGACTCAGATCATTTCATGTTGGGCGGTATCTCCAACCTTTTTGTTCATCCTCTTCTAGTTTTCTCCATTTCTTTTTATTTGCAACTCAAAAACATGTTATGGCTAACACATTTTATGAATAATTAATTGGTTCTAAAGTAAAATTGAATGTCATAAAATGCCTGTGAACTTTTAAAGTTCTGGAAGGCTCCCAGATTATTTCCTATAGAATCTCCATTTCTAATGCTGTTTATCTCTCTGTCTGCTAATTGAACCTTTTTGTAAAGGACCTCCATACTAGAGAGTTTTAAACACCCTACTTGCTTTTAATTGCAAGAAACTTTTGTTTTTATTGTAAAAGTTTACTACTTTACCACTTAAGTAGATTTTTGTCACTTTGTCCTAGCAGACGTCAGCCATTGAGAATATTGCTGCTTTCTTTGTATGCCATGTTTTATTCAAATGACTATATTCAATGTCTCTTCTTTTACTTCCACTGTATAATCTGTAGGCCAGTAGGTTGAATTTTCACTAACACATTTTTTTAAAGATTTTCTTTGTTTTTTTTTTAGAGAGAGGGGAAGGGAGGGAGAAAGAGTGGGAGAGAAACATCAGCGTGAGAGGTGCTGATTAGTTACCTCTTGCACGCCCCCAACTGGGGACCTGACCTGCAACCCAGGCATGTGCCCTGACTGGGAATCAGACCAGCAACCTTTTGGTTCACAGGTTGACACTAAGTCCACTGAGCCACACCAGCCAGGGCATGAATTTTCGCTAATACATTTAATGACATTTTTGTTTTAGGAAATTAAAAACAAATTTTCAACTTAGATTAAGTGTTCCCAGCATCTTGCAACAAAGAATATGTGAGCACAGTGAGTCAGTGAATACTAATCAGCTATGTGGATGTGGGACAGTGAAGATATTTAAAGAAGAAAAAAATTTTACTCAGGGAACTTTGGTGACGTCTTATATAAATAAACAGTATAATACAGTGAGATAATGATTTGATTAATGGAGTCTGGTTGGGTAAGACATGTCATAAAATGCAGAATAAAATGCAGAAATCTTTAGAGATGTGGCCATTGTGCCTTTTAACCTTCCTAGGCTTCTCTATTGGTTTTATGCTCTGGGGGATCACCCGTTCTTTTTTGTAAGTCTTTTTATTGGAGTTTTTAATAACCTTACATTTCTCTCATTGCAAGTCATTTCTGTAATTCCCATTTTGGAAGGTTCTTCTTAGTGGAGATTTGATCATCCTTTAATTTTTGAACATATGAGTTATTATCCTGTAGTGAAAATTAAGTCAATAGAAAGGCTGAATATCTTTATAAATAAATGTGAAGTGTACTTCTTTGCTGGATTTCTCATAAGAAAATAAGTGTCCCAGTTGGGAGTTTCCCTAACACCTGAAACTACACATATTTAAAGACAAATTCATTGTATTTGCACCTGACTTTACTCCAAATATGCAATTTCAGTTACCATTACCATCTTTCAACGAATCATACAAGTTCAAAACCTTGGAGTCATCTTTGACCTTTTACTCTTTCCCTTCAGCCTGTTATAAGTTCTAAAGAATTCTCCAGTCTAGTGCTGCTCACCTTATATGCAGATTGTTCAAAGTAGTCTCTTAAGTATTTTTTGTACCTTAATTTCTTTTATCACCCAAGGCTAAGTTGAGTCCACAGCCTGAGTGTGCTTAAGGCAGAGAGCCAAAGTCAAGGCCAAAATCAGGGCAGATAATAAATATTTTAGGCTCTGTGGGCCATATAGTCTCTGTTGCAGCCACTCACCTTACTCATTGTAGCCCTAAAGCATCCATAGATGATGGTGAATGAATGGCATGGTTGTGTTCCAGTGAAACTTTACTTAAAAAGATAGGTGGCCAGCCACATTTGGCTTGAGAGCTGTGGTCATAGTTTACGATCTTCTGGCCTATAGAAGCAAGTCTTAACACCTTAAGACAGTATTCAAGGCCTTTAACTAACTAGACCCTATCTTGATAAGTTTATCTGCCATTGTACCCACCAGTGAAACTTCTCAAGACAAACAATTATTGCTTATATATGAGTACTGACACATATGTTGGCACTCATACCTGACAAAGGACTTGCATCCAGAATATATAAAGGCTTATATTAAGAATATTAAAACCCTCTAAAATTTTGAACAGTCTTTCTTTTTTGTATGTTCTTCCCTCTTCTCACCACCTTCCTGTGCTTCCATCAAGACCCCAGCAGAGACCTCTGTTCTTTGTGATGTTTTCTCTACCTTAGTGAATCCCATCTCTGAAATTCTATAGGGTTTGCATTTGTCACTCAATTAGGGCTTAGTTTGTTATTTATTAAGTCAGTGTTTATTGTGTTCCTGAAGATACCAGGCACTGATGCTGTTTTTTGTTTGTTTGTTTGTTTTACTCTTTTTTGGTATTGTCTTTAGAACATAATTAGAAACCCCTTAAAGGCAGGGAAGCAATGTCTGGTTTCCTTTATAGCTTCCTCAACCACTTATTCCTTTGTAGTAAAATGTGATTTCCAAATGTGGTGGTAGAGTAGTCACATACATAGTTTACATGGTATAGCTACTGCTTTTATAATTTAAAAGCCAATGCCAAGAACAGGAAGGCAGTGAAAATAGTAAAGACCTCCAAAAATTTGCTGCTCCAAGCAATTAAAAAACGGCCAAACCCTTCAAACTCAACTTGTTCGGAATTCTAATAATTAACCAAAGACTTGCAGAAATCTGTGGAGCAATTAATCAAGAAAACTGTCAGACGTTGTGCCATTTTAACTTACCTTGGTCCCATCCCCCACTGTCTCAGGGACAAGAGAGAGGTGGAGCTCTTTCAAAGCCCAATTGCCAAATGATTGTCATTATTTGATCTAGCTGGTGGTTCCTGGAATACTCCACTTATAAGGGACTTTGAAAAGCTTGGACATAATCTTGGGAATCTAGAAGAGCAAGCCCACACATGCTCAGGAAAGTCAGGAAAGATGTGAATAGGTTGCTAAGCTCTCCCCTGTGGCTGACCCTGAGGCTCTGCACAAGCAGGAAGTGAAAACTAAGGCAGAGTTTTCAACAACCTGATTTCCTGTTGGAGGCATTCCCCAAAACAAATGCAGAGTCCCTCAGCAAAGACTTAATTTTTACAAGTGTGTAAGGAACTCTCTGTTCAGTCATTAGCCAGTCACTAGATGGAAACTAGTGACCATATTATGTAAAGAATACATACTTACAGAACTAGTTTAGGTAAGTCATTAAAAAGAAACAATAAGAAGCATCCACAACAATAAATCTTGAGGGGCCAGAGGGAGTCTGATTTTCCAAGGTTGTCATGTTATATTTAAGGTGTTCAGTTAAAAAAAAATGAGACAAATACAAACAAGGAAGTGTAGTGCATATACAGCAAAAGAAGCAGTCAATAAATCTGTCCCTGAAGAAGTCCAGGCATTGGACTTACTAGATAATAGATTTTAAACCATCCATTGTAAGTATGCACAGTACTAAAAGAAACCATGTTTAAACATCTAAGTAAAAAATATAAGAACAATTTCACCAAGCAGAAAATATTAATAAAGAGAAATTTTTAAAAAATATTTTGGCATTGGAAAGTATAATAACTGAAGCAAAAAATGCAGCATAGAGGCTCAACAGCAGATGTGAGCCATAGGAAAAGAACCCAAAAACTTGAAGACAGATTGCATTTATTCAGTTTGAGTAACAGGAAAAAAAGAAGAATGAATAAAAATGAGCAAATTCTCAGAGGCCCATTGAACACCATCAGACTTATCAACATACACATAATAGAAGTTTCAAAAGAAGAATAAAAAGCAAGAGGGGCAGCCTCAGTTGGTTGGGCATCATCCCGCAAAGCAAAAGGTCCCAGGTTCAATTCCCAGTCAGGGCATATGCCTGTGTTGCAGGTTGGTCCCTGGGGCTCAGGGCACATATGAGAGCAACTAATGGATGTTTCTCTCTCTCTCTCCCTCCCTTACCCTCTCTATTAAAAAATAAATAATTTTTTTAAAAAATGAAGAGGGACAGAAAGTATAATTGAAGAAGGGCCAGAAACTTCCTAAATTTGATAAAAACATTAAAAATCTAAGAAGATCAACAAACTTCAGGTATGATAAAAAATTAATAGCAAGACACATCATAATCAAACTGTTGAAAGACAGAATCTTGAAAGCAGCAATAAAGAAGTTACTCATCACTTACAAGTGATCTTTGGTAATATTAGCAACTGATTTCTCAACAAAAGATAGAGGCCAGAAGGCAGAAGGATGACATAAGCAGAATGATGAGAAAAAAACAGAACTGTCAACCGAGTATTCTATGTCCATAGAAAAATTTGTATCTTTTAAAAAGGGAGGAAGTATTAAGATATTCCCAAATAAAAACTAACAGAATGTGTACCTACCTATCAGACCTCTGCAAAAAAATAATCAAGGTGCCCTTCAGGCCTAAATTAAAGGATCCTAGACCATAATTCAAATCCACATTAACAAATAAAGAATACTAGTAGAGGTAACTACACAGTTAAATATAAAAGACGATGTATTTTTGTTTCTAACTTTTTTTTAGGGAGGGGGCAGAGTAGAGGTATATAAGAGTAAATATTTGTATACTACTGAAATTAAGATAGTAGTACTCCAAACTAGATTATTATAAATTTAGATGTTAACTGTAATCCTGAGGGAAATCACAAAGAAAGTAACTTGAAAATATGTAGGAAAAGAAGTTATAAGGCAATTAAAATGATACATCTTTAACATGAAATAAAGCAGTAATTGAGAAATGGAACATTTAAAATAGAAATAGCGAAGTGGCAGATAAAAATCTTACCCTATCAGTAATTACATTAAATGGAGATGGACTATACTCTCCAGTGAAAGGCAGAGATGGCAGAATGGATAAAAATACATGGTACAACCATAGGCTGTCTACAAGAGACACACCTCAGGCCCAAAGACACAAATAGCTTGAAGGTAGATTGGAAAAAGAAATGCCATGCAAGCAGCAACCAGAAAAACAGCAATGGCTGTAGTAATATCAGAAAAAAACAGACTTTGCAGACAAAAATGGTCAAAGACAAAGAAGGAAATTTTTTTAATGACAAAAGTGTCAATCCATCAAGAAAATATAAGTTAGACATTAATGTACCTAACAGTAGAGCCCCTTAATATGTGAAGCAAAAACTGCCAGAATTTGGGGAGAATGGGTGGTTGAACAATATACCACACTTTCAATAATAGAACTAGGCAAAAAGGTCAATAAGGAAATAGAAGATTTGAACAGCACTAAAACTAGCTAAACCTAACAAACATTGATAGAATACCCAGCAACAGCAGAATACACATTTTTCTCAAGTGCACAATGCACATCTGTCAGGATATACTATATGGCTACAAAAGGCCATAAAACAAGTTTCAACAAATTTAAAAGGATTGGAATCATTCCAGGGGCAAAAGGATGGTTTAGCGTATGCAAATCAATCAGTATAATATAGCACATTAGCAAAACAAAAGATAAAATCATATGATCTTATCAGTAGATGCAGAAAAAGTATTTGATGAGGTACAACATCTATTTATGATTAAAACACTCAATAAAATGGATATAGAAGGAAAGCACCTCAACATAATAAAGCCCATATGTGACAGACTCTCAGCTAATATTATATTCATTGGTGAAAATGGAAAGCTTTTCCTCTAAAACCAGAACAAGACAAGGATATCCACTCTCACTACCCCTCTTCGACATAGTTCTGGAAGTCCTCGCCAGAGCAGTTAGGCAAGAGGAATAAATAAAAGGCATCCAAATTGGGAATGAAGAGGTAAAGGTGTCACTTTTTGCAGATGACATGCTTTTGTATATAGAAAACTAAAGATTCCACCAAAAAACTATTAGAAACAATAAACAAATACAGTAAAGTTGCAGCACACAAAATTAATGTACAAAAACCCACTGCATTCCTATATACTACCAATGAAATTTCTGAAAAATAAAAAAAGTTCATTTTGCAATTGCAACAAAAAGAATAAAATACAAAGGAATGAACTTAAGAAAGGATGTGCAGGACTTATATACTGAAAATTACGAAGCATTATTAAAAGAGACTGAAAAAGTATATAATAAAATGGAAAGATATTCCATATTCATGGATTGGAAGAATCAACATAGTTAAAATGTCCATATTACCCAAAGCAATATACAGATTTAATGTAATCCCCATCAAAACCCTAATGTCATTTTTTAAAGAAATAGAACCAAAAAAAAAATCATCAAATTTGTGTGTAACCACAAAAGACCCCAAATAGCCAAAGCACTCCTGAGAAAAAAGGATGAAACTGGAAATTATACAACAGAGCAACAATAATCAAAACAGCACAGTGTTGGCACAAAAACACACACGTAGACCAGTAGAACAAAATTGAGAGCCCAGAAATAAAACCACATGTATACAGACAAACAGTTTTTGACAAAGGGAGCCAAAAATACACAATGGAGAAAAAAGCTTCTTCAATAAATGGTGCTGGGAAAATTGGAAAGCCACATGCAAAAAGAATAAAACTTGATTATAGTTTGTCCTCGTACAAAAATTAATTCAAAATGGATCAAAGACCTAAATACAAGATCAGAAACAAACAATTGCATGGATGAAAACATAGGTACTAAATTCATGAACCTTGGTCTTAGAGAAGATTTCATACAGGGTCTGGAACAAATAATGCCCCTTTTTAATTACAGAATCGTTTATTACAAATTCATGAGCATGTAATTCTGTAACATAATATCACACTCAAGCACACCGTATGAAATGTTCAAATTAAAACTATAAATTATTACACCCATATTATTACCCTGCAACCACTCTCAGACATTACTTCTGCTGGACCCTGTATATTTGACTCTAAAGGCAAGGAAGGTAAAGATAAAAATAAGTGCATGGGACTATATCACACTAAAAAGTGTCAGAACAGCAAAAGAAACCACCAATAAAACAATAAGGCAACAAACCAAATGGAAGATGATATTTTCAAACAGAAACTCCAACAAAGGGTTAATATCCAAAATATATAAAGAACTCATACAACTCAACACCAAACAATCCACTTAAAAAATGGGCAGAGGACCTGAACAGACACTTGTCCTAAGAAGACATATAAATGGTCAAGAGATATAGGAAAAGATGCTCAGCTTCACTAGCTGTTGGGGAAATGGAAATCAAAACTACAATGAGACACCACCTCACACGTTAGAATAGTTATTATCAACAAGACAAGTTATGACAAATGTTGCAGCAGTTGTGGAGAAAAAGGAACTCTCATTCACTGCTGATGGGATTGTAATCTGGTATAGCCACTATGGAAAGCAGCATGGCGGTTCCTCAAAAAATGAACAATAGAGTTATCGTATGATCCAGCAATCCCTCTTTAGGGTGTCTACCCAAAAAACTTGAAAACATTTATTCACAAAAATACATGCACCCCTATGTTCATTGCAGCCACTTGTATTCATGGTGGCCAGGACATGGAACATGGAAACAACCAAAGTGTCTTTCGATAGATGATTGGATAAAGAAGATGTGGTACATGTATTCTATGGAATACTGCTCAGCCATAAGAAAAGATGAAAACTGCCATTTGCAACAACAAGGGTGGACCTTGAGAATGTTATGCCAAGTGGAATAAGTCAGAAAACACTAAGAACCATGTGATTTCACTTATGTGGGATATAACACTGAAACTCAGGCATAGACAACAAACAGTATGGTGGTTACCAGACGGGACTGGGAGGAAGTAATAAAGGAACAAGGGGGGTCAACTATATGGCAATGGAAGATTTGATTTTGGGTGGTGGTACACAGTGCAATGTACAGATCATGAATCATAGAAATCTACACTTGAAACCTGTTATATATAATCTTATTAATCAATGTCACCCCAACAAATTCAATCTAAAAATAAATAAGAGAAAAGAACTGAAATCATACAAATTATATCTCCAACCATGGCAGAATAAAATTAGAAATCAGTAACAGGAAACTGTAAAATTTACAAATGTGTGGAAATTAAGCAACACACTACTAAATAAGCAATGTGTCAGAATAAAGCGCAGGGGCAATTAGAGAATATTTTGAAATGAATGAATGCACAACATACCAAAACTTAGGGCTGTAGAAAAAGCAGTGTTTAGAGGAAAATTTATTCCTATCAATACCTACATTAAAATAGAAGGAAGATCTCAAATTAATAATTTAATCTACCTTAAGAAACTAGGAAAAAGAACCAACTAAAAGCAAGCAAGCAGAATAATTACTAATAGATTTAAAATGAATTAGAGAATAGAAAAGCAACAGAAAGTTAACAAAACAAAAAAATTGTTTTTCTGATGATCAACAAAATTGGCACATCTTTTGCTAGATAGGCTAAGGAAAAAAGAGAGGACTCAACATACTAAAATCAGGAATGAAAGAAGGGATATTTCTAGTAATTTTACAGAAATTGAAAAGATTGTAAGGGACTGCTAAGAACAACTGTATGCCAAAAATTAGATAGCTTAGATAAAATGGAAAATTTCTAGAAAGACACAAACTACCAAAACCGACTGTAGAAGAAATAGAAAATCTGAATAGACCTATGACAAGCAAAGAGATGAAATTAGTGATTTAAAATGAAAAGGAAGTTCCCACAAAGAAAAGGCCAAATATTTAAAGAAGAATTAACACTAAGCTTTCGTAAGTGCATGCAAATGATAGAAGAGGAAACACTTCCTAATTAAATCCTGAGGCAAGCAATCCCCTGATACCGAAACCAAAGACATCGCAATAAAAGAATGTTTAGGAATCAAAGTACACAATCAGCAAAGTGAAAAGGTAACCTACAGAGTGGGAGAAAATATTTGCTAATCCTGTATCTGGTAAGGTATTAATATCCAGAACATGCAAAACTCTGCAATGAAACAACAAAACCAATCAAATAATCCAATTTAAAAATGGGCCAAGGAGTTAAGAAGACATTTCTTCAAAGATGATATACAAATGGCCAACAAACACATGAAAAGATGCGCAACATCACTAATCATCAGAGAGATGCAAATCAAAACATATCACTTCACACTGATTAGAATGACAAATGTTAAAAATAAAACAGAAAATAGCAAGTGTTGGTAAGTATGTAGAGACATTAGAACCTGTGTACTGTTGGCAAGTTGTAAAAGGTACAACTTCTGTGGAAAACAGTATGGAGGTTTCCTGAAAATTTCTAAAAATAAGAAGAACTACCATGTGATTAACCAATTTCATTTCTGGGTATATATCCCCCAAAATTGAAAACAGTCTTCAGATATTTGGACACCCATGTTCATTATTGTACTATTCACAGTAGCCAAGAGGTAGGAGCAACCCAAATGTCCATCAGTGGATAAATGGATAAACAAAGTATGGCATATACAATGGAATATTACTCAGCCTTAAAAAGGTGGTATCCTACAACATGGGTGAACTTGAGGATGTTATGCTGAGTGAAATAAGCCAGTCACAAGAAAGACATACTGTGTGATTCCACATGAAGTTATCTAATCAAATTCATAGAAACAAAGTAGAATGGTGGTTACCAGGGGCTGGGCGGGACAGGGGAAAAAGGAGTTGTTCCTTACTCCTTGTAGAGTTTCAGTTTGCCACCATGAAAAAATTCTGAAGATCTGTTTCACAGCATGTGAATACACAAAGCACTACTGAACTGTACACTTAAAAATGGTTAAGATGGTAAATTTTATGTTACATGTTTTTTACCACAAAAATTACAAAATGTTTAAGAAAAACTGTGACCAGTTTTCTTCATTAATACAGATGCAAAAATCCTAAAAAAAATACTAGCAAACTGAATTCAGCAGCTTACAAAAATGATTATATACCATGACCAGCATGCAAAAATTAATCAGTGGTCATACACCATATTAATAGAAAAAGGGGTGAAAGACCATAGAGTCATCTCAATAGACAAAGAGAAACCATTTGACAAAGTCCAACACTCAACAAATTGAATAGAAGGAAACTTCCTCTACCTGATAAAAGGCACTTACAGGCACCACAGCTATCACCGTAAATAATGGTGAGAGACACTGGAAGCTTTTTCTCTAAAATCAGGAACGAGGATGTCTTCTCTTGCAGCTTCTGTTCCACATTGTACTGGAGGCTCTAGCTAGAGCAATCAGACGAGGAAAAGAATTAGAAGCATCCAGACTGGAAGAGAAGTAAAACTGTATTTTCAGATGGCATGATCTTATATATAGAAAATCTTTAGGAATCCACAGAAAAACTGTTATAGTTAATAAGTATCTTAGCAAGGTTGCTGGATACAAGAATTAGGAGTAAAGTTGGAATGGCAATCCAAAAATGAAATTAAGAAACTAATTTCATTTATAATAACATCAAAAGAATAAAACACTTAGGAATACATTTAACAAAAAAATGTAATACTGATACACTGAAAACTACAAAATATTTAGAAGGCCTAAATAAATGAGACATGCTATATTCATTGAATGGAAAACTTAATACTGCAATCCTGTCCAAATTGCTCTTCAGATTCAGTGAAAACCCTAACTTGGCATAAAGGTAAACATACAGATTAGTGAAATAGAATTGAGAGTTAGAAATAAACCCATATATCTATGATGAATTTATTTTTGACATGGAGACCAAGATAATCCAAGGGGAAGGCATGGCACCGTTCCGCAGATGGTGACGCAACAATTGAACATCCACATACAAAAAATGAAGTTAGATTCCTGCCTCATGCTACATATAAAAATTAGCTCAAAATGGATCAAATACCTAAATGTAATAGCTAAAACTGTAAAATGTTTAGAAGGAAACATAGAGATACATTTTCCTGGCCTTAGATTTGGCAAGAGTTCTTAGAAATAATACCATCAGCACAGCATCAAAACAAAATATAATCAAGATTTTACCAAAATTGAAAACTTGTGTACATCAGAGCACTATCAAGAAAGTGAAAAGAAAACCTACAGAATGGGAGAAAATATTTGTAATTCACAAATCTGATAAGCCTTTAGTATCCAGAATTTGTAAAGAACTCTTAAAAACCAACAACAAAAAGATTTTTTTTGAAGTGGGCAAAGGATTTGTATATCTTCTCCAAAGAAGATATAAAAATGGCCAATAAGTACATGAAAAGATGCCAAACCATTTTTAGTCAGTAGGGCTGTGCAAATCAAAATCACAATGAGATACCACTTCATGTCCTCTAGGAAGGCTATTATTTTTTTTAAAGGAAAATATTAAATGTTGGGTTGAATGTGGAAAAATTGGAACCCTCTACATTACTGGTGGAAGGTAGGACGGTGCAACCAGTATGAGAAACAGTTTGGCAGTTCCTCAAAAACTTCAACATCGAGTTACCATATGACCCAACAGTTCCACTTCCCAAGTATATACCCAAGAGAACTGAAAACATACATTGACACAAAATCTTGTTCAGGGTTGTTTATGACAGCATTATTTTGTATAGTAGCCAAAAAAATGAAAACAACCTCTAATGTCCATCATCTGGTGAATATGTAAACAAAATAAATCTGTCCATTGGAATATTATCCAGCTATAAACTAGAATGAAACACTGCTACTTGCCAGAACATGTACAACATGAATGAAACTTGAAAACATTACGCCAAGTGTGAAAGAAGCCAGACACAAAAGGCCACATGTTACATGATTCTGTTTATATGAAATGTCCAGAATAGGCAAATCCGTAGGGACAGAAGTTAGATTAGTAGTTGTCAGGCCTGGGGAAGGGGAAGCGTAAGAAGTGACTGCTGATGGGTGTGGAGTTGCTTTCTGTGCTGAAGAAAATGTTCTGGAATTAGAGTGGTAATGGTTGCACAACCTCATGAAAATACTAAAAACTACTAAATTGTATGCTTTAAATGGTGACTTTTATGATATTTGCATTATATATCAATTTTTAAAAAGTCAGAGTCAGGCTTTAGCCAGTGGATATAGTAACCATACCATTCTGAAGATGAGAGAAAAAACATTGTAAGGCTTTGGGTTTAAGATACAATAAAAGCAAACAAACAACCCAAAAAACCCCTCAATAATCACTATCATAAGAACTAGAATTTTTTGAATTGTATCCTAGGACTGAAAGCCTACCTAACTTGCAATATGGACCACTACCTAATTTCAGATATAGTCTTTTAACTCTTCTAGAACAAAGGAATAAAGACTACTCTAGGGTAGCCAACCTTAAAGCAGAAAGAGGCAGATTTTGAACCATTCCTCTTCTGGCCCAAGTTGGGAGGGAAAAGTTAGAAGGCAAGGGGATTATGTCTTGAAAGGGAAAGGTAACATTCTCAAAACATAAAACAGATCTCTTTTCATAAATCATTTCTTCAGATATACAGGTGTTCCGGAAATGGTGAGCACCCGCTGGGCCAGGCAGCAGCCTCCCCGTAACCCCCTGTGTACCCTACATGTCTCCCTCTTCCGTGGGGTTTCAAGATAAAATGGTAGGGAAGAAGCACTGCTCTCAGCTTCTCTTTAAAGGTTCATCTCTCTAAGGTTCTCCCTACCATCGTGTCATCTTCTGCTGAACACTCCTAACTGTCATTGTCCCTCCTAAAAAGTGCCCATTACTTTTCGGAGATGTGTAGAGCAGGCATTTTTAACTGGTGTGCTGCAAAAATTTTTAAAACATGCAATACCTGGCTATTTAGTCAGGGGCAGTGACCTCTATTCGCTTAAGTTGTCAAGTTACAAAATAGTTCTGCTTTTGACTCAGTGAACTTAAGAACATTTCCAATTGTCTACCTAATTTTCTATACATATAAGTAGGAGTAATACTTACATCTGTCTATAAAAGATCCAGTTGCTAGATTTTGTTCTATATTGATATTTTCTAAGGTTTGGGGACATAAGTTTGTTTTACAGGTTGGCTCATGTTTATCACATGTACAACCCCATTTCAGTTCATTTTCAGCTTGTGTGTCCTTTCTGCTTTGGTTCTTCTGTGTCAGTGATATTAGACCTTAGAGAGTAAATTGGCACTGCTGATGAGGTGGAAAAATCAAGACACGTAGAACATTGTTTTTCTTCCAGTAAAGTACTGCTGCAGCCCACCTGACACTGACTGGTTGTGCCTCTCCCCAACCAAGAGTCCATTCTACATGACTTAGTTACTGAGACTCTTGCTGACTAACTGGCCTCTCTGTAGTGACCCGTAGGGCTGCACAGAGCCCCATTCGAAATCACTGCTCCTCTTTAAAACATTTAAAAGTTATGAGACTTTTTTACATGCCCCTAATGCTTACAAGAAGCGACATTTTATAATAAAATACTTTTATGACCTTTCTTTACTTTCAGTTAAACTCATGATGCGTTCTTTACCAAAATGTGTAGAGGTATGCCAGTTTTCTGTTTGCCAGGGTTTTCTTGGCACACATAATAGTACATTCTTGAAGAATGTCATGTATCTAAGAATTAGGAACATTTTTACTCACAAGTAATAAAGAGCTGTGAATTGAGACATTTTCAGAATACATTTTGAAAATACTCAAAATGATAGTGGAAATGACAACTGTGGTTTCTTTATAAAACAAGGTAGAATGTTTTAATTAGTAATCTTTATTTCCTCTAGGGTTTAATGAAGAAATTCATTCGATGTTCTACACGTGTAACTGTGGGAACTATAAAAAAATTTCTAAGTTTAAAACTAAAACTTCCAAGTTCTTATGAGGTAAGTTAATAATCTGACATGGATCATTTTGATTATTCTCATCTGAAGTAAAATTCTAACAAAGTAAGTAAAAATTAAATGAGCATACTTTTTTAAATTTGTAGAAACTTTGGTTATTTTCATATAAAAATTTAATTCTTAAATATAACATTCTATTTATGTAATCTGTATTTTTTTATTTTAACCTTCTATCTAGACCATAATACTAATGCATTTAGTGTTTTATAATCAAAGAAGATATTTAAATAACATTAAATATTCTCAAACTAAGTGTCTCAGTTAAATGGTCTATTTTTGTTTTTTATGCCAGTGTGCTTTATTTAGAGTGTGTCTTTTTTGTTTTTTATTTCTAATCTGAGACCTTTGAGATCCATTTTTACCAACTATTCATTGAGTTCTTTTTTAAAATGTAAAACAATATCAAAAGGGATTTTGTAAATAATGTTCCTTTTATCCCCATAGTAGGTGAAGGTAGTACTGTTTACCATTAAGTAAAAGCTAGTGTTTTAATATTGCATCTGCATAAATGCAGTTTACCAATTTCTTTCCAGGATAGAGAAGATGCCCTGATGCTGATCGTAGTACAATATCCTTATCTATTCTAGTGCAAAGGACTTTTTCTGTGATTTTCAGTAATATTTACTGTCCCCCCCCCCCTTATTTTGCTGCCCAATATGTAGGGGGTGATTGAGTGAAATACCTGAAAGCTGAGAATTCTGTAACGGCATTGCTTATGAATTTATATTATAGGTGAGATAAAATGAAATTATCTACTGTGTTCTTTTAAACGTAAAATTGTGTCTGAAAAATATTTTGAAGTCAATATCAGACACCATAAATCATCAAAAAACTCAATATATTTTAGCTATTAATTTGTCTAATACAATTAGAACTATACGCATTTTAGACTTAAGGTTCAAAACTATTCTATGTCTAGCCAAACAGTTATTTAAAACCAGTTTTTCTTCTCCCTTTTCACCCTTTAAATTTAATTGTCAGTTTACTCTTAATAGCTAGAGAGCCAAAATGTTTTATTTAAAGGGACCCATGATAAACATTGAATTACGCTTTGTTGATTAGTCAATCATAGTCATATATGGGGGTCGTTTGGTTCCTGCAACACTAGAGCAAAAGTGAGCATTGATAAGCACAATGCTTTTTTGAAGTTTCATACAAGGGGAGAAGAGGGTCCTGTAAGTATTAATGCAAGTTTCCAACCAAGCAGAGCAGGATGCCTGAGAGCCCTGGGAGACACAAGCCAGTGGCATGGTGCTAACTGTGCTGTCAACTTAGCTATTAGATTACTACCAGAAATTCTCACATGCCTTGAAGGCCCCATAAATCACGTCTCTACTTTCATTCATTTGCCCTCTTCAAAATTAAACTAATAAGAGGAAAGTAACTCCTTCAAATCTTGGGTTGGGAACGTGAAAGGATTATGACAGATGAATATAAAACTTCTGTGAAGAACTGTGAGGTTCCCACAGTTTCTTCTCATTCAGTAAGAGGCAATCACAGAAATATGTCTAAAATCTCAAAGCTTGCACAGAGACGTGGACTAAGAAAAGTTCCATTGCTTTGCAAAATTGTGTGTATGAACTTGAGGTACAGGCAGGTGGGACAAGATAAAAAGTGCTTCATGGTACTTATATCTGCTTTAAATAAAAACTGTTCTTTTTAAGTAAATGAATAATATTCTATTTTAACTATTTGAGTCTTTTGAAATTTGAAAAAACATGTAAAACACTTATCCATTCAAAATTACTTATGTTAATGGGCCTGTAACTATTCTTTTTAAAGTTGGATGTGCTGTGCAATGGTGAAATCATGGGGAAGGACCATACTATGGAATTCATCTACATGACAAGATGGCGACTAAGAGGCGAAAATGTAAATTGCTTTTATATTTACTTATGTGTGTATTTAGTTATATACTGTTACATTACTCAAATTTAACAGTGTTACCTAGAAACTCAAAGAACAAACTAGCTTGGGAAAGAGAAAGAACTGGTTTCTGTTTATTGTTTCTCCCAGTTACGCCATGATAATTAGTCCCAAGTACAAGACCAAGGTTTATGTTAAATGTAGTTTTGTAAGGTGAGTTTAAAACCCAATTAAAATATATTCAGAGTTCTATTAACCTCAAGACAGAGAAGATGGCACTCATGTTTTTTAAAAACCTTCATAAAATATGGGAGCATTTAACTACACGGAGTAAGAGGTGAGGAGACTGAAGATCTGCCCTGTCTAGTATGTTTAATGGTTGATAACATCATTTTTTGTCATGGTAGAGAGGATGGATAGGTTAAAATCTAGGTAAGCTTTTTTTCAGCTACCTGATTTATATTGAAAGTGTAAAATTAGACAATTACCTTTGCAGTGATTTCTGATGCCAGATTAGATTATTGTGTGTGTGTGTGGCTTAGGCCCTAAACAATATGGGAAAAATGATTAAAAGGAAAAACCTAACAAAATCCAGAAAACCTAAAAGGAGAATTTTATATTTTGAACTGTATCTTTGCTTAGGGTTAATTAGAATATTCAAGCATATCTCATCTGAATTATATGTAACATTGATATTAGGGAAATTTTAGGGCCTAGGGATTATAAAGCTAGTATGTAGTAGTAAGGAACATAGTAGTGATACTAACAGAAGCTCTCATCATAACCTGATTACATGAATAAACTTTGACTGCAAGGTTATGACTTTCATTTAGTCCTTAAGATTTTGTGGTATTTAGGGCAAAAAAATGTCATATTTTTAAACTCTAATTTTAACCTCTCTGTAAGCTAGGTTTTATTATATTTTCTTAATGAAAATATAAATTAATTATAAAAACAATCACAAAGTTAAGAAATGTAACTTCACGCAAAGATAGCTAATACAGAGTCCAGATATAATGAGCATACAGTGGTTCAAAAGCATACTTATATTAAATGTAAACGTCTATGGAACATCTGTGAAACGTCAAAATATCTTTTTTGTGTGACATTCAATGGGTAGGATATTTGGCTATTTTTAAGAAGAAATGTCTTGATGTGATATAATAATAAATGAAGCACCTAGCTTCTTAGTCACAATTTTTTTTTCTATTTGAGTCTCACATGGGTCAAGCTTCCTTGTGAAGCTGAATTATCAAGACAAGGCAGAAAAAATTATGTTTTATTACTAGTCACCAACTAGTTGTGTGCCCTTGAACTCAATAAACCTCTCTAGAGCTATTTTAAAAAACATCTAATTGTCTTTGTATCTGGTAAATAACTACTTGCCTTTATATGACATTTCCTAGTTCTTAAATGATACTGCATACATCACCCTCATTTAATCCTTCCAACTAAAATGTTTCAGGTAGCAGGTACAGATTACAGAAACAGTCATTACCCAGCACTGTTGGGCTCTAGATAGTGTAATATTACACATAATATTAATATCATATTGGTACAATTTTAGCTTTCTTTGGTAGTTCTTTGGGCATTTCAGTATGTGCTTGAAACCATCATTATGAATGGGTTTGCCTTAAGCGTGAAGAGATGTAAGTAGTCGTCCGCTGCAAGACTCCGTTAGCACTCGCCGTCCTTCTCAAGATTCCCTGCCCAAAGGTCACCCACACTGCCAGTTACTTTAAGGTCAGAGAAAGAACTAATGCATTGAAATTGTTATTAATAGACTATAAATTAAATCAGCCTTTGCTACAATTATGATTTTGATTACACGTTTCTGAATAATTTGAAGTCCTTAGTTGTTTAAGGCATATTTTAACAAAAGTTAGTTCAAAAAACTGTTCACTATCATATGATTTATCATTCACGTAAAAACTAAACCAATAAATAGAGAAATTACCACATTTTATATTTAGTGCAATAGTGAAGTAATATACTAGCCTGTTTTATTTTTTTCCAGCATGAAAAACCTGTATTTGATTGTTCCCCTCCTCCAACCTGTTTCTGCCGTAGCCTTCACAATCTCAATCCTTCCAAGACTAGTGGTGCCGTTTTTCTAGTCTCTCAAATCAAAATCCCTGAAGTCAACCCTGATTTTTTTTTCTTTTATCCATCTTTAGCAAATATGGTGACCTCTACATTATACATATAATACTATACAGTATACAGGATAATCAGAATCCCATTGTGTCT
This sequence comes from Trachops cirrhosus, assembly GCA_028533065.1. Classification (NCBI taxonomy): domain Eukaryota; kingdom Metazoa; phylum Chordata; class Mammalia; order Chiroptera; family Phyllostomidae; genus Trachops; species Trachops cirrhosus. Next base: position 129,753,122 of record CM052542.1, read on the forward strand.
TACCAGCTTCACTCTGCCACCCTGATCCAGGCCACCATTAGCCATCCCCCTAAATTCCTACCAAAGTCTCCTACCTGGGCTTGATACTTCCACTCCTGCTGCCACCTGTTTCCCGCTCCCATCTTTGTCCAATGCAGCAGTTAGAACTTGTTAGACCATGTCACTTCTCTGCTCTGAACTCTCCAGTAACATCCAGTAGCATGTAGACAAAAGCCAGCATCCTTCCAGGGACAGACAGATGCAGACCCACATGATTTTCCCCAGATACCTCTCTGATCTTACCCTTTTTCTCTCCCTCTCACTCCCTGCACTTTGGCCTCACTGGCCTCTGTGTTTTCTGTACTGTGGCCAGGCTTGCTCTGGCCTCCCCAAGTGTCACCTAACTTGCTCCCTTTACCCCTTCACTCACAAGAGTTATGCATCTACATCACCACCTCAGTAAGGCTCCTGACTTTGCTTAATATTACAATTTCCTCTCCCACTCTGGCACTCTTAATCTTAAAAAATGAAAATTTTAGCCCAGGCGTGTGTGGCTCAGTGGATTGAGTGCTGGCCTGCAAACCAAAAAGTGTCTGGTTCAATTCCCAGTCAGGGCACATGTCTGGGTTGCGGGCCAGATGCCCAGTTGGGGGGCGTATGAGAGGCAACCACACATTGATGTTTCTCTCCCTTTCTCTCTCCCATCCCCTCTCTCTAAAAATAAATATTTTTTAAACTTTATATGTATATATATTTATTCATTCCTGGGCATTGTATTTTATTTAAAAATAAATTTAATGAATTTATTGGGGTGACATTGGTTAATTAAATTATATAGGTTTCAGGCGTACAGTTCTTATAGTACATCATCTGTATATTGTACTGAGTGCTCATCACCCCAGGTCATGTCTCCTTCCATCACCATTTATCCCCCCTGTACTCCCTTCTACCTCCCTTCACCCCCTTTTCCTTTGGTAATCACCATGATATTGCCTGTGACTATGAAGTTTTTCTTTTCCCTTTGCTTAATCCCTTCACCGTTTTCACCCAGCCCCCCAACCCCCTCCCCGTTAATCCTATTTTATGCCTTCCATAGTATTTCATACCATGTAACGTACTATGCCTCCTGTTTATGTTTATTGTTTGTCCTCAACTAAAATGTAGCGTGAGGGCAGGGGTCATATTTGTTAACTGCTGAGTCTCAGCACTGAGAGCAGTGCCTAATACAGATGCTCAATAAATATTTGAAGAGTAAATTGAATGAAAATTTTCTAAGGTAATAGTTATATAAAATATATCCTAAAGGTTATTCCATTTATTTGAATCTCTCAATTTCTCCGTTGATTTTGTTAAACAAATTTAAAATTTTTGCACTTGTTCCAATTAATTATGAGTCATAATAGCAGTAATTAATGAATTCTGACCATTGAAATGAATTATCTAGCAATAAAACAATCATTTCTTGATTAAAACCCTACTAGCAATCACATACTTTCCCATCTCTACCCTCCATTGCTAGCAAGATGCCAGGTGTCTGAAAACTCACAGTACTTTACCCTCTGGCATTGCTAACTGGCTCTGCCTGGGGCTGGGGACAGCTTCTCTCCTAAACAAATATCTACCTTGTAGTTCTTTCACTTGCTTTTAGTATATTTTGATATTAAACATTTCAGTCCACTGGGATTTGTTTATTTACACACACATACCTACAACAAGGCTAAGACTCTTAACTTAATCTAGTTGGGGTTTTTTTTGTCAGAAATACGATTTATTGAATAATCTATAATTTTCCTCATTGTTTTGAGATATCAGTATTATCTGTGCATATGTATCTGCACGTATTTGTATATGCACAGACACACAGATGTGTGCACGCCCTCATATATATATTTGTGTGTATGTATGTGTGTGGGTGTATTTTTTTTTCATTCCTGGGCATTGTATTTTGTTCTTCTGAGCGGGTCTTATTTTTACACCAGCATTACACATTATATAGCTTATAAAAGTCTGATCACATAACACCTGTACCTAAAACCTCTCAATTATCCATTTCCTTTGGGATAAATTTGAATACAGTCCAAACTAACTTACAAGGCAAACAACTGGGCCTTCTAGGTTACTTTATGCTGTGTTTTAGTATATTAGGGCAAAGCTGCTTCTTAATTCTTTTCAAAATTGTGTTGGTTTTTTCCCACTTTTTTCAGATGAGTTTGAGAATAGGATTGTGATTGCCATTGGATTAAATTTCTAGGTTGTTTGGCTAGAATTGGTATCTTTGCAGTTTTTTATTCTGTTCCGTGTGGGGTACCTCCTCACACGTTCTACCCTCTTCTCTGTCTCTGAATAGACAGTTCCTGTTGGATGCCTCCTCTGCCCCTCTGAGTCTTTTGCCTCACGCAAGGACACTTCATATTCAGATCACCTGTACACCTTGTCCTGTTTTTAGGGTCCTAGGAAGAATCTTGGAAATCGATTTTGCCTTCATTTCTCCAGAGCGAGACAGAGCCCCATACTGCCCAGCACCACACCTCTCCTTTAGCCTGGGGCAGCTGTACTTCAAGCTCAGCCTACTTTTTATGACCCTGCTCTTTCTGGATCTTTGGCTTCATTGTGATGCATTTTTGAAAAGATTGTTATCTTTAGGAATCAAATATCTGGTCAATCTTAGCTTACTCTTAGAAATTTTTCAGTCCATAACAATACTGCAGCCTCAAGATTATTATCCACAAGATTGCCTTTTTAATATTGGTTCATCTTTTGCTTATTAGTGGGATAAAATACACCTTTAAAAAGAAACAGCGCTTGTCTATGTGACTACAAATCACCTGGGGATCTTGGTAAAATAATAGATTCTGATTCAGTAGGCTGGGGGTAGGGACCAAGAATCTGCATTTTTAACAATTTGCCAGGGGGTGCCAGTGCATCTGACCTTTGGACCATCCTTTGAGTAATAGGATTTTTGAGATGTTATCTATGACCACTGGCTTACCCTGTGGCTTCCACATCTATGAATTGAGAGTGTAGAATTACAGAATTAGATCTCAGTTTGGAAGGGACTTAGTTGACTAACTACCAAACATGGACCCTGTTTATAATATCCATGCAGTGTTCATCACATTTTTTGAAACATAAATGGAATTATATGTATTATATTGTTCTGCAACTTCTCGTTTGACAATGTCTTGCAGAGAATCAGTAAAATTTGAAATAATTCTATGTAATGAGTTGATAGCATTCTATTTGTGTGGCTGTAGCATAATTTGATTAACACACCTCTTTGGTTTTCTGACATTACAGGCAGTGAGATACAATTCCAGTACATATATCTTTTTGCACATGTGCGAGTATACTCATTGGCTAGATTCCAGATACGGATTTACAACAGAGTATGTGTGTTTTAAATTTTGATAGGTACTAACAGATTGTCTTCTAAAAAGGTTTTAGCAATTTATAATCATACCAATAATGTATAAAATGGTGCCCATTTTCTGATATCCTCACCAATACTGATATTACCAGTTTTATATTTCTTCTGAGAGGTTTCTTTTTATATCCATTGCCAGGTTATGTTTTACGTGTAATGTTTGTCTCTTACTGACTTCTAGGAGCTCCTTATGTATCTGGATGTTAATCTTTTGTTATATATGTTGCAGCTATTTTCCTCCCACTTGTGTCCTGCTTTCTAGTTGTTGACTCAGTTTTTTGATCCTTAAAATTTAGGAAACACTAGCTATCTTGAAAAATTTTAGTAAGAATTAATGAGATACTACAAAGCACTTAGCAGTGTGCCTGGCATAATAAATGTTATTAATAGCTTATGCATGTTAGCTTTTATTATTATTATTCCTCTTATACTTAGTCTTATCCAAGAGCTTACTGTTAATGTCTCTGTGCAAGCCTTAGTTTTCATCATGAACTCACGTTCTTCTGCTCACCTCTTCTTGGGTAGGTTCAGTACCCACTCTTGGTACAGCCCCTCTTTCCCAGATGGTCCTGGCCAGTTTTGTCTTCCGACAACTCTGATAGTCCATATCTAAAGTCACTGCACCACGTTTGTCTTGCCTTGCTTTATTCAAATTATCAAGCAGTTTTAGGAAAAGCAAACATCTATCTTGACTGATACCAAAGAGATCAATGTGGGAAAAATAGTCAGTACAAGTGTCTCTTCCACCTTAACTCTTTACACTCATTGCATGCTATTTGGGACTTGCACAGTTAGACCAAGTTTGAGAGACAGAGCTCGGGGACTCTTCGGAGAGAGAAGGGAAGGTTGCCAAGCAGAGCAGTACTGGGCATGTTTTATGGCATGTTGATGAGCCCTGCACAAAAACGCAAGGACTAACTTTTAGAGGAAAAATTGCTGACATCTTTGGGGAAATGGAAAATTTCTAAAATTTTCTTTAAAAGGCTGCCAATATATTTGTTTTAATTATTGCTTACTTAAGTATTCTTTCAAACTGTATCTCTTTAAAAGCTGATCTGGGATGTTGGATTTATCCTGGTTAGTTTACACCTTCCATTTTATGTATTTTTTTCCATTTGGAAGATATATGCAATGTTGAATTCACATATGCATAATTATGTTAGCATAATATTGAATAGTATGTTTAGCATAATACTGAGAAATCAATGTTTGGGAATGATTTTTTAATATGACTGGTTAAACTGCTAAAAATTAGTTTACAAATGAATTTACTCAATATATTGTTTTAAAATATGTTCATTCATTGATTTACTCATAAAACATTTTTCAGTGCTGCTGTATGCCAACCAGTCCTGGGCCTTAACTCTTAAGATTGCAAATGTAAATAAATCACAGATTCAAGGAGCTCACAATCTGATACTATTAAAATGTAATGGAGACTAAGAATCTAATCTGAACAATGTAAAGAACAGAATCTAAAACGGAAAATGGATCCCTTACAGGTGGAGGCAAATTGCATGTCCCTATTAGAGTGCTGATATCCTTAAATAGTGATACTTTCAGGAGGCAGTTGAAGAGGAGATCCGGACCAGATTACTTACGGGAAGGGACAGAGGAAACAGGATACCCCTCCTGGACAGGAGAGGCGAGGGTTTTCCCAGGAATTAGTATTCGAAGAGGATATGGAAAGGATGGGCTACCATTTTGGTAAAATATTTGCAGAATATTAGCAAAACCCTTACTTAGATACTAAAATTACTTCAAGCTAAATTTTGCCAGTCACTAAGTTCTTAAAATCAATTTTTTAAAAAAACAACTACCATATTTTGGAAAGTGTTTACTTAAAATTAATCATGTTGACTCATGTTTGACTTTAAAATATTTTAAATTATCAGTTTTAAATATGTATCCAGTTGTGGATGCCTCTTATCTGATGAGTTCATCTCCTCCGCAGTTTCGGTGTCTGAACTGCTCAGCTTCGCAAGTCTGCCCTCAGGATGGCCCTTTGTATCAGGTAAGAGGCACTCACGACTGTACATGTGGCCCCAGGACGCTGCCCAAGGGGACTGCTTCCACCCCACACTCAGGTGCCTAAGACCTGTGACTCTGGGAAACAAACACCTGAGCTACAAAACTTTTTTCAAATTAAGTCCCCAAACGTTTCCGTTATTCTAGTGCTCTTGAAATAGCTATTTAATTTTACTAACCTAAAAATGAAATTATAAATGTTAAGGCCATAGTTTATGAGTTAGGAATTTTTAATGATTACCAGTTTTATCCCTTGAGAAATCTCTGCTCCATGCTAAATACTTCTTTGTGTGTTATTTCTTAAAACGAACTATTTACCCACGAGTGAAAGATAAAATGCCGGATGAGGTAAAGCTGAAAAATGGCAGCAGCTAAGTGTAATTACGAACTTGCTTACTAGGCCCTGCCCTAAGGACTTCACTGAGTTACTGCTTTTAATACAGAATGATGGTGACCAAACTTGATAGTGCACCAAGAAAACTTGAACATGCATCTGAGGAAAGTTTGTCTCATAAAAATACAAATTAAAAATTTGGAAAACAGAAGGGACTAAGGGTAGTATAGTAAGAACTTCTGTCCATAGATGATCTGTGATCAACCTTAATCTATGGATGAATCATAGCATTTCTTTAAAATCCTCATTGTTTAGAATATTACTCAGCTATAAGAAAAGAACAAAATATTACCATTTGTAACAGTATGGATAGACCTAGAGGGTATTATGCTCAGCGCATAAGTCAGTCAGAAAAAGACAAAACCATATGATCTCACACATGTGTAGAATCTAAAGACCAATGTAAACAAACAAACAAAAGAGAAATAGACTCATAGACACAGAGACCAAATTGGTGATTGCCAGAAGTCAGGGGGTTTAGGGGATTGGGTGAAAGAGGTGAAGGGATTTAGAAGTATAAATTGGTAATTACAGAACAGTCACAGGGATATAAAGTACAGCATAGGGCATATAGTCAGTAGTAATATTGTAATAACTGTATGGTGCCAGGTGTATACTGGAAATATCAGGGGAACACCTTGTAAAGTATGTGATTGTCTAACCACTATGCTGTACTCCTGAAATGAATATGATATTGAATGTAAATTGTAATTGAAAAGATTTTTTAAAGAACAGAAAAAAAAGAAATAATTCGTACTTCATGGTCATACCCTTGAATTTGCACATCTTAAAACTGTGCTCAAAATTTGGGGGCAAGGGGAAATATCTTAGTTTTTTATTCTAAACATTATAAATACACTTTTTGAAAGTTGAGTTCTTAATAACACTGTGCTGAGGCATCCCGGCTTCTTTTGGAAATGTAAAAATAAAACAACGTTCTTGGAGTCCGCTTTCCTGTGTGAGAGTATTTAGCAAGAAGGCTTTTAAAATGTGTATGTTGTTTGAACCAGCAGTTCCACTTCTAGGAACCAGTCTGGGAGTGGTGGGTAAGCGGGGGTGCAGGGACTAGACTGTATAGATCCTTGGGTCAAAGTTAATTCGTAATGGCCAAAAAATGGGGGGAAGCATAAAGCAAAAAGTACAGCAAAAGAGATTTGTTTGATAACTTATAATTCACTTATGTTAAAGGCATTATACATAGCCTTTAAAAATAGTCATATTAAGTAATACAGAAATAAATTTATTTTTAACTGGATGAAATTATTTACCAAACAATATATGTAGCATAATTGCAGTTTTGAAAGACAAGTAAGTACATAGATAAAAAGATTAGAAGGATATAAACTAAAATGATTATGGTAGTTATCTTTGGATGGTGTCATTTAAATGATTTTCCTTTTTTGTGTATGTGTGCTTTTCTGTGTTCTCCAAGTCTACAGTAAAGCCAAGTTATTTTTATGATAAATAACTTGTTTTTTAAGAAAAACAGTATGCCAAGGTTAATTTTAGGATTTTCTAACATCCCATTTGAAATACATACTTCGGAAGTATCTATTCTTTATTTTAGAACCTCATGAGGCCGAGGCCTAGCAGCAGCTCTATGAAATGGAGGTTCAGGCAGTGCGGTCACTTCACCACCCTAGGAGGGGTGAAATGCTGTGCTTCCTTATGTCAGAAAGCAAACTGAAATGCAAATAGAACTTGAAGTTCATCTTAATTTCCAGTACTATAACACATTTCAATAAAAGTATTAAGCTTCATATGTTGCCATAGAACAAACACACACAAATGGTTACTTGGAGGGGCAATCAAAAACATCTTTGGTCCAAAACTGAGAAAACCTCAAGCACTTAACCAAGTAATTTTATTGCACTTCCCTCTCTACCTTCATGCTGGTAAAATCAGTGATGGAATTTTCTATATATTTGGAACAAATTCTAGAACAAATGACTTAACTATTTGCAGAAAGTGTGCAGATTTAGCAACCAGGAGTGGAAAACAAAGGTAGAAGATTATTGACAAAGGGCAGGCTGTGGGCTGGGCTCTGGTAGGGTGGGAAGCAGTGAAGTCAGGGCTGGATGTCTGGGCTACAGTCCCCAAATCTGGCTGAGCTTTGGAAAACCCAGGGAGTTTTATAAAATGCAGATTTCTGTGCCCCACTCCCAGCTACTCTGATTCAGGGAGAACAAAATAAAGTTTAAAGTAAAACCAAGCAATCAAAATTTACACCAAAATCAATTTAAAGCATGGAAACCCTGAGAGACTGTCTGTGACTTTTACTCCAGCCCCTAGAAAACTGGTAGTGGGACCACCGTGTTTCTTCAGCTGGGAGGAGCCAGTCCTAGGAATTCTCATTCCCACCCTCCAGTCCCATCCTGGGCTGAATGGTAAAAGAGATTCCAACACTGAGTTTTCTCAGTTTGTAACATAGTTATGATAAGGAATGAAATGGTCATTTTCAGGATTACAGAATCTCAGACTATCCCTTTCATTCATACGAAGAAAAATGGTTCTCTGTCCTGGATTTTTACATTCACCCACAATGAGATGAAGGAGAAACAATCCATGGCCATTTCAGTCCTTTCTTGGTTTCATAAAAGTAGCTCCTCAAAATTTCATTTTAAAAGGAGGAATCTGCAGCTTTAAGAAAAGGAAGACAGTTGGCACTCCAGACCCTTTCTGACTTGGGCTCTATACATGTGGTAAAACGGAGGGTAAAAGCAGACCCAAAAGTAGCAGTGTTGCATATACCATTTGTCTACCGGAAGCTGTTTCCACTCTAGTGCCATGTGTTGATGTGTGACTTTTTTTTTACATAGAAGGACAATCTGAACCATTCAAGTATATAAGAATCAAATCTAAATATTTAATAGTATCAACTGATTATTGAAAGGAGGCAGTAAACCTAAATGTTTCATGTAACAGATTAGCTACTTGTTTTTCTAAAAAGAAAACAAGGGTCAAAACTGACTAAAAAGAAATAGATTCGTAGAGGGAGGTGTCTGTTAATTTGTGACTCAGCGGGCTCTCACGAACCACAGCTCTGTTGGAATCAAGCCCCCCGAGGTTGACGATCGAACATCATTAAGGAGGGCATTATGGCTTTCAGTCCTCCACAGGCCCTGCCTCTCCCTCGGTGTCACATTAGTAGTCTTCACCTATGCAACCAATGGGACGTCTCTAGACCTTCGAACTTGGCCTTTGTTGTATACTATGGAAAACTTTACTGATTCTAGAAAAACAACGACAATTAAAAATTACAGAGTTTTCATAGCTATAACAGAATGGGGGTTACCAGAGGGGAAGTGAGGTGGGGGAGAGCAAATTGAGTAAATCGGGTCAAATATATGGTAATGGAAGGAAACTACAGACTTTGAGTGGTGAGCACGCAATAGAGTATATGATAGCGAATTATAATGTTGTATACCTGAAATTTACATGTTATTAACCAGTGTTACCCCAATAAATCTAATTAAAAATATATAGTTTTAATGTCACCTTGTCGTAATCACCAGTATCAGCAAATATTGGAAATTATAACCCCTCATTCTTAAAATCTTTTGTATATAATCTATATTGTTTTTTTAGAAACACAGTCTTATTCATCGTCTGTTTTTATTTTATAGTCATATCCCATGGTATTGCAGTATCGACCAAGAATTGATTTTGGTTAGACCAAGGGGCCTAGATCCCACTGAGATGAATCCTGCACTATTTGTTTACTCTGGACAGATTGCACAGCGAACGGTGTGTGGACTAGAGGGACTCAACCAGACTTTCAGCATGCAAATAAGGCCATTGTCTGTCTCTGAGTTGTCCGTCGCATTTATGTTATTTCTCTTACGAGCAAACCAAGTGCCATTCTGCTACTGAACCACCTGCATAAGTTATTTGTGCCGTCTCCCCGTGTGCAAGTCCCGGCCGGCGTCAGTGAGATGTGCGCCACGATGCAGCCCTCTGCGTGTTCTGCTCGCCTGTTCCAAGACTGTTCTGATGTTCGGTTACACTAGTAATACGGCTTAATCTTTGTGGTGTTGCAGTTTTCACAGACTATTTTATTAATTCTTGTTTAAATAGTGTATTGTACAAAAAACTAGTAATTATTATATCTTGAAATTATTTTGTATGGGAAATATATTTAGAAAAGTGGTTTCTGAGCCACTGTCCTGTTCTCAGTAAGATTTTTGTTTGCAAAATAGTTCATCTTTGGGGAAGAATTCCACTTATTCTTTGAGCACATTGTAATTGTAGGCATTTTAAATCATCTGTCGGTGTAGTCTACCAATTGCACAAGGAGGGCGTGTTAGCCCTCCAGATTGAAACTGTATGTGATTCTTGGAGAACGGAAGTTCGATTCACAATCATTCAGAATGTTGGCAGCTGATCACATTCACTTCTAAGGAAATTAATGTGTAAGTAAGGTCAGTCTCCTTTCATAATGCCTTATGACTAGAGGGTGCTGCTTCACGAGCCGTCACTGAGTAGCTCATTTTACGGATGTGTCTTTATACCGTTGCTCTCATTTAATGAATACAGTGTTGCTCTTTTTCCTTTGGCCTTAGGTATGTGTCACTGTGGCATGCAGAGGGTTAGGATGATTTTAAATATTAGGATCTTTAGAGCAGATAACATTAGCTATTTTATGGATCTCAAAAGTCTCAAAGCAATTGTAGATTAAAACTGTTAGTTACCTATCACATTTCCAAAACATTTGCATACAATAGAATAAATGCAGTGTAGTAAATATGCTAAGCAAAAGTAATAGTCTGAGGATATTTCATTTTAGATCCTGTAGCAATCGGGGGAAATGGGGTTACTGTTTTATACATAAGTTCATTAAGGTCAGAGCTGTGATGATGTCCTTGATTTTGCGGTTTTGTTAAGTCTTCCATTCATTTTGAGGTTAGTGCACAAGTCAAAGAACGTCTTGTTAACTTATATGAAGAGCTTCATTTTAAATGTTTTAAAATTTATAGTTGTTTTCAAAAATCTTCTTTGGAAATTGTTTTATTAATTGCTTCAAAACAAGTTAACCTCTGAAACTTAGGAAAAATCTTGAAAAGTAGGAAAAATATTTTAGAAATCTGACATGAGCACAACCTGTGTGTTACACACATAGTTTTTATACTGTATACATGGTGGATGTGCTACATTTTCCAGTAAAATGTATCACAAATTAATGCCTTCTGACTCAAAATGCTCCTTAGAAATAAAACATTGTACAACGCTAAGAAACACATACAAAATACAGCTAAATCTTGATGCATTTCACAGTATAAAAGGCTGAAATACCTTAATTCTCTTTTCCATATATCTTCGTTTCAAGTCAAAAAGTCTACATTAAATTTTCTGTTGTTTTTGTTCTGCTTATATGAAAAAGGTTACGGCAATTTCATTGTGTGTGTGCTTGGAAGGGCTCACAAGCAGAGTTTAAAAGGCAGATTTTTTATTCAGAATCTTCAAAAATGGTTGGAATAGACCATTACCATCACACTCAACCAAAAACTAAATTTACTCTTTAGCTACAGAAATTATTTTATCTTGTGAAATCTAATTTCCTACATCCCTAAGAAATTATTTTAAAAACTTATTATAAATTTGTGACATCTAGATCAGTGATTGAAGTAATATTTTACATATGGAAGTTAACTTTAATTGACTTAATGCAAAATGCTTTGAGAGTGCATTTTTAAAGCCACTAATGAGACTTGGATGTTTTTGGGTCCCTAGCCAAAACGTACAACCTTAAGTGAATTTTATAGTCTCTTTAAATTTATCCCATTGCTTCATCATATGTAATTTCACTATTTTCCAAGGAAATACAGGGTCCAGCACAAATAATGCCCCTTTTTCATTACAAAATCATAAGCATATAATTCTATAACATAACAACAGCGCATTCAAGCACACCATATGACATCTTAGGTGAAATGTTCAGGTTAAAACTATAAATTATTACACTCATGTTATTACCTACTGACCACACTCAAGCAGGCCTTACTTCTGCCAGACCCTGTATATAGGAAGCAATTATGGAATTTAGAATAGTTTTAGTGTATTAACATTTTTACTGAGATGCAATGGAATATGTGCCAAAACATGTGAAAACCTGACATAAAGGACATCGTTTGTCATTTGGGGGAAGGTACACATTTTATGGTGGTCCTGAGTAATACGGTATTACTACTGGAACCACAGACTTCTTCAACTGACCTCTTTTGATATATTCAACTATGATTTTCTAAGTATGGGACCTCTTTCATATCTAGTAATACACTAAATCCCCAGCTATTATTCCCTAAGTTAGGTTATGGAATTTGCAAGAAACCAGGTGTAGAAAAAATATACAGACAACTTTTGTGGTTAGTTTTATAAATTTAGGGTGCTAGTAAAATACTCTTTATATAAATAACCTATAGGAATAATAATCTAAATCTGCAAAATTGGAGAAGAAATAAAACTTAAATTTTTGGTTAATGTGTTGCTTCTTAAGTAAGAAACTGAAAGAACTTTACTTCCATAAAAGATTTTGTAATCTGTTTTCTCTGCCTTAGATATCATATTAGTTAAAGGGTCAAGGAACCTTGGGCATCAAGGCCTGTTATTTACAGACATCATTTTAACTGAAGTAAATCACATCAGTTAATAGAAAAACCAGAATGTGGCCTTTTCTCTATATTAACAAAATGCTTTCAAGAAGTACAAATGAAACCAAAAGGCTCATTGATGAGGTAATATTAGCCCATTCTATCTGGGGTACAGCTGTCTTGGGTGATGTCTTCTTTCTACTTTTAGAAAAAGTATATTATTTCATTATTCATTGAAAATCTGTCCCATACTCATATGCCACATTTTATAAATGTAATGAGTTTGCTCAACTATATTATACTCAAATGTAATCTAAATTTAAATGATTCTTTAAGAGAAAAAAAGTGTGTTATATAATATGAACTGTTTAGCTTTATTGAAATATTTAAGAGAAAGTGCCTCATTGCAACTGTGCATTTCTGGTTTGGATTTACTGCATACATTTTGAGTTATCTGTACCTGTCTCCTATGAATGATTTCATACCTAAATAGGCACTTGTAAGTTAATCACTTTTTAAATGATTTTCATGAGGAAATACATATCACCAAAGACATTTTACCGCTAATTAATAACCATGTTGGAGAGATGGTCTTAACAGTTTGGAGGCTGGAAATTTTGAGATTGCAATTTAGTTTTACATTAGGCAATGACCTTGAGTAATTGCTAAGTTATCACCAAAGAAAGGCTTTAAAATGAATTTTCATGGTGAGATTAATCAAATGCAGGTTTTTCTTATAATTAGCAGAGCACACTTTTTTCCAAATATGCTTCTTGTTTTTCCAGCACTGTTTGACAGATCTTAGGAAATCTCGAAGGTGAGAAGGCAATAAACACAGCAAATAGCCTTTCTCTGGATGAAAAGTGGGAGAAGGACATATTTTGAAAAGAAAATTGAAATGCAGATTTTAAATTCTAATTTGAAAAGCTTCTTATTCCATGGAGGCAGTAGAAACAAACATTACAGTTACTTGGTTCCTAGGTTCTTAATAATATGAGACATTTTATTAAAGACAGACTTTGGTAAGAGTGCTCACATGCTTATTCGTATAGAAAATACTACATTCTGTTGGACTCACATACATAAATGCTTTTCTTTTATTCAAAAGCAGAATTTTCATAAAGGCCTGTTTTAAGTCCCTGCCCTGTTTTTCAGTGATTATTGTTACTAGAATTCAGCCACGCGGCCAAATTTGGCAAAATGGGTCTCAGATCCAGAGCACCTGTACATCTGATTAGACGCTCTCCTTACACCATTCCCCTTGGGAGTCGTGCCATGGGCCACCCTAAAGATAAAACTCGTTCTGATGGACCATTGCGCTAACCTCCTCAGAGAGGATAAAAATGGGTGGACTCTGTTACGTCCTGTGGTTTATCATAAGGCATTTTTGAGCAGGCTAAATAAGCTTTACACGTTAAGATATTGGTTGTAGGAGAATTGCAAAAATGAATGAGTTTGCCGTAACTTTAGTTTTATGGATTAGAAACACAAAAACATGAGATGCTATTGCTATTTTAAGATATGTCTCTCTACAGTAAGGAACATGTCTGCCACATCTGGCTTCTTAATGATTAAAAAATATTAAATATACCAGAGACTCTGAAACCCTTTGAAAGCACAACATAACCAACCAATTCTGGATTTACTTGATATATCTAGTTCAGTAATATTTTGATGGAAAAACATCAGAAAAAGTTCATTAAAATGTACTTAAATATATATTACAAGGTTTTCACAGGTTTTTTTTCTTACCACAATGGCATTTTCCCAGTAATTTAAAAGTGATTCTCTTCCTAACGTAACATAGTTTTCACAAATAGTATGTTTATTTGCTGTTCTTACTATGCTTTCAAACAATGAAAATGCTCGAGCACTTCCATTTTAGAAAGTTATAAAATTAAAAATAATTTAATTTTAAATGCTGATTAAAATGTGTCTGTATACCTGTTAGGCCCCTTTCTCTAGGATCCAACACTGAGACATTGTTCAGGAATGCTTTTTAGTTTTAACTACCTTTAAACCTAGAGTCGAGCGAGACTGATACGTAACACTGGGTCTAGTCTCCTTCCATCCTTCAGAGCTTCATGGGTAAGAAACTAACCTGATACAAATGCAGATGAAGTGTTTCTGGGCCTCATAGAGACAGCAAACGGTTATTTATCCACAGACTTCTCGTTGGTCCACTGGAGCAGGAGTTCTACATGTTAGCAATGTGATGGGATCAGGCTGATGGTGTGTGGGGTCAGTTTTCTTTTGCTGTATTTTTTAGAATGGGGATGGGGCCTAAGTGTCCTTATGAAGCTGTGGTTATGACAAGAGCCTGTGAGGGGCACCAGTGTCTGCTCGTCCCTGCATCGGGCAACACAGCAGTGAGCACCAGTTTTAACAGAGTGGCCCTCACGCCACACAGAACCATCGTAGAACATACTGTACAGTTGTGTTGCTGGTTTTCCTTTGAAATATAAAATATTTTAAGCTTTTTTTGTCAAAAGTGGTAACATCTTAATACAAATAAAAACCTTTTTGTGGTTGTAAGATTTCGCTTATAAATCATTCAAATTGAAGTGAAAGATTACCAGGTCATTGTTAATGACTTAGTCTATTAAGAATATATGTATTTTTGTAAAGGAAAAGCACTTGTAGATATTTAATCAGTACAAGATATATGTCTGTTTTGCAGAAATAAAATGCTGCTTAGAGATTCTCTTTAAATATTTTTTATTTTTGTGCTCAGATGTACTTTCTGTTGGTCTCTGGAATGTCCTGTACAAGCTGTGTGGTCGCACTGTGGGGCTAGAGAACTTCTGTTTTTAAAATCTGGACGTAGCCAAGTATCCTTGACCATGTTAAAAATAGTATCTTTGTTATTAAAAAATTGATTGCATAATTTAGTGTCTGTCATCCTTAATGGTCAGAGACTGTAACTCCCATTTAAAACTATCCTCCATTAGGTATCACTGTAGCAAGTTTTACTGAAATTGAGTTTTGAGATTATAAACGTTTTCTAAAGCATCTGAGCGGTTTAGGATGGCGGGGCCCTCCAGCAGCACCTTGAGTGTGCATGCGCACACCCACTGTAGAGCAGGTTCTTGCTGTTAGATTGGTCACATCCAAATAGCCTCCCGGGTGTGGTCGGGTGTCCGAGAAAGGCCCGAGAGGACTGCGAGACTGCTTTCTTCCGCCAGTTAGAGGGCGACGGCGGTTTTGTCAGTACCGTCCCGCATGCTTGCCTCTGGAGTTCTAGGCAGGCTCAGGTAAGACTTCCCAGTCAGGAGGGTGCCGGGATTCCTCTCTCTGCCTGTTGGTCCTTAGGTGCCCGAAGCTTCGACTAGCGGTGCCAGCTTGTCCAGACTTTCTCCCTTTGCGGTAACACTCAGCACTCTCATTGCAACCACAGTAATTGATGTTTGTTCATCCTCCCATTAGATGATGAGCTTTCAGAGGGCTATTGGCAGTGTGGCATATCTTCGCCTTCACATGACACATTTGCATAGTGACTGGCACCCGTGAAACTAGGGGAAGAATCCAGATTTCGGGAAGCAGAGGCAGCGCTGGCAATCGTCTCTAACAGGTCTCCTGGTGTCATACCTCTTCTCAAAAGCACATCCGTCACATTGGATTAGGATCCCACCCTCATGACCTCGTTTAAAGGCTGTATCTCAAATTCAAGTCACATTCTTAGATACAAGGGAGTTACAGGTTCAGCATATGAATTTGGGAGGACACTATTCAGTTCCTCACAGCCATGGGGTGCCCCACAGACCTGGGTTCAAGGGCAGGTCATTCTGCTGTGTAACTGGGCAATTAACCTGGCGGAGTCTGTTTCCTCATTGGCGGAGCAGGAACAGTAACAGCTTACCCACAGGTGTGGGAGTGAGATGCCACAGAAAGTGCCCAGAGCGATGCCGGCGGGAACCCCAAAGGGCGGCACACTTGTTTCCGTCTACGAATTGCAGCCCAAGCTTACACCCGTGTTCTTTGATTTGCTGTGAGCTAAAATACTGTCAAATAACTCCAGTTTTGCTTTCCTAGAGCAATTCCACTCACATGGTAGCTCATACAACTCCCTCTGAATGTGCTAATGCAGAAACGACCCAGCACAGGGTCTAGCACATAGTAGGCACTTCTACAAGACGCTTCCCTTTCCCCCACACCCATTTAATCTTCAGAACGCACCTGTGAGGCATTCTTAGCACAATTTCAGTGACGTAAAAGTGAATCCAAATAACTCGACATCACCGAAGAGGTAGCTGGGTCCCAACACAGGCCCTTCTTTTTCCAAGGGCAATTCTGTCCTTGGGGGCACTGCCTCCCTCTTTAGCTTCGAGCTCCAGAGAAGACTGCTCAGGCCCTCCTGGCCCCTGCGGGCTGGATCACATGGAAGATAAACACTCGGCAGCCAGTGTGTGCCTAAGGGGGCACAGCACGCATGGCATTCCTGCGGCCGACGTACTGTTTTGAGCGCCCACTGTACTGTTTTGAGCGCCCACTGTATACCAGGTGCTGTGGTAGGCCCTGGGGGTGCAGTGGGTGAGGCCACCTTCTACCCTTATGTCAGTGGAGCTTCCAGGATGGGGAAGGACTGCACATGAAACATACAACTAATATGTAATACAAAGAACAGCAAGGGTTCTGGAGAAAATAAATTCTATGAGACAGAACTGTAGGTCCAAACCTTTCTGAGAAAATGACATTTAAGTAGAGAGATGAAAGAGAAGCTAGAACTAGTCAGGCCAAGAGCCGTGGAAAGAGTCCTGACAGAGAGAGAGCAATTGGAGCTGCAAGTAGCCCAGCCACCCGCAGAGAGCCCAGGCGCGGAGAAGCAGTGACCAGGGCGACACAACAGGACTCTGGAGAGGACGCCAGGGGCCCGGTTCTCAGGCACTTTTAGAACCTATTGACAAGCTTGTATTTTATTCTGAGCCCAGTTGAAGGACTGGAATCGGGACTCACATCATCTTGTTGTATTTTTCAAAGCTCTCTGGGAGCTTTGTGGAGAGCATACTGTAAAGGGGTGGGGCCTAGACTGGAAATGGGAACAGGTTAAAAGCCAACAGCAGGAGTCCAGGTAAGAAAAAACACAAGGTCCCAGGCCAGGCTCTCTGGTACTCAAGACGGACGGAAGCAGTCAGGCAGAAAAGTGGGTTTCTCTGCACAAATCCTCCCCAGCCCAGCCACAGCGTGCCTGCCTGCCATGTGACCTCAGGTTTTAGGTCATGGGGGAAGCCTCGATGGGGGTGGGGAATCCAGACTGGAAGGTGGGAAGAAGCCATGGAACTGGAGAGGAGCAGCCACAGCAACACCCACCACTTCCTTAGGAAACCTGGAGGTGGCCAGGCAGAGGGAGGGAAGTGGGGTCAGTTAGGACTGGGTGGGAGAAAGGACCCTGAAACGCAGCCTCTACCAGTCCCATCCAGGGCCCGCTACGCAGGGCTCCCCACAGGACATGCCGCCCTGCTGGTTGGAGCCCCAGCTCGCTGCAGAGGCCGCTACACTTCCCTCGAGGCCCGGCCAGTAGCACCTGCTCTCAAAGGTGGTCCCATCCCGCTCTTTCCCCAGAGCCCTTTATACAGCCCTGTCCTACCGCAGGCGCTGAGCCAAACAGGCTTGGGTTCCACCGCTGTTTAACTAAGGGTGGGTACATTACAGAGTCTCTCCTCCACGGTGAATGAGACCCTACCATAAATATGACACTGAACTAGCAGAACTCACGAGATGTAATTAAAACACCTACTTATTTAATTTGTGCCTCTCATAGTCTCCTTCCACTGGATAAAAATGTCAGCATTCCTGGGACTTTTTCAGCACAAAACACAGTCTCAACTTAGAAATTGGAAAGTTCAGTATATTAATCAATGTTTCAATGTTCATTGCAGGGTTACACTTCTCCCCGGCTCCAATCTAGAGCCTGATAAAGGGTCACCTTCCTTCCCAAAATAGAGGGGGATGGCTTTCCTCCCTCTCCTCCCCAACTTGGTCTGGGTGGGAGGTGGGGAGGAGGGGAAGCCGAGTGCAGCAGGGCTGGTCTAGGGGCCCCCAGCAAGGTGGAGCTGACTGGTGATCACAGTTCCTTCTCTCTCGCAATCCTTCTGCGTTCTTAGCAGGACCTCCTCCGGGCCCTTCAACCTCCACTCACTTGCAGGGGCCGTGCCTCTATTTTCATGGGCTGTTGCTGGTAACCCTCACCTTCTGTTCCAGTGGTGCAGCCCACAGCCTCTTGCTACAGAGGTTTTCTCTCTGCATAGGCTGCCATCTTGGGCAGGACCCCTTCCAAGTGGCTCCTGGCAGGTGCTGCAGATGCCCTGTAGGGCCCCCAAGAGTCACGCCACAGTGACCCCCTTCAAAGACAAGTCTGTTTCCTGTCCCACTACTGGCCTGATGCCTGGGGCACAGGCACCGCCTCTGGCCTTTAGATTCCTCTGGGTGTGTGGATGCACACCCAGGGTGTCCCCACAGCCACAGTAACACACACCAAGCTCCCCTGTGTGCTGTGGGAGCACCAGTCCCACTGGACTTGGTGGAGAGGGCAGCGCCTCCACCCCTCCGCCCTGAGGAATGGTGTGCACAGCCCAGCTCACTCCACAGAAATCCTCCGCATAAATCCTCCCTCCTTACCCCCACAGCATTCCCTTGGAAATGGAATTGGAAGCCCACCAGGCAACCTGAAGCCCTGGGCAGTGCGTGACCACTGGGTATGATCGCACTTCTCCTTCTCCAGCTTCCTGTCCTGTGGAACAGGGGCTGTCCAGGCTCCCCAAGAAAACATGGCCCTCTCTGCAGTCACCTGGTCCAGAGGCAAGATGACACAAAGTCCATGACACCGTGAGCTCCTGATGGCACAGGCAGATGGAAAAAATCCCTGTTGTGCCTTGCCGTGCAGTGCCCAGCACAGACGGAGGGACGGAGGCCCTGGTGCCAACCCAGGCCAGGCTCTTTCAAGACAGCTGCCGCTGAGAGCCGAGGGCTGGACCGAATGAAGAAAGGCAAAGAGAAGTCCTGTCGGAACCACCCGAGTCCGAGACAACTGCTGACTCTCAGGTACTCCACTGTGAGCGAGTGCGGAGTAGCAGGGAAAAAGCGAAACCAGTGTCACGTTTCATAGATCCTACAACGCAGAGGCCGTTCTCTGACCATGGCGATGGTGCTGGCTCTTCTGGGCTGCTCAGTCCACCCCCCTGGCACCAGGCTGCCTTCATTTCTCAAGCTTCTTGTGTGGAAACAGTTGGGGGAGCAGCTGAAGGCGAGGAGGGAGGGAGTGACCAAGGAGTAAGATGGAAACAGCCCAAGGAGAGTGTTTCTGGTTCTTAAAAATGTGCTCACTGAAGAAGAGCTCAGAGCTGCCACTGGGGTGTCCATCTGAAGCAGCCCCAGAGCTCTGGGTTGAGTGGGGTGATGGTAGGAAAACTGGCAGGGATCCAGGAGCCCCACTTCATTCCTAGTTCTGCCACTCATTAGCTCTGTGACCTTGAACAAGTCACTTGCCCTCTCTGGTCCCTGCCTTGGCTACTTCTCCCTATACCTCCCTTCCTGTAACACTCATTTCCATTGTCCAGCCAGGTAGCAAGCTCCCTGAACACACAACAGTCTGTAGTTCAGCTGTATGTCCTGCCCCAAGCATAGGGCCTGGCCTATGGTAGTGCTCACGACAGGGGGGGGAGGGGGCGGCAGGGAAACCTGAGTGAATAAGATGAGCAGTGAGTCTATACCATGAACCCACTGTCCTTAATGCAGAAACCAATGGCCTGCCTTCGCCATCCCCAGACTGGGGCACGAGGGCCCCCGCCCCAGACCTGCCCTTTAGAAGGCTCTGCGTATCACAAGCTACATGACACATTCTTTTTTTTCCTGTTTGGTCTTTTAAGAAACTTTTTAAAAAGTTCGGTAACCATCTGACTAAACAGGAATTAGGGAAGAGGAAGATACCATGCCATGGGGGCTCTCATGGGGGAGGGAAGTGGGGTCATGGTCTCTGCCCTGGGAAACCACAAAAGGGGGTGCTCCTTGTTGAAGTCACAGATGTCTCCCACGTGAGTGGCCGGGCACACAGATGGTTGCACCCTCTCCCTCACCTCTTGAGGGGGACAGTTTGGGGAGGCCCTGGCTCCCTGGGGACCTTGACAGGTCAGTCTTCATCCTGGGTTCAGGTGGGTTCCACTGGTCCAGGTACCCTGGGCACCTGTGCCAAGGCCAGGCTTCTGCTGCCAGCCCTCTGACCCCTACTAGCCCAGCTGGCCCATGAAGCCACTCACGTGCACAGGCAGCAGACCGATCAGAGAAAGAACAGGCTGCTCTGTTCTCTGGGGATTAGGCTGCAGAGCCCTCCTGGGTAAGAACTGAGTGTGTCTGTGTGACTTTATATATCACCTGAAATACTTAGGGACACGCTATGAGGCATTCTTGCTTCAAGTCCTGCCCATTAGAGACGTCTCTCCTGGTTGCTCCGTGCCCAGGCCTAACTAGTCAGTGCACTATCATTCCTTTATGCCTCTAATAAACCCTTTTAAAGCTCCTACTATGTGCTAGATATTGTGCTGGTACCAGGCCCTTCAAGGATGTCATTGCCCAGCAATGGTGACAGATACATGGGCACGTAAACTTGAATACTGCGTGCTCAGAGCAGTGACAGAGACACACACAGGGTGTGTGGGGATCACAGAGAAAAGTGTCTAAAGCAGAAAGATGACAGATGACTTCTAGACTTAATCGCCTCCCTCACTCACAAATCAAGGACAAATAGACTGTCAATCTGGAATCCAAGTGCTTTCAGGGAAACTAGAAGAATCCAACAACAAAAAATCTAGTGAAAACACAACAGCAGAAGAAACGGTTGCTGCGATTCTTAAGTGTGTAATATTTGTCAGGCCCTGTGCCAAACCCCTTACATGTATTATCTCATTTAATCCTCAGAAATTTTATGAGGTTTTGTCGTGGTCCTCATTTTGCAGATGAGAAAACTGGTTCAGAGAGGTTAAGTAATTTGCCTAAAGTCACAGAGCTAATGACTGTTAAAGCTGGAATTTGAACCCAGATTCTGTCGCATTCCAGAATCTATGTCTTTAACCATCATGGCTTTAAATAAGCGAGAGTTGTGCACCTTCTACGTGCCCGGCACTACTCTGGGTCATGCATACGAAAGGATCTTCCTGGCAATCACTGCCCTGAAAAGGAGAGCCCCGCACATACCACAGACTTCTCAGCGGCTAAGGTCTATCAAGCACATTCAACTGCAGTAAAAGTGTAGCTGTGGCCAATCAAATGAAGAGCCCCCCTCAGAAAAGGAAAGCTAACCAAGGCGTGAGGCTCCAGGACAAGGACTGTAGACATGCAGAACAGCTCAGTCTGGAATAAGAAGAAACAGCAGAGCACAGGGGTCTATAAAACAGGAGAAAGCCAAGACAAGGTGGTTTTCAGCATATCCATCTCTCCATCTCCCAGGGGATGTAGTGCCTAGGCACACAAATAAATCCAAACTTCAGGGCCCAGCTTCTCTGTCCCCTTAGCAGAGTTCGACAATGGGGACCATTGCATCCTTGGAAAAAACTCTCTTCCCTTGCCTTTCATGATGCAAATCTCCCCCGATCCTCATTCTTCCTCTCTGCACGAGGTAGGTGAAGGCAAGTGAAATGTCTGGAGAGCAAACATTGAGGCATTGCTTTCAGGGCCATGCAAATGCCTCCCCCTTCTGCTGGGTCTTTCCTTGTGGACGGCCTGCCGGAACTGGCCCTGGGTTCTCTCCTCGCCCTTTCTCACCCAGGCCCGCAGCTTCAGTGTCCACATCCATTGAGAGGACAGCAGGCTTATCTCTCCGAACCTCGTCACACCTCCGAATTCTGGGCCAAATGTCCAACAGTCCACCTTGGAAGCCCCTCTTGGCTCACTCTTTTTCTTTCTTTCTTTTCCTTCATTCCTTCCTCCCTTCCTCCCTCTCTTTCTTTTTTTATACCTGAAAAGTAATTTCGTTTTTGTTTAACCTTAAACTTGTCAATTGTTTCTTTCCTTGAACAGCTTTATCTTGTTTAACACCCAGCTACACTCATTGGAAACTTAGTAAAAACTACTTAGTGATTCCACTGGGCGGTTATAACCATACAACTAAGATGTTTCGAACAAAAGCCATATGCCAGATAAAATTCAGGAACTCTTATTATTTTTTCTTTTACAGAAATTCTTTCTCTATCATGGTGTAGTTTGACCAAGGGCCAGAAAACAAATTCCTTAAATGAGACAAAATTTTGAAGTTTCCCGAGTACCACTGTAAATAAGAAATCTTTCTTTCAAATACAAAATCAATTTCCTCAACTGTACAATGGATTGTAATTTAATGTTTTTTCTCTTGCTACTTCACTTCAAACAGTGACCTATACATTTGTCTAAGCAATAATAAGTTTCTTTCTAGTTTCTTCAGAATAAAGAAACATCAAATGTGTTAGAGATAGTACTAAAAATATTTCACCTATCAAATATATGGCCTGCGCACTGAAACACACAGAAATTTTTCCAATTAACTTTCAAATCTTATAGAACCTCTATTTTATAAAATATCATGTTTGAAATAATTTAAATGAATGCTTTAACAAAAACCGATTCATAAGTCCCTATTCCCATAATCATCAGTTTTAGCAAGTCTCCTAAATACGTTCTGCATCAGTTTTCTTGATTATTAGATGTCAATAATATGGACATATTTTTGATGTAACAGGACGTTTAATGACATCACTTTCCCTTCAACACACACGTCGTTTGCTGATGATCATACCGGCCATTTCCATGGGCCGGCAGGAGGCTCTTCCACGAATGGCTCCCATGGTTTCCACGGTATCATCTTTCCCACCAGCCTTAGCTCATTTTCAGCCTGAAGAATCACCTCTTCTATTTGGCCACCCTGAACCTGGTCTTCAAACTTTTTAACATCTGGTTCTGCTTTAACCATACCCAACTTCTCATTTGTAATCTGTTCTGTGTACTTTCTATGTGCTGCATTTTTAGGGATTTGCTCAAGAACATCCAGAATTTTTGTGTGCAATATTCTTAGCCTCTCATGCGGACTCACGCACCGCCAGCCCCACGAGGCCAGTAGTCTTTTTTGGCAAGCCCGCCACGACAGCCCCGAAGAGCGGAACACTCCCTCTACGCTCTTTCAAAGACATTTCCAACTAAACATTATCAAAGCAGAATTTAAGATCCCCTCTCCAAACAGTATTTCCCCATATACCCAGCCTCAGTGAACGGTTCCAGTTCCCCATACTGAAACCTGGGGGTCATCCTTGATACCATCCCCTTCCAAACCCCCAGCCAACCCACCAAACACTGTCTGTTTACCTCCTTGGTGTCTCTGCATTGGACCTGCATCTAGTCTACCACCGCCCTAGTCCCGTCTACCAGGTTCTTGTATCTGAATAGCTGTGAAAACCTTTTTTCTGGTCCTTTATATGGGCTCTCAGCACGCCCTCTCTTTTGCCCATTCTCTGAGTCCAGAACAATGTCTTCAAATTGCAAATCTGATTATATCACCTCATCCTCTCCCTCCCCTATTCCTTGCTCAGAGCCTCTTAAAGGCTTCCCATGGCTCTTCGATAAATCAGAATCCTTAAAATGGTCTATAAGAACCTTCGTGTTCTGGGTTCTACCTACTTCTCCACTCTCGTTTTGATTTGGTCAAGGGACTCTGTACCAAATTCCCATGTGTGAGTGTGGAGAGCAAGGTCCTCATACTAACAAATTACCTGACACCAGCTGGGTGTCCTAAAATTCATCTCAACTGTGGCACTGTCAACCAGGCAACCAGGTCAGATCCCACAGGTGTAGCGCTCAGTCACACAAGACTGCCTCCACCCCCTCAGATGCCAACTGCAAGTCCAGGTTGTCACTGGTGCTTCTGATTTACCAGCTATAATCTGATTAATTTGCCAGAGCAACCCACAGAACTCAGAGAAACATTTTACTTACTAGATTACCAGTGTATTATAAAGCTAAAACTCAGGAACAGCCAGACGGAAGAAAGGCACACGGGAAGCGCACCGAGCTTCCATGTTCTCTGCAAGCATGCCACTCACCCCAAACTTCCACTGTTCACCAACCTGAAAGCTCTCTTAATCCTGCCTTTTTTTAATGGAGGCTTCATTACATAGCCACGATGATTCAACCATTGGCCTTTGGTAATTAATTCAAACTCCAGCCCCTCTCCCCTCTCTGGAGGCCTGGAAGGTGAGACTGAGCGTTCCAACCCTTCAGTCACATGGCTGGCTCCCCTAGCAACAAGCCCCCATCCTTAGGTGATTTCCAAAAATCAACTCATGAACAAACTCAGGGGCGGCTGAAAGGGGTTTGTTATGAATGTCAAGACACGTTCATCGCTCTAATCAGGAAATCCCAAGGGTTTTAGGTAAAACCCTTGTGCCAGAAATGGGGATGAAGAACAAATATATATGTGTCTTATCAATCACAGTATCACAGTCATGATCTACAAGTCCCACCCAGACTCACCTGGCTTTCTTCCACCCCTTGTCCTTGCTAGTTCCTCCTGGTTACTGATGCTCTCTTCCTTTTATCTAAGTAACTCCAAACAACCCTTCGCCCAGTTCAGTCATCATTACCTAATGGATTTAACTCTTCCCAACTCAATTCAAGTGATGATTCTTCAGGGAAATCCTTCCGGAACTCCATGACGGGGTTAGAAGCTCTAGGAGATACCAGATACCTCCTCAGTGACAACTGCACGTTCGTGGGATTAGATCAATAGCCGTCTCCCGTGCTTTCCTGTTGAGTTTGACCATGTCTGCTGGATTCACTGCTGAATCTCCAGGATGCAGCACAAGGCCGGACACACAGAGTGGGCACTGTAGGAATATTTCCTAATTGACTGAATGAAATAAATTTAGTGTAATTCAACACACTGTTTGGTGGGTTAAATTTGACAGTGCTTATTGGGCTTCCGTAAAACATATAGCCTGAGTAAGGGCAAATAGCATCAAATAAAAACCATCTGATAGTAATTTCATTGGGCTCAGCTAACTTGGTCCAACCGTGGAATTTATGGGGATTCATGAGAGACTGGCAAAGCCATTGGCCAGTTACATTCTGTGGTCAATTATACCCCCATCTTCTGTTTGTACTGTTCACTAGCAGCGGCTTTTTCTGATATTTTGTTTTTATCACTCTTCACCCATCCTTTCCCTTTTCTCTCCTATATGACTTTCAAATGATTTCCTCAGAAAACTCAATCTAACATGCACATTCTTTGATCCAGACACCCCAGCTGAAGAATTCTAGCTTACAGAAATATTATTATCATTGCAATCGATATAACACAAAAAACATTCACTGCAGCAAGAAAGTAGAAACCATCTAAATGTCTACCAATAAAGAAAAGGATTAATAAATCCTACTGTGGAATTGGAAAGAAGGCAGTAGATCTGTATGTTCTGATGAGGAGGGTTGCACTTGATATCTTGATAAGGAAGAAAAACGAAGCTGAAACATAATACGTACATTATGATCCCCCCCACACACACAATACAGATGAGTACAGGAGTGGGCAAAAGTAGTTTTACAGTTGTGAGTACTTGAAATAGAGTTTATTCTTGTATTATTATTTATGTATTAATTATTGTTTTGTTTATTATCATTACTAACCTACTTTTGCCCATCCCTGTATATGTTTGTACAAGCCTTGTAAAAATCTGGAAGAACACACATCAAATTATTATAGTGAGGAGAGAGTTGGAGGAAAGTGACCTCATTGCTTGCTTTATAGTGCTCTGCATTATCTGAATTTGTGACAAAAGAATGTTATATTTCCAACTCTTAAACTCCGACAATATAGGTATTATATTCTAGCCCTTGTGGCTTCTCTCTGTTGGTTCCCCATAAGAATCAGCTCAAGCTATGACTTAAGCTTAAGTCTGAGCTCTCCTGGTGGTCTGGGAAACCTATAAGGGATATTTGCACTTTATCAGAGAACAAAATTTAGGCTGCAGGAAAGAAACTGGAGAGGGATAAATTGTAGACTATGAAAAAATTATTGGGATGGAAGTGGGAGAGATGCTGATAAAATTTCAAGCAATATGTTGAAAACATATGATCATATGCAAAACAAACCAAATATGCATGGGGAAGAGAACAGACTTTGTGATCAGAGAGACTCTGGGAAGGTGTCAGCCACTGTAAGACTCGGTTTTCTTATCTATCAGTTGGGTGTAATGAAAAGGCAACGTTGTTCTGAGGAGTACATGAAAGTGCGCAGGAAAAGGTAGTCATTAACCCAAAGCAATCTGTAGATTCAATGCAATCCCTATCGAAATTCCAATGGCATTTTTTACAAGTATAGGACATATAATTCTAAAAGTTGTATGGGATGAAAGAAAACTGCAAATAGCCAAAGCAGTCTTAAGAGAGGACAGAACTGGAGGCAACACACTTCCTAATTTCAAACCATATTACAAAGCACTATGGCATTGACATTAAAAACAGATGCACAGATCAATGAAACAGAAGAGAGAGCCCAGAAATAAATTCACACAAATATGATCAATTAATTAATTACAAAGAATACACAATGAACATACAATAGGGACTGTATATTTAAGAATATAACAATTATAAGCTGAGAATATACAATGGGGAAAGGAAGTCTCTTCAATTAATCATTTTTTTAATATATATTTTATTGATTATGCTATTACAGATGTCCTATATCCCCCCTTCATTCCCCTCCACCCTTAACACCCTCTCCCACCCACATTCCCCCCCTTTACTTCAGTCCATGTGTCATAAGTTCTTTGCTTCTACATTTCCCATACTATTCTTGCCCTCCCCCTGTCTATTTTCTATCTACCTTCATTGCTACTTATTCTTCGTATCTTTCCCCCACTCTCCTCCTCCCACTCCCCTGTTGCTAACCCTCCATGTGTTCTCCATTT
>CM052542.1:129780951-130006487 GCA_028533065.1 Trachops cirrhosus
CTTAAAAGGATGGGTTCTGGGGCTTTCAATTCTTCTTCTGTTTGAGCCATCTTTTTGCTGTTTTTTGTTTTGTTTTGTTTTTTGGTCTTGTCGAGCTCCTGTAGTGAGGGGCGGGGCCTTAGGAGTTCACCTGGGTGGGGCACCCCAATCGCAGGGTTGTGACATTGTATGTGGGGTCGGGGTCCGAGAAGGAACAATGGCGCTTGCTCTGCTTTCTGTAGGACCCCAGACCCTTCTGCCACTTTCCGCAAGCCAACCGGGACCCTCTGGCACCAATTGCAGTGTGGGTGGGCCTGTGCACCCCGTGGGACCTTCCTTTTTGGTCAGTGACCCAAAGCTCCATTTCCCGGTCCTGGGACCCTGAGTTGGGCACAGTGCCTTGCTTCACAATGGCCGCCTCGATGGATCTGCCAGTCGCCACCCCCTGGCCGGGGCCCACCAGCCACTGCTGCTTGTGTGCCCAGGGTCTGCCTGCTGTGGGCCTGTGTGCCGCCCCGGGTGCTCAGCTCTCCGTTCTGCATCCCTCGCCCGGCCCAACTCCGCCCCTCCTACCGGTCTGGATGAAAGTGTCTATTTTTAAATCCTTGGCTGTTCAACTTCCATACACTTCAATTTTCTGTCAGTTCTGGTTGTTATTTTGTTTCTATATCGTTGTTGTCCCTATCTTGGTTGTGCAAGGAGGCACAGTGCGTCTACCTATGCCTCCATCTTGGCCGGAAGTGCCAATTAATCATTTTGAGAAAAGTGGACAACCACATGCAACAGAATGACACTGAACCGCTATCTTACACCTTACACAAAAATTAACTCCAAATGGATTAAAGACTTGAAATCATTAAACTCCTAGAAGAAAACATAGGCAATAAGCTAATTGATACCAGCTTATAAGTGGTAATTTTTTAACTTAAAACCAAAAACAAAGGCAATAAAAGGAAAAATAAACAAGTGGAACCACACCAGCTAAAAAGTTTCTGCACAGCAAAGAAAACCATCAACAAAACAAAAAGACAACCTACTGAATGGGAGAAAAGATTCACAAATCATATATCTGATAAGGTGTTAACATCCAAAAATACAAAGAATTCACACAACTCAATGGGAAAAAAAACAACCAATCCATTCTAAAAGTGGTCAGAGGATCTGAATAGACATTTTTCTAAAGAAAATATACAGATGGCCAATAGGTCTATGAAAAGTGCTCAAATCACTAATCTCCAGGGAATTGCAAATCCAAACCAGGATGTGATGTTACCTCACACCTGATAGAATGGCAATTATCAAAAGGATAAGAAGTGTTGGTGAGGATGTAGAGAAAAGGGAACCCTTGTACACTGCTGGTGGGAATGAAATTCGTGCAGCTACTGTGGAAACAGTAAAAAATTAAAAATAAAACTACAATATGATCTAGTAAATGCACTTCTGGGTATTTATCCAGAGAAAATGAAAACACTAACTGTAAGGAAATACATGCACCCCCATGTTCATTGCAACCTTAATTGCAATAACCAAGACATGGAAGCAACCCAAGTGTCCATCCATGGATGATTGACTAAAGAGAACGTTGCACACACCCTGGAAGACTGTCCAGCCATAACAAGGAAACCGCACCACTTCATGACAGCATGGACGGACCTTGGAGGCATCATGCTAAGTGAAGTAACTCAGACAAAAGACAAATACCATCTCACTTGTATATGGAAATTGTTTAAAAAGGAATCGAACCAAACTCATAGAGAACAGATGGGTGGTTTTCAGAAAGGGGCAGGGGAGTGAAAATGGGTGAAGGTGGTCGAAAGGCACACATTTTCAGTAATGAAATTTTAAGCCCTAGGCATGTTATGGGTCGCATGGGAACTATAGTTAGTAATGCTGTGGTGTATATCTGAAAGTTGCTAAGAGAGTAGATCTTCAAAGTTCTCATTGCAACAAAAGAAACACGTGACTACACGTGGAGATGGACATTAAGTAGACTTACTGGAGTGTCGTTTCGGAATAGTACCAGATCGAATCACTGTGTTGCACACCCAAAACTGATGTAACGTGTCAATTATATCTCAATTTTTTAAAGGAGGCTATTACTTTTAGCTTTTATGAGATGCATAAACTATTTATGGTAATGAGAAATTAGACAAAATATACAAAAATGAAAATTATTAATGTTCCTTTTGAAAAAGCTCTGGATTGTTTTTATATTATTTAAGGAATATTATTGAGAGATTTAAAATCAGAATCACTCCGACGCCAGCAGGAAACCTACCTCAGCGCACTGAGTCCAACTTCCTACATGTCCGTGAGGGTATGAGAGTCCCCCAGATGCCCATACCATGTAAGGGCTGCTTATTTTCCCCTTTCTCTCCTCTCTCCGAGCTCTTTGACTTCTGATTGATAGAGGAGAAAGCCCCCAGAGGATGAGAGTCCTGGACCACCACGCACTCCTGGGAATAGAGTGACCAGCTGTCCCAGTTTTAGCACTTACAGTCCCACAGCGAGGAAGTCCCTCAGTCCCACGCACCAAAATGACTGTTCACCCACACCTGGGACCCTGGGACCCAGACCTGGCGGTGCGGAGTTCTCTGGACTGCACTCAATTTTACTTCACAGCCGGTGCCACTTATTTCCCGTAGTAGGATTAGTTTACCAACACTCATGTGAGTCTTATCAGATGTGATTAAATTTAGGCAACACAAACGAAATGAAAAGAGGGAAATGGAATTATTATATTTTCTCCTGCGAAAACTGGTTAGGAGTTGAGATGATTGAAGGGGTTAAAGAGGGGTGTGCATGCCTCTGGATGAACACATATATGAAACGGTGTGTGTGTGCGTGTGTGTGTGTGTGTGTAACACACTTGGGAAGAGCGAGAACAGGCAGAAAGAGTCAGACCCGGGCAGTAGCAGCCCCTAAAATGTGGGGAGAAGGCGCAAGTGGTTGCCAGGATGCCACACAGTTCCCTACACTGGCCTCCAGGGGGCGCCATCAGCCTTCAATACAGCCCTGTTGCCTTTGGGGGCAAATTCAGAAGGAAACCAGTGGACCTTGAGGGTGAAGACTGAGAGGATGCAACCCACCACCATTAGGGGTGGGGTGTGCAAGAATGAGGTGTTTACAATCAGAGGAGTGCCCGAATTTCCTTCTCATTAACTCTAGGTGAGTGAGATAAACACCTCTGCCTCCCTCGTTCCTGCTTTTAACTTCACAGGCCTCTTCGACTTTGGGAAGAATGAGAAACCTCATCCCAATAATCCCTCTGGGATCTGCACCCTCTGGAGAGAGCGCTGAAAGGCTGTTTACAGCATGTAATCGCGAGGCCAGGCCTCCCTCGCAGTGTCCCTGTCCCCTGGCTGTTTCCACAAGGCACTGGGGCCTCTGGGTCACCAGCTTGCATGAATAGGGAGCTGATTGCTGATTGCCACTCCACACTAATTGACGTATATTTATTTCATTTGAAATATTCTGGAAAAAAAGACGTGTTTCTTAAAAGGAGAGATTTGTGTGAACACAGTGAACATTGGGGCCAGATTCCAAAACCACTAGGGGGTCGGCCTCTTTTCTATGTAAGAAGTGCTGCAGAAAGCCAAAGGGGGGTTTCTAGCCTCATCTGGTAATCTAGGAACACCTGTCAGAAAGGATCAGCTTGGTCTCCTTGTCTCAAACCAATCAATGGCTATTGTGGAAAACAGCACAACAGGTCCCAAATGGAGTTGCTTATGCCAAGTCCATGTCACCAAACTGAGACAACTCATCACAGTTTCAGCTCTCCCAGAAATGGAATCGGCACAAATAAGTGAGGTTACCTGCCTGATAGACCCTGCCACTTGAGAAAGGAAAGGACCCTTGCATTTTGTACAGCTCCTCGGAGCCCCCTTCTACCTGCTAGATGCGATGCTGCCCTATTCAAATCAATCTTTACTCAAATCCCTAAACATTTTAATATGCATCAGTTTCTCTTTTGACAGAATTAGAACCTGTGAAGTTGGTCCAGTGCTAGTGCTGGTGTTGACCTTTGTCAACCACAAGACCTTGTGTGACCTCTGTAAACCACAAGAAATCTGGACCGCAGTTTCCTAATATGTAATATGATGGAGCTTGGCTGGACGGTCCTCAAAGTCCCTCCATGTTGACGCTTCATGAGGGTGATATCATTCACCTCAGAGGTAGTGCCAGTTCTTACTGTTCGTTCTTGGGACCCCCTCGCAGCTCTTAAAAATATGGAGAACTCCAAGGAACTTTTGTTGATATGGGTTAATATCTTTCAATATTTATCATTATAAGTTAAAACTGAGAATGTTTTAAAGCACAATACACAAGCCCTCATACAGAGAAATGACCTCATCCTCCATCATATATTCTCTGGAAAATCCCCTCATGAGAATCAGAGTGAAATGCAGTAACATCTCAGTCTTACTATGAAATAAGTTTGATCTTGTAGAACCCCTCCTAAGGGTCTCTCAGACCCCAGGGGTCCCGGGACCGCACCACTGTGAACACCATGGTGCAGTGAAAGCCCCCAAAGCCAGTACCTGCACTTGAATCTTGGTTTTGCTACTTGCTAAATACAGGACCTTGGGCTTTCCTGTCATGTAGACATGCTCCTTACGCACTCTGTGCTTCCATTTCCTGTAGAACTGCGATACTGAGAATGCCTAACTCACAGGCTTGTAGAAGGCTTAAGAAAAGCAATGCATAGAAAGTACCTCAACAAATAAAAGTGCTCCGTAAACGTAGGCTATTATTCAACTAAAGATAAAATTTCATTGAAAATTACCTTTGGAAACTTAACAACAGAGGAAGGAAAAAAAAAAACCACTTGCCAGCAACCAAACTGCTACGTTTGCAGACAGCACCTAGAAAATCAGCCTTTGGCAGAGAATTTACAGGTCTTTAGGCCAGTTTTCTGGGTCTCTGTGCTCGAGCCAACCCTGCTTCTGCAGAGTCCAGAGTGAGCACATTGGGCTTGGCCAGAGCTCAGTCCTCACTACGGCCAACCCAGAAGCTTCCCAGTTGTGCTGAAGCTTCCTGCACGGCTGCACGTGTCCAGCATGTACGTGACTGAACAATTTCCTTGCGTCCATCACCTGAGTACATTCCCAGAAATATGTGGGACTTCTTTTACTATTTGGCAGTCAGTACTGGTCACGATGGACTGACATATAGAAATTTTGGGTCATACTCCACAGGTATAAGGCTCCCTCCAAACCCCTCATCCTTGCCCCTTAAATTTTCCATATGTCTTGGTTGATGTAATGCAGGGGTCATGAGCTCTGAACACACATTGCATTTGTGTTGCCACCCTTCAAGGCCAGGCAGGTTCATGGTATTCATGCAGACAGAAAAATATTCACGGAGCCATTGGGATGTCTGGCATGCCTTTATTCACGGGTGGGCAAGTCACACACGCACACTGCAAACTGAGTGTCTATCTGCATGTCTCATGTTGTGGCGCCTGCTCCCCAGCATGGCACCTGTCCCCTTCCGTGTCTCTCATCATCATCACCGCCCCAGCAGGGAGTCCCTACCTGTTTAAATACCAGAGGGGAGCAAAGCTGGAAAACTGCCAGAACATTACGTAACATAACACAACCTAATTCTGCGCATGTGAGCCCACTTCATATTGTGGGAACAGTTTATCGGACCCAGTCTCAAGGCTATGAGAACACGAGTTATCAGGCCCCTCCAAGATTATGGGAACACTGTTTCCCTTAGTTACCCAGACACCTGGGTGAGGAAGCCAGACTGCCTCCACTTACCCTACAGCATTCATCTGGAGAGCCGAAATACCATTGACCCTTGAACAACACGGTTTGATGTGTGGGTTCACTTAAAGGCAGATTTTTCAAAAACCCACATATAAATGGACTCCTACAGTTCACACCCAAGTTATTCCAGGGTCAACTCCGTAGCCTAGGGCCCAGTCCCCCAATGATTCTGATTTGATTACCTCTCAGGGGTTACCTGCTCATTCTGAAGTGGGGCCAGCCTGAGCCGGCACTGCTCTAACTGCCCTGTGGTTCTCAAAGGATGTTCCCAAGCCAGCAACATCAGTATCACCTGCAAGCTCATTAAAAATGCATGTTCTCAGGCCTGCCCCCTATCTGTGGAGGAGGGGCCCAGGAATCTGTGTTTGCCAAGCCCCCTAGGTGATTCTCAAGCAAGATCACGTTTGAGGCCCCGTGCTCTTGATTGCCACACCTCCATGACTTCCAACCTCCACCATCTCCTCCCTCAACTAGGTAAGCCTGTAAAAAGACAGTGTCAGGTTCCCTTTTCCAAGCTGCAAATACCTGTGTGGCCTGAGGTGGAACATTTGAGTGAGTCTGACATCATTTGCATGCAAAGTCCCTCTGCAGAGGTGCCGGGTTTTCAAGTGAGTGAATAAACCAAAGGTCACTGCCTGTCACACAAACACAAACCCGTATTCAATTCAGTAAACGTTAGTTGCTCACGCTTTTATTCAGGCATCAGGCTACTGCTGAGGGCACTAGAAAGATAGGCACAGCTCAACTCTGCCCTGAGGAGCACCTAGTCTAACAGGCACAGGGCACAGAGACAAGCAGGAAGCCGGGATGCTGGGGTTGTCAGAGAGACTGAATTCATAGCAACGCTGAGGTCACATGGCAGCTAATACTGACGGCAACGTCTCTGTGCGGCTGAGGGCAGCGAGCTGTATGTGCAAGTCCTCACAACCTCACTCACCCCTCACACTCAATCCCCACCACAGCCTGTGATGTAGATTCTCGAATGCGCCCCGTTTTACAGATGGGGAGACAGGTTTACAAAGAGCGAATACATTGCGAGGTGACACAGTTACCAAGTGGGGGCCCAGATTTAAAGCCATGTCTGTCTGACACCCAGTGATTATTCTTACATGTGCTACTTTTAACATGCAAAGGCTGTGACAGAGACTTTGGGAACATTTCCTAGCTAATTCCAAGAAAAGAAACTATGCTTAAAAGTTAGGGTTTGTGTAAATGGGTTGAGATGATGGCAGAATTCAAACTTCTGGCTAGACTGAGAGAGAACCAGAGGGAGAACTGGGTCTTCCTGTGCGTACCCTTGTCCCCTGCAGAGCACCTGGGGCTTAGAGGATGCCTCAGAAACGCTGGCTGAGCGAATCCGCAGGGCACCATTCGCTGCCATGCTGCCGCACACGGGTGTGCGGGAATCAGGCACTGTGCCTGCTTTGTCCCCGCCTGTGACTTGTTGGAGAGGCTCTGAGTCTTAGCAAGGCTGCAGAATGAGTGTCCCTCTAGCACAAACACCAGAAAGACAATCACAACTGCAGTTAGCCTGTGCTAGCCTCCCGGCCAAAACTGCTGAAAAGAATGGGAAGTATTTGCAAATATGTAACATTATCTGAATGACACTTGGATTGGGTACATCTAATTCTATATTCTTCGTTTTCTTTATAAAAAGTCTATTTTACTTTGGAGACAGTAGGCTAACTGTATATGTATGTATGTGTATATATGTGAGAGTGTATACATATATATGAGAGTGTGCATCTGTGTGAGTGTGTATACACGCATGTACATATACATATATACATATATTCTGACATAAATAACATGACTTTGTACCACAAAATCTTTTATTACAAAATCATAAGCATGTAATTCTGTAACATAACACTATCACACTCAAGCACACCACATGACATTTTTGGTGAAACGTTCAAATTAAAACTATAAATTATGACACCTAAGTTATTGCCCTACAACCACACTCAAGCAGGCACTACCTCTGCCGGACTGTGTGTGTGTGTGTGTGTGTGTGTGTGTGTGTGTGTGTGTGTGTTTTATATGACCCATCAGCCTGACCACAGTTCATTTGTCCAAGAGTTCACATCCAATCCAAAGTGGGCTAGTGACCTCTTTTTTGGGGGGGTGGGGTTTGGACTTGAGGGGAGACTGAGTCTCCCTCTGGTGACTGGAACTGGAAGGTACACAGCACAAACTTGGGTGCACATGTCCCTGGCCATGTGAGGGATAAAGTCCACGGAAAGAGGAGGTAGCAGACACCCCACAGCAGAGCAGCAGAGACGAGGGAGGGGCATGTTCTACCCTCCCAGCTCTGTGAGAACCTGGCTTTACTTCATCCCGAGGTGCTTCTGCCTCCCTGTCCTTTCCCAGCCTTGGTTTTTCACCATTCCCTTAGACTTTGTGACTCAACCCATTCCTCTCGGAGACGGAGCTCATTGGAATTCTGGTTATATCCTTTGTAACCACAGCCCTGACCAAAACAGACGTTGAACAGCTTCAGGGTGATTAAGATGAAAACAAAAGAGAAAACAAGCAATAATTCTAACTTCTCATTTTTTGGCTGCCTCACGTCTTTCTTAAACATATGAATTTTAGGGTCAGTTATGTCACATTTAAACTTTATTTATTTATTTTTTCCTCACCTGAGGACACTTTTTCATTGCTTTTGGAGAGAGGGGGACGGAGGAAGGGAAGCAGGGAGGGAGGGAAGAGTGGGGGAGAGAGGCAGAGAGAAACAGTGATAAGAGAGAGAAACATCTATTGGCTGCCTTCTTGAACGCGTCCTGACCAAGAATCAAGCCCGCAGCCTTTTGCTGTGTGGGATGGTGCTCAACGACCGAGTCACGCCAGCCAGGGCCAGTTATGTAATTTTCCAGCTAACTTTTACTGAATTATAACACACAAAAAGCTCTGAGCAATCATGACCATTCACAAAATACGCCTCTGTGTCGCCAACACCCAGATCAAGAATCAGAGCATTTCTAGGAAGTCCCCACCTCAAGGCAGCCACTCTCCTGTCTTCTGAAGTAGAGATTAGTTCTGCCTGTTTCTGTAGTTTAAGAAGCACGTTCTGATCCGAATCTGGCTGCTTTCGCATTTGTGAGATGCATCCATGTTGTTGCATGTGGTTGTCGATCATTCTCATTGCTGAGTCACATCCGCAGTAAAAATTTTAACGTTATTTTCACTCATGGACAGTAGCCTGGAAGTCGGTACGGGGGACCTAGTAGAAAGAGCTGTTTGTTCTCTTGGTGATACATGGATTATGACGGGGAAAGATCTAATTCAGCAAACTGCCTGGAACTTTTCAGCAGAGAGAACTTGCTTTTACGAAGTTGGAGGTTTTATTGAGATTATTACCTTGCTCAGCTCAAGTGAGGATACAGGCTGCTTCCTTCTCATGAAGGAGGAAAAACAACCAGTGAGCTGCCCCCATCCTTGTTCAAAATACAGCTTCTGACAGAAAAGCCTGCCACAGTTCTCAAAGCTGACCCTTCTGAAAACCTGGTCAGACTGCACATTGTTTGTTCTGGCATAACAGCATTCCATTACTGTACAGGTCAATAACTCTCAAGTGCAATTAATGTCGTGATTTCTGGAAGGCAACACCATCCTTCTCATGTTTTACCAAGCAAGCAAACGGTAATTTATCCACAGGGCCCTTCTCTCGAGCCTTTCCTTACCAGCCTTGAGATTCAAATTCCCAATATAATTTTCATCGATACCTGTAGTTTTCCTTCTTTATGTTCCATGGGAATTGGAATGTAAACAATTACTAGCCCCAGTTTAGGTGGTTTAAACGAAAAGGAAAATTTATTCTTTCTGATCACAGGAAGTGTGGAGATGGGTTAACGTGGTTCAGTGACATCAACAAGGATCTATTAGGTTCTTTTCGTATTGGACTGTTTGCCCCATAGATCTGAGCAGTGTGAGGCCATCCCAGGAAATAGGAACTTCCTGCAGCCCTGCCACAAGAGAAGACGCGTTTTTCTCTCTCTCTCCCTAGAAACCTTCCTCGGAGACCCAACATGACTCATTAGCCAGAATTATACTCAAGCCCATTGATGAAACCAACCAATGGCAGAAGAGAGGGGGTTACCATACTTAGCACAAAACAACAGTGTTTATCCCTATAATTAGGAATACAGTCCCCTTGCCTGAGTCACTTTCAGATACAACAGTGGCTGTGCTGGGAAGGAAAAAGGGGAGAAAGTAGCTGAAAACTACCCAACCACGGTCTTCCACAGTCCATTTCTTTGGCTTTCCAACATCTGGACACACCCATTCAACCCATGTTCAAACCGTGTTCACACTTCACTCAAGTCTCACCAAAAGGATAAATCTAATAAACGCTCCCATTCAAGAAAGTGGCTGCTGTCACTGGTCCACAGCACCTAGTATTTGCTGCAGAACAGGAACAGCAAGTACTGTTCCCCTGACCCAGCCAACCGGGTCGTGCGGGCTCTGCTCTGCTGGAGGATCCCCCTTGTCTCCTGGCCTCCTGGCCTCCATGGCCACCTCTCAGGTGAGCACTAGAGAGGATGCTCCCCTAGAGACTGCTGGATTTAGCAGCCCACTTCCTACAGGTACAAATTCTATGGCCTCCAAACCACCTTAGGGCTTGAATGGTCCCAGCCATTTGCCAGTTAGGTTTGGAATTTACCCATAATGGCCAACAATCTTGTCTGAATGAGGTCTGAGGGTCCCACAGTTCCTATTTCCTCGCCGTGCTTCTCTACGCTCTGCTCGCCCTCAAGACCAAAGTTTTAACGGTACGCAACTGACACAATAGCTCCGTGGCGGGAGAGGGAGCATGGCAGAGGAGGGGAATCCAGCCTTCCCAGGGTGTCTAAGCTGGGTGGTGCCTCTTGTCTTGTGAAGAATGTTTGATGAGAGACCTTATGGGGATATAGGTGGGGATTCAGATTTGCTTTTATCCTAGTCCTGTCAGTCTTATCTCTTGCCAAATATCTTTCTTTTCTGCCTTTTGTGGTTTGCATCGATTTTGTACAAACTTGGGATTTCTAACCTTGAAAATGCCCAAATTATGGAACTTTAAATCATCTTAGATTGCAGGTTATAGGCAGAAAGAGTCCATATCAAAATCTCTATTTTCTTCCACGTCTGCATTCAGACACAGCATGTTTCATCTGAGCTTGTCCCTTAGATTAGTGAAATAACCAGCATGTGCCAACATCCCCAATTTTTCTACTATTATCTCTAATCTTACAGTGTCTTTGGGCACATGATTAGGAACCTGAGATCCAACAGATGGCAATGTGCCAAATGCCGTGCAGACTCAGAAATTCTGAAATATGGCTTTTGCCGTTACAAAATGTATAAGAGCTGCATGTAGGAAAAATGAAGCAGTTGACCACCAGGAGAAGCCAGGAGCTGTCAGGCCGCAGTCCTTGAAACATCAGCTTTGCATTTTCCTTTTACGCACGAGTGCACTCCAGCTTACCCTGCCTACTCCGCCTCCCCAGACATTGTTTCAGAATCTCCAGCAAAGGGAGGCTCTTTTATTCACAAGTAAACACACTTCTGAAAAGGGATTTGAATACACATTTTGAAAACAAGGTGAATCACAGCAGAAAATGTAAATATGTATCTGAAAATAGATTAAGATATTCTTCCTACAAAAGGCGGGACCGTATTTTAATCAGAAGAACAGAGCAGACTGTAACATTAAGAATTTCTTTGTTCACTGAGGTGACATGAAGTTCTGTCCATCGTGAGTGGCCTCAACTTTTCTTCGGTAGGATGTTTGTGTTCATCAGGGTTCCACTAACGGCCAATTGATCTTCCTCCGTGGCCCCGGGAGAAGGAGACGCTAGTGCAGCATGGAGCCTCCTGGTCCTTGCACCCTTATTCACAGTCCACAGGGAATTCACACTGAATCCCATGGGACTGGGGGCCTTGGCAGTCCCAGCGTCCCTACTGGCAACCTAGGACTCGCCACACGGGTCTGGTGGCATCATTCTCACCCTGCAAGGGTGTGACATTTCTGATGTTATTTAAGCCAAAACAAATTTCCTTTCAGGAGTGACTGTCCCAGTTTTGGTTTGGGGTTTGAATGTTAATCAACTTTCTTTACACAAGTTCAGCACATTTGACCAAAGCAGAACTATGTTCCAGAAACAAGGTGGATATGACATATCACATTCACCAAGGCATTCCTTACAGTTAGCATGTTCCTGGTGCCTGGTTGGGGCTCGATAACTACTTACCGTCCAGATGAAGAAGTGAAAAGAGTCGTGCCCACAGGAGCTCGAACACCACCGGCTTTGAGCGTTTCACTGGTCGCACTGGGTTGGGTACAGCTTACTGACCGTGAGGAGAGGAGGTGGACACGGAGACGCCAGATCATTGTGTGTTTGAAATTATTTAGCATTTCATTAGATTTGAGTCTTGCTTTTCTTGTCAAATAGTGTCTATCAACATCTACTCCCTCCCAGGGAGCACTCTAGGCAGTGAGCAGAAAGTTAACATTTCCAGAATGAGCCTCTTTCTACATTTTTCTTCCCCCACCCCAAATACCTGATCCTGAGCCAGGTGGCTGTGCGGCCCAGCCCTGACGCGGCCGCCGTGACTGGCCCCACTGAGGCCCTTTAAACTCTGCCTTTCCCTCCCTCTTCCTCCAGTCTCAGAAACAACTGCTGCTTCCAGCCTCGCAACCTCATTCTCATCGCTGGTGTGGCTGCTACCACGGCAAGTCACATGCACGCGGCTGTAGAAACACTAAAACGCACGGCTCTCCTTCCTGCTCTGCCACATCACGCGTTCCTTGAGAACGGGCACCCACTTGCAGGCCTCGCTTCTCGTACAGTGCCAAGCCCAGAATCAACACATTTGTCAAATGAAAGAATAAATGAATAAACATCAGAGATACATTTTTTCCTCCTCTGTGAATGGAGAATCTAAAGGTAAAAAAGGATAAAATTTCTTCTCTTACTATGGAAAAATTCAGGACTTAGCTGGAAAGTCAATGAATGGGAGTAGTCTAAGTTTCTTTGGAGTTCTGGGGAATGAGTATAGCAAGTGAAAATTCCTTCTCATTAAGACAGGGTCTATGTCATTTCCCCTCGGGACTGCTGTGGTGACCCAACTGTAACCAGCAAAGTGCAGTGGAAGTGATGTGGTGTACCCTCTGGGGCTACGTCGCAGATGGCCATGCTGCTGCCACCTGCTTCTCTCAGGACACTCACTCTGGGGAAGCCTGCCCCGCCACCGCCTAAGAAGTCCAACCACCTGGGACCACCTCACGGAGAAGCCACATATAGGCCTCTAGTCAGCCCCAACGAAGATCCCAGTTGACAGCCGGTGTCAACTGCTGGCCACGTGCATGAGCCTCCCTGGACGCCCAGCTCCAGCTGAGCCTTCTCGTGAACGTAGCCCCAGCTGACATCTGCCGGCAACAGCTTGAGACAATTCAGTGAGAACTGCTGATCTGCTCCTAAATCTGACTCCAGAATCATAAGCAAAATGATTGTTTAAAACTATTGAATTTGGGGGTAATTTGTTACACATTAGATGTGACTGGACCAGTTACCATTGGGGATTGCTACCGGAAAAAATCCTTGAGTTTTTCTCCCATAGTCCTGAAGGGGGCAGTGCAGCCTCTGTCGTACTCAGAGCAAGCATACGCAAGGGCTCAGCAGTGAGTTTCTCTGTCCACAGACAAAAACAGCATCCAGAGTTTGTGCACGTAGGATCCATCAAAATGTAAATTAAAATCACAGAGGACTTCTGGAATGGAAGCAGTCTTTGCTTAATTAAGGCAAGAAATGCAAAACCTGTCTGAGAGTCATAAGAATAATTATTAGAGGTTTAAACAACGTGATGTTTCTTAGTTACTGAACAAAGACTTGGTTACCAGAAAAGCTCAGAAATTATTCTCCTCTGCAAGGAAGTGCAGGAGAAAACAAACCATTCACAGAAACACCTCGTGACTGAAGCCAGCTCGCCCCTCACGTGGGGCCATGATGCTGCTTCACCCCCTAAAATGTCCCCATGACTAATCTCTGACAATCAGTGCAAACTTAACAAATATACTCTCCAGCCAAGGCAACAGTAGGAAACCTTCCCATACGGCCAGATCTTTCCACTGGCAGGAGAGTTTGCAGGACCCGTAAATTAAACCTTTCCTGGCACGGAAGGAAAGAATAATGCATGTGCCCCGGTGTGCCTCCTCACTTTGCTGCCTTCCCGTCGGGAACATGGACCATCCACGTGCAGCTGAGCTGAAGGCTTTCTGAGGTCGTGCCCTACCTTGTCTGCTCTTTTCTGTTTAGCCCTTCAGCTCTCCCCACACTGGGGAAGAGTTGTCCCAGCCTGGCCTGCGGGGCACTTGAAAGACAGCTGAGCTGTCCTCACCTACACATCCCCCCAGCCTGGCAGGTCAGGGACCAGGGTAGCCCCAGGACAAAGGGCACACAAGGCAGGGCTTTGGTTTCCGGCAATGACTCCTGCTCCGGGACTGGCTCCCCGTAGCTGTACCCAGGACTGACAACTGAGAACTGTAAGCTATTTCTTGGCAGCCCCTAACTTTAGTAACCTCCTTGCAAAGATCCCTTCGCTGTCCAGAGAGGCAGCTACTTGTACATTGTGCTCGGAAAAGCTACACTGGACACACCCGGGGGTCACCACAGAGAATGGAAAGTGGGAAATGAGGTGAGTGGAACTCTGAGCACCCACCTCACCCCACACATGACACGCAGAGCATCTCATCTTCTTTCTGTTTCACATATTTCACTTAAAATATTTTATTTTTAGAGGAAAAAAGTGCTGCCCCCAAAATTATTCGGAAACCACTGCAGAGCTTTGGAATCAGAGGACTGCAAGCTTAAACCCCCGCTCTAGACCTTACTAAGTAACACTCACTGAATGTATCTGACCTCAGTTCTTCTGTAAAATGAAGATAATGATGCCAAACTCACAGGCAGAGGGAGGAGTGGATGAGATGATGTGTTCAGAAAATCTGGCATATACTAGTTGCTCAATAAATGATGAAGGTTGGGGTTTTAAGGGTCAGTAAATACTTTCTTTTTCTCTAAGTTTAAAGTCAATTGAGAAAAAGACTCAAGAATCAGAAAGATAAAGGCCAAAGGGAGCAATCTGTTTGGTGAATGGGGTTTAGCTCTGTGGCAACAGTGGGCTTTGTAATACTGTACCCCAGAATTAAACTGACCCGCTCAACCACAGGAAGAGCTGGAAATCTGCAGGTCCCCAGGGCAGGGAGGGCTCTCTTGTATAATTTACAACATACAGAATCTCTCTGCAGAAAGGCAGATCCCAAATAAATACATAGAAGGACAGGGCTGAGTTGTAGGCACAGTTCTCTCAAGTTCACTGACAGATAAATCACCCCAGATCACCCTGTACAGTTGCACATGTTATTCGCTGCACAGCTGTGAATTATACCATTTATTATATTTTTTATTTTTATTATTGTTTTAATTTGCTTTCTAGCAATAAATTCAGTAATTTCCATGGTTCACAGTCAACAATACCATTAATTTCCCCAAATTTTGTAAGATAGCAAGAGAAGAGCAAAATATCCACTAGAAAAGCATCAAAAGACAGAATTCACCAGATTTAATCATGCCCGTTCATGACAAGCATTTTTTCCCCAAAGTGAAGGATGGGTAAATCCCATTGTAGCCAAAATGGACGACGCTGCTCGTTGAGAGACACTGATGTGCAAGTGCCGAGGGTCACCCCTGGCTTCCTCATCGGGGACAACTGCCCTGGGACGACAGACTGCACATGCCTGCTGGGCCATCTGACATTGGCCTTGTCACGTATTCGTTCTCAGGGTGACCTTTGGAGTAATTTTCCAAGGGTGCTCATTCGTTATTGTGAGTGATAGTAGTTGGCACATTTCACTCCTGGGGTCATGCAAAGACTTGCTCTCTGCCCCCTGAATCAACTATTTCTATTCACCACCAGGGTGTTTCTTGCCCAGAATCCATGCAGATAAAAAGGGCTTTTACAATAAGTCCTCAGCCTCTTTTAACATGAAAGCTAATCTTGGGAGGGGACCAACAGCTCACCCTGATGTCACAGTGTTCAGTGTGTGTATACCCCACTGAGACGAAAATCTCAACTCAGTGTGAAGATAAGTATGTCCCCATACTTTCTAAAGACATTCGATTGAGCTAGTGTTAACACTAGCCTTGAGTTGCCAGAAATACTTGGAAGAGGGACAAAGGTTATTTAGTTTATTTTGGTCTCATTCCTTTGCACCTCCTCTCCCTAGCTTTCTGCTGAAAGCCTTTTGCCATATTTGGTTTCAAGAAATGGACCAGGTCTTATTTGTGGGATACAAGTAAGAAGAAATAACTTCACCTGTTTGGTAAAGTATTTCTGAGGGCAGGGGTTTAAAAGATTTGGTGATGGCTCTCTGTAATTATGGTTTCTGTGAAATTTTTTATCTAAAAAAACTCCATGGGTATAAACAAGAAGCCAAACAGTGTAACAGCAACAGCTACCATGTGTTGGACTTTTACTGCGTTTTGTACAAGGCAGTGTGCTAAGTGCTTTCCTTGCAGTACTTCTTCTAATCCCCACTGTGCCCCTCTGAACTTGGTTCTATTATAATGTCCATTTCATAGAGGAGGAAATGAAAGGATCAAGTAACTCAGCATAAGAACACAGAGCTGGTGATTTCCAGAGAGATTCTTGGATCCAGAGAACCTGACTCCTGAGGTTGTAAGAATGTGTAGAAAGCATTGTTGTTCCTTAAAAGATTCAAACAATATAACTTGTGTTGATTTTTCTATAGAAAGATCATTGTGGTTTCAACTAAGGTTGAGGGGTTTAACCAACAACAGAACCCGATGGAAAATTGGCTTCCTTATTTCTAGAGGCAAAGGCTCCTGATTTATGGAATAAACCTAATTGGAAAAGTATGTCCAGCAAGCAGCTCTGTTAAGGAAAATTGCTCCTACTTAGGAGGCATATAATGGACTATGAACAACAACAAAATAGCCTCTGCATCGCTGTGCTGAAAATGTCCTCTCCTTTAGCTTCTTCTCCAGTTCTAAACTGAGATGGTATTTTATACAATCAGGATAGGGGTGAAGCCCTGGTCTCAATCAAAAACA
The DNA here is from genome assembly GCA_028533065.1 of Trachops cirrhosus. Taxonomy (NCBI): domain Eukaryota; kingdom Metazoa; phylum Chordata; class Mammalia; order Chiroptera; family Phyllostomidae; genus Trachops; species Trachops cirrhosus. The sequence continues at coordinate 129,797,819 of CM052542.1, forward strand.
CAAAATACCTGAGAGGCCTGGAGATAATTCAGTTCCTAGTGGTCTTTATAACAGTATAAATGAGGGATCCGAGAATAAAAGAATAGAATAAAACTTTGGGTAAATTTGTATGAAAATAAAATAAAACTGAACAATCCTCTTAAAAAGTGCAAGACAAAAATCTTTTTAAAGATTTTATTTATTTATTTTTAGAGAAAAGGGAAGGGAGGGAGAAAGAGAGAGAGAGAAACCTCAGTGTGTGAGAGAATCATCAATTGGTTGCCTCTCGTGCCCCCAACCAGAGACCTGGTGCACAGCCCAGGCAATGTGCCCTGACTGGGAATCAAACACAGGACCCTTCGGCCTGTGGGACGATGCAGCTGGGATGCTGTGGTGAGAAAGTCTACTGGAATCATTTTCAATTGCATTGGATTGATATTCTGATTAAGTTTTAAAGGCAACAATACATTTTCATTAATTAAGATTTGAAACCATCATTATACAAAGGTCAGTTGGTTAGCAGCTTTTAGCTCTCTGGATACAAAGATTTCTAAATAAGTCTCATTGTTTGGAAATTACCTATTACTTCATCAGAAACAATCTTCCCAGGTGAGGTTGGGGGAAGATAGGAGATCAGCATTAGAAACAGTGCAGGAAGCATTTTATGGGCAGCCCAAAGTCATGACTGCCTTATGTCCCGTTAGAATAGAAAGCAGTCCTAGAGCTAAAATGAACCAGGAAAAATTCTCTCTGACTCAACCAGAATCAAGCTTGGACAATCCAAGGGCAACCTCAGGAGCTAATTCTATATATTATCCATCAATGCCAGCCATCACCATTATCATTCAAAACTCATTGAACTATTGAGCACGATGCTAACGAGTGGGGGTGTAAAGGCACACACTTGGTTCCCATTACCAGGAGCTCAGAGTAAAATTGAGGAGACAGGGCATTTCCATATCAAGATAGATTGTGATTCTAGCCATGTAATGGTCCAGAAAAAAAATACTTTAGTGACTTAAATGAGCAAAGTCCTGGCAGTGGGGGCGGAAAGTCGGTCTGTAAGAGTAGGTAAGAATTCCAGAAAGGTGAGAGGAAAAAGGCTTACAAAGTCTAGATCTTCATCTTGAATCTGGTTTAAAAATTAACATAGTTTTAATTAACATAAACTCAAGAATTTATTCATGTGAATTCATTGCACTGTATATAATGACTTGTGTACTCTTTTGCATATGTTACACTTCAATACAAACTTTAATTTTTTAAAAAAATTTAACTTTAACTTAAATAAATGTTAAAGGAATACATATTTGTAAGATAGTCGAGCAGCACAGAACATTTTAAAATAGAAAGGGAAAGCTTTCCAGGTCATTCTCATTTGCACCCCCAACCCCCCACAGCGTTCCTCCCCTTCCTCCCTGCCAGAAACCCACCTGCTCACTGGCGCCAATCAGTGGCTCTCCTCCCTGCAACCACGATTACAGCTGACAGCTGGGACATGAACCTTTCAGGAGCCTGCAACACAAGTGGGGAAGGCTTTCTGCTCCTTGAAGCCCCAGACTTTGTTATATTGTTCCTGGGTAGGGTTGCAAGATTTAGCAAAAACGAAAACTAGAATTCTCTGTTAGATTTGACTTACAGAAAAATAACATGCTATTCTGGTAAAATTGTATCCCGTTCAATATTTGGGACACACTTATACTGAAATATCATTTGCTTTTATCTGAAATTCAATTCTAACCTGGCATCCTGCCTTTTACGTGGAAACCCTCCACTGGGAACACACAGACCTACAGCTGGAGTCGGCTCCCTACTCAAAAGTTACATGGAAAGAGAAACAGTGTTTTATAAAGTTCTAGAACTTGGATAACATTTATTTTATGTTTTTATTTGCTTTATTTAATGCATTATTTGTTTTTAGTTTAAAATGTATACATGCTTATGGACTTAAATACAATTTTTAACATTACAGAGAACTACTTCAGCAGAAATGGTAGTGCAAGAATCTCCAAACGTTCGCTCCTCCATAAAAGCAAAAAGAATACCAGCAACAACTGTCAAAATTAACATTTTCAAAACTCTGTATATGAACCAAAAACTGGCAGCAATCCAAGGACTGTTTATTCAAAGTAAGTGGTTGAATCTCAATAACAAGAGTAAGACTTGTGATGTTTTAATTTGTCCTATTTCCATTCCCTTCTTCCAAAATCCACAGAAGTCTTGAAGTAGAAGAGCTCCCTAAACACAGTGAAAAGCAGGCCTGGACCCAAGAGCACAGTCAACCTCACCTGCGCTTTCTCTCTCGGGATCATCAACAAGTGTGCTTCTCTCTGCTAGTTCACCGTTTTATTCCCAACCTTAGGCCAGTAACAGACACTTAGGTACGGATGTATTAAACACACACACACACAATGACATGGATGGATAAGGGCTTCCCATTGCCCCAAGGCTTCCTTCCTCACAGTCAAATCTCGAATTCTACCACAAAGCTATTGAGTCCAGAATTTGTTTTCTATTTGTCCTTTGTGGTTTTTGGACCTTTTTCTTCTCTTCCTGTCTTCCTTTTGGCTTATTTGTACATTTGAGAACTGTTATTTGAGAACTCCTTTCTTGAATTGCGGCTATAACTTTTCGTTGGGCTTCTAGTGCTTTCTTTAGATTTATAGTGTACATGTGTAACTTAAGTCTATCTTCAAGTGATATATAGTGTAAGTACACTCTCAGAGTTGTACAACATCAAACATTCTCCCCTCTCAGACTTTGTGCTATTTTGTCTTACATTTTACACCCCACAATACATGGTTATATTTCTGCTCTAAACAGCAGATTTTTAAAAATATTTTAAATATTAATAATAAATCTTACATTTACTAACTTAGTTATTTCCAGTGCTTTTCACTCCTTTTTGCTTATCTGAGTTTCTCTCTGGTATCATGTCCCTTCTGCCTGAAGGACCACCCTGAACATTCTGTCTAGTGCTGACCCTATAGTCTGCTGGCGATGACTTCTTTCAGCTTTTGGATGTATGAAAGTTGTCATTTTGCCTTTATTTTTAGAAGGTATTTTCACTGAGTAAAGAATTCTACTTTTAAAGCTTCTTTCAGTACTTGATGATATTGCTCCACTATTTGGTGCATTTTTCCAACAAGAAATCTATTCTAATTCTTGTTCCTCTTTTATGTGATATGTGATGTTTTTTCTTTTCCTCTGAATGCTTTTAAGATTTTTCTTTATCACTAGTTTTAAGCAATTTGGTTCTATGTGCCTTTGTTGTAATTTCCTTTATGTTTATTGTACTTGGGATTTGTTGAGCTTCTTGGATCTACAGGGGGTTTTTTTTCATCATATTTGGGAATTTTCAGGCAATTTCTTCAAATATTTTTTCTGCCTTCCCTCCTTCAGAGACTGGAATGTCACAAATATTTGGCTGCTTGATTTTGTCCCATAGTTCACTCATTTTTTCTGCTGATTTCTCCCCTACCTGTCTCCCCCCCATTGTGGTATTTCTATTGCTATGTCTCAGATCCACTAATTTATATCCAATCTGCCATTGTCACCACCCAGTGCATTTTTCTACCTCAGACATAATTTTCACATCTAAAATTTTGATTTGGACATCTTTTATGTCTTCCATTTCTCTACTTACATTCAATATTTCCTCGTTTCTTGAACATGTGGAGGGCAGTTATAATAAGTGTTTTATGTTATTGCTTACTAATTATATCTTGTGTGCCACTTCTATGTCATTTCTGAGTGCCTACATTTCCCAAAAGTTTAGCTCCAAATCCAGGCTAGCCAGGATTTTCTAAAAGAAAAGTCTGCTTTTGCCCTCTGCTGGAAGCTGCAGGAAGAAATCTTACTGAAGATGGTGCCCAGGTTCATTAAGCTGGCAGCTTCGGTGGACATACAGGTAAGACGGAGAGAAGACTTACCCAGGGCCTCCGAAAACTGACTAGCTGACGTCTGTTGCTTCCTCCTTTGATGAACTAAGATGCATATGTAGGGATGGAATTCTCTGATGAGTACACCTGTACCTGGAACAACCTCAAAAACCATCTAGGGATTTTGCCAACCAGAGGCTGGCAAATATGACCTAAGAGCCTAAGCTAGACCCAGCTATTTGTTGAAGAATTGTCTATGGGGTTTTGCTGCCATCATGACAGAGTTGAGTAATTGCAACAATCATATGGTACCCAAAGCCAAAAATATGTATTGTAGAACCCTTTACAGAAAAAAGGTTGCTGACTTCAGAACTAGGCCAGTGGTCTTCTCAACGTTGCTCTTCGGAACTGGAGCTGCTCTGCAGGGGTGCTTTGGGGTTTCCACGGGAGCGAAGGGACAGGGGTGGTGCCCACTGTCACCACACCACAGCCTCCTGCACTGGGATGCAGCAACTCTATTTTTGTCTGTGAGGTTGTTTTTTTTTTCAATATATTTTTTAAAGATTTTATTTATGTATTTTTAGAGAGGGGGATGGGAGGGAGAGAGAGAGAAAAACAGCAATTCCTTGCCTCCCACACATCCCCAGCTGGGGACCTAGCCCACAACCCAGGCGCGTGCCCTGACTGGGAACAAAGCCAGCGACCTTTTGGTTCACAGGCCAGTGTTCAATCCACTGAGCTACAGCAGCCCGGGCTGTGAGGCTGCTTTTTAAAGTTCCTTGGGAAAATAGCACTTTAGAAAATTTAAATCTACTATTTTGAACATTTTTTTTTCAGATTTCAAAATGAAGACTGGAGAACAAAAGTAAATTTATCACTCAATGTAGCATAGCTGCTTATATCCTGAATTCCATGATTCCCAGGTTTAACCGTTCTTCACACCATCTCAATTAAAATCAATTAGGAGAGGGCTCTCCTAAAGAACCTCTAACCAAAGAAAAAAAAAGCAGAGTGAAGGGAGTGGTGCCCAGACTATGAGCGGAGAAAGTCTGCCTTGGGCTAGAACCCCCAGGAACACACCACCCCGCCCCTGACAGCCATGGCCCTTGATTTCTGGGACTCTTGTGGAGCTGTCCCACTCAGGAAAGGAATTGCGGCTTACTCGGCCTCCTGTGCAGAAAGCATCGATATGAACATTCAAGGGTTGAGAGACCCAGAAATAGAGATCGGAGGGTGATAAAAAAAAACTAAAAGAGAAAAGCAAGAGAAGCGAATACGGACACAACACACAGTTGAGCTGGGGACACGGGGAAGGACCTGTGCCGGGATAAATTTGGTGTGGAAACAGGTCTGATGGAAATGCGCGGGTTCTCCAGACAGGCTGGAAAGTCTCGGTGCCACTTTACACTCTACTTCCACTGAGAGGCACAGCTGGGGAAAATGAGGGAAAAGGCAGGGAGAGACCACCGGGGCTAGCTTTTAATCTGTCTTCGGCACTGACCCCAAACCTACAAACTCCACTCAACAAAACAAAATATCTGGTAAGACCGACATTTTATGAAAGGCAGTTTGGCATATATTTATACTTCCTCAAGCATAAACTTTGGGGTCTCATACTCCCCACTCCAAGTGGCCTTTTGTTATGGATTGAATGTTTGGGTCACACGTTGAAGCCCTAACCCCCAATGTGATGGAGGGGGACCTTTGGGTGATAGACTTAGGTTTAGGTAAGGTCAAGAGGGCGAGGCTCTCACGATGGGATTACTGACCTTATTAGAACAAGAAGAAACACCAGAGTTTCCTCTGTGCACCATGCGAAGGCACAGGGAGGAGGCAGCCGCGTGCAAGTCAGGAAGACAGCCCTCACCGCAACTGAATCTGTCGGACCTTGGTCTTGGACTTTCCAGTTTCCAGAACCTGAGAAATAAATGTCTGTTATTAAAGCCACTCAGTTTATAGTGTTTTATTACAGCCACTCATGCTGGCTAAGGCACATATCAAAATATTTTTTCAACTTGCCCTTCACAATAACTCTCCTTATTTATTGGCAGCCCCAAGCTGCAGTTGAGCAATGTTATTTGTTTTTATCCCTTAGTTACTGTGAAATGGGTAACCAGCTATGTTTTCCTCTGTGAACTGGCTTTTGGAAGTCTTAGAGACAAACTTAGTTCCCTCCCCAGCTTATTAATGCATTCCCAGCTCTACTTTATGTCCCTGCCTATTTTTTCTTCCCCATTTTAAGTGAAGGGTATGCGCCTACATGTGACCTGTGGAGACACACAGATGATGACAGCCACCCCCTAAGTCAGCCTGGTGGTAGCAGTGGTAACTACCAAAGGGAAGGGGAAATTATAAGGTTCCAAATTGCATCCCCATATAGAGGTTTGTTTTTCCTCCCCGGCTCGACGGTGGGAAATCTGGGTTTGACTGCTCTTGCCATTACTGCTACCACTGGTCAGCATTTCCCAAACAGTTAACAGAAGGGAGCTTTGTAATGGAAAGCAAGGTTGGAAATTAAGGTCTAACTGCATGATACCATCCCATATTCTGATAACAGGAGAGGCATAAAAATTGTAGAGATCCATGGAAGACTACTGGCCAATTAAACCTTACAGGAGCAGAGTTTGGTTTATTTGTTTCTTTATATTGAGAGATAATGAAGGGGGAACTGGAATCATCGTCTGACCAAAATAAAAACTTAAAAAGCTGAGAATTTTGAAAAGCAGTCCTACTCATGACATATGTCTAGAGAACCCAACATCTACTAGCTGGAAAGGTGTCTACAGATCTTGAAGGTAACTAGGGCACTGGGTAGAAAAAAATCTACCCAAGTCACTAGAAATGAAAGCCCACACCCCATAAGGCTGTAAAGCCAAAATTTTCACTACCCTCATATTTCAGGAAACCAAAGTGGTCAATCAACATTAAAATGGTCTAGGATTTGTGGAAACTACTAGGTCTGAAGCAGAAGTGAACTCAAAATAGTTCGGTAGGAGTACTTCTGCAATTCAGAGCACACAGGAACTACCACCTCCAGGGACCCCCAAAAGACACTAATACAACTGCATTTGAAAAAAATTACAAACTATACAGAAAATAGTTGACCGTGAGGGAGAACTGGCAGATGCAACCGACAGGAGAAGCAGCATTTTTGAGGTCTGGAGAAAGTAGAGCCATCCTGAGACCAAAATAGCAGTATACTTAAAATAATTAAAGACATCATAATGAAAGAACATAATAGAATATAAAAATAAATAGAGAGAGAAAACAATAGAGCTTTTAGAAATGAAAACTTATTTAAATACCAGATAAGACTGTATAGAGAATTAATGAACCAGAGGATAGATTTAAACAAATTACTTGCAATGCAGCACAGAGAGAAAGAGGTGGAAATAATGAAATAGAAGTAGAAATATGGAGAGTCGAGTGAGCAGGTTAATTCTACATGTACTTGACATAGAAAAAACAAAATGGACCAGAAAATTAAGGAAATGATTTCAAACAAGCTGTTGCAATGAATGGCTCGTCATTGATGAGGAATGTGTCGTGAAAAGGTAGAAGACCTGGGATTTACAGAGGCAGGTGAATTAGGGAGTGATGGAGAATCTCAGGGAAGTCGTGAGGAAGCACGAAGATGGGTCTCATGTCAGAGGATACGGGGCAGGGTGGTCCTCTGAGGTCAGCTGTTTCCAAAACACAAACAATTGTCGGGGAAGGAGGTGTTTTTAACTATCCCTGCTTTCCGGAAACAAAGATCTCAGATAAAGTTCAACATTGTAAATAGGAGTTTCAGAAGGACAAAGACGAAATGGAGATGATAAAGGGAATTGAAGAAGATAAAGACTGAGAATGTTTCAGAATTAAAATAGGATGTGAGTCCTCAGAAAGATGCAGCAGATTGGGTCCCACAAAAGGATAAACAAAACAAAGCCACACCTAGACACCCGGGCATACAACTGCAACTAGGTGGAATTATCGTGCGTTAGGAACGTTTTTCTTGCACTTTTTCCCCACCTTCCTGCATTTCAAGTATTACTATTCTATACAGTTGAATTATACATTTTATTGGTTGCTTTCTGAAATAGAGAATTGAAGCAAAAGCAAAATCAGTTATTAAAATAAGAAGACTTAGAACTCGCCTGGACTAGCCTGCCTTTCTCTGTCACAGGGAATTCCTTCCTAGAACTTAGCTTGTTACCGTCTTAGTCTTAGGTCTCTGCCCTCCTATCCTTACACTTCTCTCTTTTTTCACCAGTCTCAGACCTTTGCTTTTCCTCTCCTAAAATGTCCCTAAGGAACCCCACAGTTTCCTTAATTTATTTTGGGGAAAAATTCAACCTTCTTTCTCTCTCTGTGTGTGTATTTTCTTTCTTTCTCCTCCTTTCAGGCCAAGGCCACTCCCAAAGAAGCCTTCAGTATATTTCCCTAAGCAAAATATCTCCCCGATACAAATTATGTCACTACTTGGGTAAATGGAAGTTGCTGCAAATGGATTTTTGTAACAAACAGCAATTTTGTTCAGAAACAATGATTTTCCCCTTTTAATTATCACCTTCTATTTGTACTAGCTACCACTGGCTTTTAATTTATCTTTGATTCCTAATTTTCCATGCTGGGCCCGGCTTGCAGTGGGACATATGAATGAGACAGGGATTCTCAGGTGTACATTGCTTTAAAACTTAAAAAAAAAAAAACCTCAAAGGGGTAAAGGATTTGTTACATTGTTAAGCTCATGAAGTTGGCTAAGCCAAAGCAGCTTCATCTGGACCGTTTCATCAAAACGTCATGTAAACCTGGCACAGCAATATCGCGGCTTTCAGACGGGTGAACTGAAGCTCTAAGGATTCAACCTATTTGCAGCCCCCAAAGCTGGTAAATGGTCGAGCTGGGCTTTCAACCCACATCTTCTGGTTCAAAATACCACTCCCTGTCAGTGACAAATTGCAAACTGTAGAGTTTTCTTCTCAATTTAATAAGCTTTATTTTGGCCTGAAGAAAAAAAACCGAAGGCTGATGTAACTACATCTACTTTGTATTTCTTCCCATGCCACCAGTCAGTTCAGCTGGGAGATCAATCCCTCTTCACAATGGAATTTCCCAGAGGGTAAACAGGGAAAGAACATAAGCAATTCTTCTAGCAAAGCTTTATGTTTTTCCTCATAAATCAGCATGTAAAATCCCATACAAATTCTGTGACTTTAATACTTAATGGAGATTAGATTGGGTACCTTGGTGGCCTGTTCTTTCCCTGCATAGGGTGTCCCAGCTGTATGGAACAGCACCACTTTATTAGGACCAAAAGCATTGTCCTAAAAGCTGCTACTGCTGCCTCCTAATGTGCCCCGCAGACCTTGGGCAAAGGGACAAAGAAACATTGCTTTTTAGACTTCAGTTCAGCTGGGGATCAGAAGTCGTATGGAGCCACTGAGTGGAGTCATTGGTGTATTCGTCCAACAAATATTCAAACACCTATTATGTGCCAACATTGTGCTAGGCACTGGGGAAATGCTGACAAGAGACACAATTCCTATCCTCACGCAGCTCACAGATCAGGCGGGGAGAAACAGGCATTAAACAAATACTGTAATTACACAAGAAAGTCAGATGTCACTGTCCCCGCAAACCACCTCGAGAAAAAGGCAACATCCTGATACAGAAAACAGTATCTCTTTTTTTCTTTATTGAATTTATTGAGGTGACATTGGTTAATAAAATCATATAGGTTTCAGGTGTACAATTCTATGATACATCATCGGTATATTGTATTGTGCGCTCACCACCCTAAGTTAAATATCCTTCCAGTATCTCTCATCTTTCTAGTAAGTAAATAGACCATCTGTTCTGCATCAAAAGCACTCATGAGCAACATAGCTGTTATATAGGAGATGGAGGAAGGGGTTTGTTCCCGTTGTTACACACCCCAGTGAAATCCTCCAAACTCTCTTAGGAAGCATATGATCTCTAACCCGCAATCTTCTCCACCCTTTGCCAAGGCAGTTCGGGGCCTTGCTGACTTGTGTCTTCTTCTTCCTAGATTTCCCCCCGGAACTTTAGTTTTTCTGTCCCCCATCTCCACCCTCTTCATGGTGAACAATTCAGCTCTGCTTGGGAGTCTGCCTCCAGCCTGCTTGCTGACAGCAGCTCAGGGGTTCAGCAAGGAAAACATCCTCCAGGGGCTAGAACCCACCTCCTCAGAAGATGGCATATGTGTTGGAGTGGGGTGGATGTAACAGCAAAAACTGGTTGTGGTAAATTTAAATAGGTGGTAATTATCATTGTGATCATTTTCCACGGGGAGAAATACAGGTTCCAGAAGACTGAGGAGGAAGCCAGCACGGTGCGGTGGCCAAGAACAGCTGTGCTCGCCCGCCGGGTCAGGTCCCGGCCTCCTCAGTCCGCCTGTGTCTAATTAGGTGCCACAATCACTGTCTGAGTAATTCTCTGGAATGCAGTTTCTTCCTGAATGAGTCGATTCGAATGGGATGAGACACTGTCTCTCTCCACTAGGAAGTGGAATAAAACAACTGACTCACATTTCTCACTTCCATTTTTGCCAAGCATAGATGATAATGTCTGTTACTCAGAAGTGGGCTGGAGCTGAATCTGCTTTGTATAACCGACTGATTTGGCTAGAAAGTTAAAATCCAGGTAGTAGGCAGCCAACGGAGGCAGATTGAGTTAGATTCCAGTCAAGTCCTGGATTCCAGTCAAGTCCTGGAGTATGGTGGTCTGGACCCATTCAGGATAAGAAACTGCTGATCCTGTTGGTTTAGAAGTTTCCTCCACCAAGCGTCACTCCCTCTGTATGTCTCCTGGTGAAGGTACACATCTCATGAGCCTCTGAACATGTCCGATTTCCCAGACTGGGACATGGAGCATGAGGCTTCAGGGGCCAATGGTGGACGCCACTTGTACACACTACAGAAGTCAGTGCTGGGAACATATGGCAAACACCAGGCTCAGGGACTAAGCTGGGAACAAACCTCACCAACCATGGCCAAACTCGAGAACGGTGCCCAGATCTAGAGTACCGGACAGACAGCAAGTCTAAAGGCTCAGTGCCCATGGGCCACAGTATATTGAGAGGGAGACAGGGGCTCTGACCTGAACTTACGTGCCTCCTAATTACTGGTTGTGATGAAGGGAGCAGGCCAACAGAATGCTACTTTTGTTCTTTTAACAGGATTTCCTGAACACTTTCCTCGTGTCATTACATATTGGACATCCGATAGGTCTGCCATCTATTGCAAAATAAAAGACCTGTGGTTTATCTGCACACAGTTAGGCCACAATGAGTACTGCCCTCTGTGGTCTGCAATATGTTCTCACAACACAGACCATCATAGTAAGTGTGCTGCACTATGCTGAGGTGACAAATTTCTTCAGCTAAACCATCATGCCCACTAGGGAGTTTACACATTCTCCCCACTCAAGGGTTGCAAGACGCGATTCTGTTGTTTTAAAGACTAGCTTCCCAATTTAAAAACAAGCATTTTTGAGCCTTCCCCTTGACACTCACAAAACTAAGAACCGACAAATTAAACTCTTCATTGAGTAGACTCTGTAAACTTACAGCCAGCTGACATTTACTGAGTTGGCACGCACATTCATAAATCCTCACAGCAACCAAGTAGGACACGCACCTTTATTATGCCTGTTGTATAGACAACAAAACCTTAAAAAGATTAAGTAACTTAGAAGGATTCAATAAATAAATTATTGGAAGTCATTCCATAACAGAATCATTAAATAAACCTTGACTCACCCCAAAGTCTGTCTGGGGCCAAGCATGCTGCTCTTCCCTGGGAAAACAGGGCAGGTGCTTTCCTGAACCTTTTCTGACGTCCCTTGGGTTCACGGTGCATTGATAAGCGAACACTAAAGAATTAATGGATGGAAGGTCATAATATCTTCAAGGTACTTCCAAATGGTTAAAAAAATAAAGTGAATAAGAGCAAATGATAAAGCAATGGAGGAACATATTAACAATTGGTGAATCTGGATAAGGAGAATACATGTGCTTCTTACACTATTTTTTTGACATTTATGAAAGTTTGAAGTTGTATTGAAATAAAAATGGTTAAATATTATATCACATCTACTTACATATAATCACATCTGCAAAAGTCCATTTTGTCACAAGTCCCAGAGGTAAGGATGTAAACATCTTTCTGTCTGCCACAGAGCAATTCAGTTTAATACCAAGAGAAACAATTGTTTCTTCATTTCAGTTAGTATATCCTTCATTTCTGACTAGTTGTTTTTTATGGTTTCCATGCCCCTTTTATGCAATTGAAGTTCTCAGTAAGTTCACTGAGCATCCTTATAACCAGCATTTTAAACTCTGCATCTGGTAGATTTCTTGTCTCCATTTTATTTAGTTCTTTAGGGGGTGCGGGTAGGAGGAGTTTTGTTCTGTTCTGTCATTTGGACTACATTTCTTTGTCTCCTCATTTTGGTATCCTCCCTGTGTTTTGTTTTGTTTTGTTTTTCTATGTATCAGTAGAGCTGTTACAACTCTCTGGCTTGAAAAAGTGGCCTAATATACTAAGTGTCCTGTAGGGTTCAGTGGCAGTCTTCCCTATAATCCCAGCTGTGTACTCGAGGTGTACCCACTGCATGAACTGTATATACTTTCCTCTCGTAGTTGAGCCTTGATTGCTATTGGCAGGTGAATGGGAGGGATTTATCCAGGATGATCAGCTGCAAGGACTGGCTATGACCACAGACCACCAACCTCTGACCACTGTAGAGGATCGACTGTGCAGGGGTCTACTCCAAAGGGCAGGGCTTATTTCAGCAGGTGCCCACTGAGGACTTATTTCTCTGGTGCCCACTGAGTCTACCCCTTGAGTGTGCTGCCTGTGGAGGTGGTTGGGTGGTGGTGCTCTGACGTGATCTGTAGCTGTCCACTGGGTGTTCAGGCTCTGGGGCCTCCTAGGAAATGCAGGCCAAGGTCAGCCATTGCCTGTGTGCCATCTGGGGCCACCCAAGCTGAGCTACAGTGATCTGCAGTTGGCTGCTTCTTGTGCTGGGCTTACAAGTGCCCAAGCAAGTCCAAGCTGTGAACCAAAGCCAGCTGATGCTACTGCTGGGCCTGAGGCCACTTAGCAATAGGCACAGGGTATGCTGAGGTCAGATGCCACTTGTTTGAGAGAATTTAGGAAAATATGAAGCATGAGCCAAGACATGCCATTTGTATGGAAAGCCACTGGAAACAGCTTTGGTGGGCCCAAAAGTTGAGCAGAGCCTCAGGGAATCACCTAGGTGAGGCAAACACTATGAGCCACACTGATAGAGTCTCAGATATGGTGCTGCCAGCTGGCTCTGTGGCTCTGTAGGGGGGCTGCTCAGAAAAGGAACAATGGCTTCTGCCAGCACTTCTTTCTGGGAGAAAGCTGCTCCCCAGCGCTAGCCCTGATGCCAGACATTTCAGCTCCTCCCCATATGTCTCTGGTGCCTTTCAACCTCTGCTCCTGTGCTGGAGCTCAGAGGGAGTGACTCCAAGTAAGTCTGTGTGCAGGCTTTTAAGAGGAACTGCCTGCAACTCTAGCAGTTTGTCTTCCACAGTCTCAATCCCCACTAATTTGTATAGCTAGAAGTTATGGAAACTTATCTTCCTGGCATTAAAACCCTGGACTGGGGGGGTACCTTGCATGGGCCTGGGTCCCCTCACTCCTGAGATATCCCTCCTAATTTTTATCTTCCACATGAGCGTGTGGGACCAGCCCATTCCTCATCTCCACCTTTCCTACCAGTCTCGATGTGGTTTCTTCTTTAATTCCATTCAGCTCTATTTCTGGCCATTGTGAATAATAATTGCTGTGTAGTTTAGTTCTACTTTTGACATGGTTGTGTGAGAAGGTGAGCCATGTTTACCTACACTGCCATCTTGAACACAAGCCTATTATTCTTAAACTGTACTTACACATCAGTCATGTGATTTAGTTTTTAATTGTTTTTCAAAACACGTGGAATTACATATAATGCTAGACTATTCTGGTAAGGCTTACCTTTCTTAAGGACTGGAGTATTTTGAAAACTATTCTACTTAAATGTTTTTGAAATAAATTTTAAAATAGTTTATCTTCTCATTAGGGTTAATTACATGGAAACATGATTAGTTGTTAGCAGATCTAGCAATTATGATAATGTAAAAAGTAAAAGTTTACCTTATGATAATGTATAGAGTAACTTTTAAAAATTACATTAATTCATTTTGATCCAAGAGTTTTAAATGTAGGAATTTAGGCCACGAAACATATTTACACACACACACACACACATGTTCCCTCAAATGGTAAGAGCACATTCAATGAAGCAATAACAAGAACCTGAATTCTACCCAAATGTTTATCAGCCTCTGCTGATTATCATTTGTGTAGAATGTTATTCCAGAATTGTCTGGAGACTGAGGTGATAAGTAACCCACATTCAAAAGGAAGCCTAAAGCAATTGGGGACCAGCTGGATTGGCTCAGTTACTCAGCTGTCAGTACATAATTCCCTCTCATCTGTACATATCCATGCAGACCACTTTGGGAAACAAAGTTCAGGGAGAATTTTCAGTCTTAAGATGTCAACCTTTCTTTCCTCATGAGCACCTTCCTCAAAAGAATTAAGAAAAAACACACAGAGATTAGAAGTGTAGGCTAGAAGGCGGTCCTCACATTTTAGCCCCTGCTTGGACACTTGCATATTCAGTGGAACTTCTGTCCTCTCTGTCTATTTGAGCAGAAAATAAAAGGAGACAGATAGCTGGACAAAGAAGCCATAGCCCTGGAGCAGTCTGCATGTCCACTCTTGGGTGTGACAATGATATGTGGGCCTCCTGAAAGTGAAATGGTCTTCAGAATGTAGCTGGACTGCAGACACCTTGCTGGGTACCCCACCGGAGAAGCTTATTCCCCAGGAACAAGACACTGGAATGAATTATCCCAGGTTGGAGCTGAGAGAAATTGGATAAAATTGAACTTGAGCGTATTTTCCATGCCAAAAATCTGGACTCTGAGAACTTTCTGTAAGTCCCCTGAAGAAGCCACATCTGTCCTATGAACAGTCAGCTTTTAAAGTACACCAAGCACCACAACACCCAACAATGGCCACAACAAAAATTCATCTGTTCAGGGTGCTATAATAAAACATCACAGACTAAGGGGCTCAGAGAGCAAAAATGTATTTTCTCACAGTTATGAAGGCTGGAAGTTCAAGATCAAGGAGCCTGCAGAGTTGGTTTCCCCTAAGGCAGCTCCCCTTGGCTTTACGTGGTTATCCTTCTGTTTACCTGAGCCTCTACTCTTTCTTGTGTCCAAATTTCCTTTTTATAAGGTCACCATTCAGTTGGATTAGGACGCACCCTAATGACCTCATTTTAACTTAATCACCTTTTTCAAGGCCCATCAGGGGTGCCCCTGCACGACCCATGGGCCACATGTGACCCAGGATGGCTATGAATGCAGCTCAACACAAAATCATAAATTTACTTAAAACTTTTTTTTGCTCATCAGCTTTCATTAGTGTTTGTGTATTTAATGTGTGGCCCAAGACAACCCTTCTTCTTCCAGTGTGGCCCAGAGACACCAAAAGTTTGGACACCCCAGCGCCTATCCTCAAAGACAGCCATATTCTGAGGAAATGGGGGTTAAGGCTTCAACATACACATTTTAGGGGACCATTATTCATCAGTAACAGTCACATAAATAAGAGACACTGTCTCTCTCATTCTCCCTTCTGTCACCCCAACCACAGAAGAGGCAGAGCAGAAATGGTGAAATGGTAATCCATCCTTTCCCCATTCCACACCCCCTGACTAAAGTCTGCCTTGCACTGGCAAGTTTAAGGAAGGGAATGAACACAAAAATGGATGCGAGATTTAGTTTTAAACTACTTCAGACAAGACAGAATATTTTAACAATAAGTGACCAGAAAGCTGTGAGATCTGTCCAAGGTATCTTAAGGGTCAGAAAGGGAGATTCTATGGAATACAGCTGAAAAAGTGATTGGAAAGAAAACAGTTTAGTATTTTGTTCTATTGAATACGGACTGTTTAATTAACTGCAATACAAATTTTATGGAAAGAAGTCCACAATTACAGGGTGCGACAAAAGTAGGATTATAGTTGTGAATATGCAAAACAGGCTTTATTTTTGTATTATTATTTATTAATTATTGTATTATTTTCCACACGAACAACTGTAAACCTACTTTTTCCCCACCCTGTGTAATTTACTGATTAAGCAAATTGGAGAGCAATAGGCATTTTATGACCCTACTTGGATCACAAAAAAAGTGATAGAGGCCTATTGTTCTTGACTGCCTCTACTTTTCCTACTGACACTTGTCCCAGCAATGGGATGATCATGTAACTCCAGCTGAGCTTCTCATGTTACTTCATGCCTCTTGCTAGAGTGATTAATCCACAGACTGAACCAACAGAAACACTCCCTGGTATTTCTCAAGCCAGAAGGACAATGCCCCTTTCCTCTTTGGTCACAAAGTGGCAAGGCTACAGCTGGGAGCTGCTGGCGGTCACATCTCCCGACTCACGGAGCACCCAGTGTGAAGAAGGAAGCCAACACGCAGAGACCTTGAGGTGAGAGATGGAAAGATTGACCGCTAATGATGCTCTAATCCTGGTTCAGTCATCCCCAAGGCCAATTCTACTCATATCCTTCCAGAATTTGGAGTGTCTGAGCCAATTGAGTCTTTCTTTTTGTTTAAGCCAGTTTGCTTTTGTTTCTATCCCTCAAAACCAAAGAATCTCAAAACTACATGTATTTATGTGGTACAGTTGTGTCTCATGAAAAATATCTGAAAAGATACATACAAAATTGTTAATGGTGGTTAATTCTGGTAAATGACATATTTTTCTTTATGTCTTTTATTTTAATTTCTTTATATCAATTATTTGTTACTTTTTAATAAAACACATTTAGAAAAAGGAGAACAGAAATAGTACAGCACTGATGATAGCCAAAGAAATGTATAGCTATACATTAAATAAGATTGAGAAGTGAATTTAGAATAATGAACATTTAGCTTAACATTCTCTACGCCCCCTTTCTATGTAAAGCTGCTTAAATTCTTAATACAATTTTTAAAATGTAAACCCCAGCACTAACAAAGAGGTAGAGATAATTAATTCTATGATGTTTGAATAAGTCATGTACAGAGAAAGGACTAAATATGTACAGGAAAATCAAGCGATTCCTATGGGATGGACCAAATGCAATGGATATGCATGTGAGAGAGAGAGAGAAGAGAAAGAGGAGAGGAGAGGAGAGGAGAGGAGAGGAGAGGAGAGGAGAGGAGAGGAGAGGAGAGGAGAGGAGGGGAGGGGAGAGGCCAAAAAATAAAATAAAAACCCTTAGGATCTGCCCTGTGGGGCTGCATCTGGGCTGCACATCCTTCGGGAGCAGAGACTCCAACTCACACACCTGCTCCCCGTGTAGCACTTCACGACGTATTACTTGACACATTGTTGGTCCTAGTCTTAGTTATCTAACTATTGCATCACAAGTTGTCACACAATTTAGCAGCTGAAGAGAACACCATTTAGTGTCTCAGAGTTTCTATGGGGCAGGAATCTGGGCATGGCTTAACCGGCTGCCTCTCTCTCGGGGTGACTCACAAGGCTGCAGTCATCTCAAGGATGACTGGGGGTGATTGCTAAAAATATACAAGCCCATTGGCTTGAGGCCTTTAGGCATTTAGGACAGCCTCAGCAAATTAAAACTGATAATGGCCCTGGATACCTTGCCCATTCTACTCAAGTTTTTCTTCAGCATTAGAATATCTGGCATACAATAGGAATACCTTACAATCCAACTGGTCAGGCAATTGTAGAATGGGCTCACCTCTTAACTTCGGGAAGAGGGTATGCCTGTGTTTACTCTCCAGAATAAACTTTGGAACTGTCAGCGAAGACAGTGAAACCATATCACAGAAAAGGCTTCCTCGGCTGTGACCCACCTCCACCCATTGGACCCTCCCGATCCAGACTTCTCCAAGCTATGTGTCATCTCCCTGAAATGGAATTCCAGCCAGCACTCCTGGAGCGATATTCAACATCACCTAAGAGGGACTTTTACTACCAACTTAAAGGGACAAAATGATCAATTGCAGCTAGAGCTACAAAAGCAGCTGCAGGATATTCAACACTTAACCAAGCATTGGGGGCCAGGCAAGGAGCAGAAGCAGTGCTCCTGCCAGGGACATAAGCTTGTCTCCTTAGTAGCTTCTGGTCCGGAGGTCTCTCACTCAGCCTTAGCCATGGGGGGGTTACGGCTCCTGAAACCAGACAAAGCAGTTCCCAACAGGTGATCCTCTTTCCAGTTCACTCATTTGGCTGCAGGCTGGTGTCAGGTTCTTTTTGGCTCTTTGCTGGAAACATGAGCTCCTTGCCACTTAGGTTATTCCTAACAAGGTAGTTTGCTTTCCCAAAACTGAAAAAAAAAGAGAGGGAGGGAAGGAAGATGAAAATCACAGTCAGCAGGGGTGGGGGTGATGGGTACTACTGACATCGAGTGCGTAGAAACCAGGGGTGCTGTTAGACATCCCAAAATGCCCAAGACAGCCCCCCACAACGAAGAATTATCTGCCCAAAGTGTCAAAAACACTGAGGTTGAGAAACTCTGACATTGAGTGTTGAATATTTGCAAACCATTTCATGTACATTATTTCAATCCTCATACAACCCTATAAGGTAAACATTATTACCTCTGTTTTATTGCTTAGAGAAGTTCAGTGGTTTGCCACCTAACAAGCATGTAGGAGACTGGATCTGAACCAAATTGGTCTCACTCTATTGCCAGGCTCCTGTGTGAAGCAGGAGCTGGAACAGGTGAAAAGGGAGAACAAGGTCTGGGAGCAGGAAGGGATAAGGGCATAAATGCCTCTCTGCCGGGAAATGTTACAGAAGCCACTCTCATCACCTCATTCGGAATTTTCACTGAGGCAAGAGCATGAACATGAGCAGGCTCTGTTCTCTGGGAAGGGTAGGTCAGCCTTGCCCTGGTTGTGTCAGGGCTGAGTTGGAGCTGCGGGTCTCTGTGGTCCCCAGATCCTGCCGTGCTCACTCTGACTGCACCTTCTCCCTGCTGCCCGGGGCCCCAGCTGTGCCTCCGGAGGATCACTGGTGACTGTTCAGAGAGCCACGACCTCCCCATCCACTCTGCTTTCAGTATGGCAGGCTGGGCTTCTTCTGTGTCCAGAGACACACCACCAATGAGATCATTGTGAAACCGCCTGATAAATATATCTTAAATACCTTTTCTATCCAATTGTGTTCCCTGCCGCATTCCTCTTTTAAGACTTTAGGACTTGTTTCCCCCTGACCCCATCAGTCATAATTTGAAGATTTCATTTTCTAAGTGATCATACCACTCTGAGATAAATTCTATGTCTTAATTGTGCCCTCTCAATATGTCTTTCCCTTTGGAGAGTCAGCCCTTATTAGTTGTGCCCTTATTAGTCTGTATTTGAATAAGACTTATTCCTTCCGGGATGGAAACCTCGGATCCAGTGACTCTCAGACAACAGTGAGAGGCTGATAGTGCCACAAAGTTTCAGAGGATTGAATTAAAATTTTCCAGGTGTGTAGGCATTATAAAAGCTCTTAGTTCAAATGTGAAATTTTATATTTAAAAAAATCGGCAAGGGAGAACATGTTTTCTCAGCTCTGGGGCTGCTAGGGTAGATGAACCTTTCATCAGCTGAGAATTTGTAGGTATGTGCCTGCTGGGATTCCCAAGGTCACACATTCTTTGGCCAGATACGGCCTTGGCATACAGCTGGCCTTGTAGGAGCATTGTCCTTGCAGCTTCGGTCTGTGGTTGAGTGACTAATGTCATCTTACCTTGTCCTTACCCTAACCTAAGCTGGGGCTGGGGTCAGGGGCAGGGGAGGTGGATAGAGTCCTTCATTTGGGCTCTTGGTGGGCCAACTGCAAGGTGGCACAGGCTTGTAAATCCTCCTGCTGTCAGCTGATATTGTAGCAGCTGCATCTAGAGACAGACAAATTCCAGTCTGGAAATGGCAGTTGTAAACATGCAGAGGGCCTTTTAAAATTAACAGGAAATATAATAAGCAAAACCACACACACACAAGCACCAGCAGATCAGGTACCACGGAGTAGCCTGTTCCTTCTGCCAGTTTATTACTGATTTCTGACTGGTTGGCGTGGTTTGACTTTAGTTCTCTGTTCTAGGGACTAGTTATTGGGATTTGGGTTAGAAAGAAATTTTTATTCAATGTTATCTTGTTTCTTTTTTCCTTCTGAAACTTTTTGTTATTTGATTATTGTATATACACATTTATCACCTCGGGGTTTTCAAATATTTTTGGCAATGACTGCAGTAAGAAATTAGTTTTTTTTTAATTTTTTAAAAAATATTTAATTTATCTTTTTTTAGAGAGAGAAGAGGGGAGGGAGAAAGAGAGGGAGAGAAATACCAATGTGCAAGAGAAACATCAATTCGTTTCCTTTCCCACTCCCTCAACTGGGGACACAGCCCACAACTCAGGCACGTGCCCTGATGCGGAATCGAACCAGCAACCTTTCAGTTTACAGAATGATGTCCAGCCCAATGAGCCATACCAGTCAGGGCAGAAATTAGTTATACATTGTGGCACATCACGTACGTGCACACACACTCCAAAAACTAAAAGTTCAGAAAATATATTCCCTCTAACTATGTGTGACTCACGCTAACATTTTCATTCTATTCCATTCTATTCTCATCTAATCTAGTCTATTAAAAATGCCTTTTGTTGTCCATTAACTTCACAACTCATTAAAAGAATGTGACCCATAGTTTGAAAAACATCACATTACTTAAACTGTGGTTTAAAGAATAACAATTTGTAGCCATCTGGTGAAATTCAAAGTAACTAGAAAGTAAATTTAATTAGCATTTTCCAGTATTGTTTCTGTGGGGTCAGTACTATTGCTCATCCAGCTCTTCAGTGCAATCTTTTGTTTTTTTATTTTGCTTCTTTTTTCTTTTAGTTTACTTTCAATATTATTTTGTATTGGTTTCAGACATACAGAATAGTGGTTAGACAATCATATACTTTACAAAGTGTTCCCCCTGTTCAGTGGAATCTTAATGTATCCACAATTTCACACTTTCTCTCCATTTCTGATGATCGGTTGTGAAAACTGTGCCATTTTAACACCCTCACACAGACAGGGCCTTTGGGAGCTCCTTTTGAAGTGTTACACCCTTGAGGCTTGGCAAGGTTGGGGGACACGGTGCCCTTGACAGTGGCCATGGTCTCTGTAGACATGAAGGAGTCCATCCTGGAAACGGCAAGCCAAGGGGAGTGCCAGGGCTTAACAGGTGCCCCCGCGGGAGTCAGCACCCGGGGAAGAGAGGGAACCAGGCGGGGAGCCAAGTCACATGGAAGCTTGGAAGTCACGGACAGAAGGCAAAGGGGGC
This sequence comes from Trachops cirrhosus, assembly GCA_028533065.1. Classification (NCBI taxonomy): domain Eukaryota; kingdom Metazoa; phylum Chordata; class Mammalia; order Chiroptera; family Phyllostomidae; genus Trachops; species Trachops cirrhosus. The sequence goes on from CM052542.1 coordinate 129,819,119, forward strand.
AGGGCACGAGGCGATTCCTAAACTGAAGAGCAGCACTGGGTGGGAGCTCCTGACCCTGCTCCTGTCGCGTGGGCGAGGAGCGTGCTGCTAACACGTGAAGAGGAAGCTCTGAAACTGCTGCCCGGAGCCTCACACTAAGGGAGACATTCAGATTCATCCATAATAATTCATTCCACAGGCAATTTTCCTTCCAGAATCTGATACTAAGTGAAGTCAAAGTTTGTCTGTCATTGCCCATAATACACAGTGGCAAAAGCCATGCATTTGATCATTTCATCCATAAACGTGTCAGTACATAAAAGCTATTTTTCAAAACAAAACCCAAATGCCATCACACTTAAAATTTTGTAATAATGATTTCTTAATATCATCCAATATCCAATTAGTGTCTACATTTTCCTAATATTGTCCTATAATTTGTTCTTTGTTTTTACATTTTATTCTAGTCAGGTTCCAAATAATTAGGACCATGCTATTTAAATTGGTTGATCTGTCTTATAAGACTGTTTTCATTTGTACGTTTTTCCCCATTTTTTTGGACATTATCCAGAGCTCTTTAAATAATAGGATATGTCCAAAGCCATATAAACCATTTACGTCAACTTGTCAGCTGAGAAAATAGCTACACCCTTCTTCTCCATATGGGAGGGGAAAGCTTGCACCGGGTGGCCCCAAAGGCAGTGAAAACTGGACCTACCTCACTTGCCTCCATCATTCCTAAAACCTCCCCCACTAGACTCATGCCTTTATATGTCTAAAAGACCTCTTTTATTTTTTTATCTTTTGAGTATTTATTCTGTTTTAATATAACTTATTCAGTTATGTTTATTTTATTTACCTTTTTACTTTATTTTTATTGTTTACACTATTACAAACATCCCCATTTTCCTGCCCTTTGCCGACCTATCCTCATCCCGAGCCTTTGCCCCCGCCTTCCCTCAGGCCGCCACCACACCATTGTCCATGCCCCTGGGACATGCATACTAGTTCTTTGGCTAATCCCTTCACCTCCTTTCATCCAGTCCCCTCCTCTGCTCCCCTGTGACAGCTGTCAGTCTGTTCCACGTGTCCATGCCTCTGTTTCTACGTTTGGACTACTGCATTCATAAACAGGAAATCTGTTCATCTCTCATATTAATATCTCAATTCTTTGCCAGTACAGTGCTTGTAAATGAGGCTCAGGGATGGTAACCTGGTGAGTCATCAAAGAGTTGATTCTATTCGACAGTTTTAGTGATAATCCATGTATTTATTGCCTTTGTGAGCTGGTACATGCCAGGATAAGATGCTAATTTTTCTATTTCCAGAATGAATTTTCTTACATTCACTGGAATAAACTAACTGTCTCACCATCATTCAATAGCTATTCCTACACTTCAAAAATTATAAAAATATCATTGTATATTCAAGCTAACATGCATTTAGAGACCACAGGCTTTCTTTTTCCTTTTTTCCCTTTTCCCTGTATCACGTTGCTACCCCTTTCCCTTGGCCTGGATCTCTGGGTGACATGAGTACCAGAGGATGTACCCAAGAGTAGAGATTCCCGTGGCTGCTCTGCTCTTTACATAACCCAAACTGCACCCACACTAGGGGTCTAGTTCAGTGAGAATTGACACCTGCACATGCTATGTAACCTCCATGCCACTCAAGACAGATAAAGCATATTTTCATCGTCCCCAGAAGTTCTCCTTTGTCTCTTTGCAGTCATCCACCCTTCCCTGGTTGCCAGACAACCACTGATTTCTTTTCTTTCTTTTTTTAAAAAGGATTTTATGTATTTATTTTTAGACAAAGGGGAAGTGTGGGAGAGAGGGAGGGAAATATCAATGTGTGATTGCCTCTCACCTGCCCCCCAATGGGGACTTGGCCCTCGACCCAAACATGTGCCCTGACTAGGAATCAAACCAGCGACCCTTTGGTTGGCAGGCCGGCACTCAATCCACTGACCCACACCAGCCAGGGCCATTGATTTGTTTTCTGTCAAAAGAGATTAATTATGCCCCTTCTGGAATTTTATATAAATGGAAAATACAGGATAGACTCTTGTCCTGGCTTCTTTAGCTCAGCTTAAGTTTTTGAGATTCACCCATGTTTTTGCATGAATCAATATTTGTTCTTTTTTATTGTTGACAAGGAGTCTATAATATGGATACACCATAATTTGTTTATCCAGGTTACACAGTGTGTACATTTGTCAAATCTCATTGAGCTAGACTCTCTGACTATTTTGAATAAAGCTGTTAAAACAAATGTATACAAGTCTGTGTGGACATATGCTTCCATGTTTCGTGGGTAAATGCCTACGAAAGGAATTGCTAGCAAGTGTAGGAATAACTTTATAAGAAATTGCCAAAGTGTTTCCCAAAAAGGTTTTGTCATTTTCCATTCCCATCAGTGATGTATGAGGATTCCAGTTAATCTAGATCCTCACCAGCATTTGCTGTTGTCAGTCTCCATTATAGTTACTCCAGTGCATTGTAAGAGGATCTCACTGCAGTTGTAATTTGCATCGACCTCATGAGAGAAGATTTCCCTGTTTTCAAGTGCTTACTGGCTTATTTGTATTATCTTCTTTTGTGACGTATCCAACTCTTTTGCTAATTTTTGTTGGGTTGTTTTCTTACTCTTGACCTGTAAGACTCCTTTATAAATTCTAGATGTAATCTTTGGTCAGACAGATGTATAGTGCATTTTTTTCTCCCAGTCTGTGGCATTCTTTCTTTTTTATTTTCTTAATGGAATCTTTTAGAAAGCAAATTTTTAAAAAATTGATGAAATCCAATGTATTATTTTTATAAATTTTACAGTTTGTTCTTTCCATGTTCTATCTAAGACATACATCTTTGTCTACACGAGCATAGTAGGATAGTCTCCTCTGTCTTCTTGTAGTTTTAGCTTTTAAGTTGAGGTATATCATTCATTTAAAATAAATGTTTGTGTACAGTATGAGGTAATGACAGTGGCTCATTTTTGTCCATATAAATATTCCAATTGTTTCAGCACCATTTGTTGAAAGACTATTATTTCTTCACCTTTGCTGAAAAAGCAGAGTAATCTGCTTCTGAAATCTTAATACTATTCCACTGATCAAAATGTTTATTTTTAGGCCAATAGCATGCTCTCTTGATGACAGTAGTTTTGTTAAGTAAGCCTTGAAACCAAGTAGTATAAGTCTTCCAACTTTGCTCTTTGTCTAAAAAAAATTAGCTATTCTAACTCATTTGCATTCCCATATAAATTTTAGAACTAGTTGTGCATAATGGAATGCTTATCAGTAGTAAAAAGGAAGGAAATATTTATACATGTAAGAATATGCATGCTTCTAAATAATTGTGCTGAGAGAAACCAAGTAAAAAAGACCAAGTAAATATGATTTGAGTCCATATTCTAGAAAACCCAAAATAATCTATCCTGATAGAAGGCAGATTAGTGGTTTTCTGGGGACAGGTCACGAGAGAGGAGCAATGAAGGGGAACAGGCATGAGAGATCACACAAGGGCAGAGGAAACTTTGGATGTTCCAAACTCATGTATCCACACTGATGGATGTGTTTAAATTATGGTGAAAGTGTCATGGGTGTACATATATAAGGAAGTATCAAATTGCACACTTTTTGCTTTTGAGGTTTATTACACTTCAATTATACTCAAATAAAGCTGTTTTTTAAAAAACAGACATTTCAAAAAAATAAGGGAGATAAAGAAAGCCTTCAAAGACTCAGGATCAAGAAACAGGATTAAGAATTAGAACGGTTTGGGGCTTCTAAACAGCAACACGGGAGACTAGAACACAATGGAGAAACACTTTCAAAAGACTAAATGAAAATGGTTTCCAACCTAAAATTCTATATTCTGCTAAGCAAGCAGACCAAGTTTTTAGATATGTGTAACCTAAATAAAATTAATTTACTTATGACTCATTCTTTCTCATAAAGCCATTGTAGTTTCTATACCATCAAAAGAATGAAGTAAATGAAGGAAGAGTTTTACATGAGATGTGAAATTTCCTGGGACCCAACACACAGAGAGGCGAGAGGAAGTCTCTGGATGGTGGGGAGGGGGGACGAGAAAAGCGGCAGTGAGGGCAGGTTCTAAAGAGTAGGAGCTGCAAATAAACAGAAGCTCCAGAAGTTTGTTGTTGTTGTTTTTAAAGAAACCAGTAGGACACTATCTGATGTTTTACAATGCGGGAAATTGTACGGAGAGGCTGTTGGAGCAAGTAGGAAGCATTAGCGATAGACAGAGAGAAAACTAAACAATTATTAATACCAGAGCTGACAAGAATTTGTACAAGAAAGGAAACAGCCATAGTACACTGTGACTGTGGTAAATGATGCTTACTCACTCGCAACACTACAAAAACTGAATATTGATTTGTTTTCATTGTAAATTCTTTCTAGTGGAAGGAGGAGATGAAGCAAAAGGTAGAGAGCGTGAACTGGTTGTTCTGCTGGACCATAATAGAAAATATTTAATGTATGGAATTATATTAAAAAGAGTTGGAAACTCAATTTTCAATTGTGCAGGTAAACATTAGGGAAGCAACAAGGACACTGCCAGCCAGTGGGAAGCAGAGCTACGGGAGTGACTGGTGGGACAGGCACGTGGAAGTCTTTCTTTACCAATTGTTTACTATGCTTTGACTTTTAAAACTATGAGCATGTGTTTTTGTTAAAAAATACAAGTTAAATAATTTTTAAATGACTTCTGAATAAATTTCTGGGGACTGTAGGTAAATAAACTGACTTCTTCAGGACTCAGTTGGTTGCATATCATGTATTGAATGGACTTTTTCTATTTATTACTTACCTGCCTGAGTGTTGATCGGTGAATAACATTGCTGAAGTCTTCTGGAAAACTTCTGCCAAGCATTAATTGGGATTAATTGAATACTTTTAGTATTCCATTTTATTTTATCCATAGGCTTCCTAGTTATGTCTCTTTTATTTTGAATTTGTAGTGGTTGCCCTAAGGTTAACAATGCGCATCCTTAACAAAGTCTACTTAGAGTCCGTATGGTACCTCTCCGAGCTTCAGCTGCAAATCTGTCCTGTGCACTTCCTACTCCATCCTTCCTACTTCACGCCTGATACTTCCACTTTCCGCTCTGCATTTTACAAACATCATAAACTTACAATAATACAGTTCCATTGACTCACCCACCCTTGTTCTTTGCCCTTCTGTTATCATATCTTTATTTCTATGGCTGTTCTAAAATTCCTTTACATGATTCATTTTGCTTTCAATAGTTTGTTTACTTTCAAGGACATTATGAAAGAAAAAATATTGTCATTTAAGTGTACCCTCTTATTTACCACTTCTGGGACTGTCTTTCCTTCTTTAGATCTGAGTTTCCTTCTGTATCATTTCCTGTTAGTATTTGTCCTGGAGCAGGTCTGCTGGTGGTAAATTCTCTCAGCTTTTATTTAACTGAAAATGTCTTTATTTCATCCTTTTACCTGAAAACTACTTTCACTGGATATAGAATTGTAGGTTGACAAGGCTTTTAGTTGTTTCTTTTTGGTTTTAATTTCAACGCTTTAAATATTCTACTCTATTATATACCGTTGTATGTAATATGCTTTTTTTCTAGTTGCTTTCAACATATTTTACCTTTCATTTGTCAGCAGTTTGATGTGTCTAAGGGTGATTTTCCTTACAGTTATTTTTTCTGAAATTTCTTTTTTCTAGATCTTTAAGTCAGAAATTTTCATTAAATTTAAGGAATTTTTGGTCATTATTTTCTCAATTATTTTTTGTTTCTTTATGCCTTCTTTTGATATTTCTATTATGTGTATATTGGATCATTTTTTCTACAGGTTTTGAAAGATCTGTTTATTTTTATTTTTTTTTTTCTTTCTGTACTTCAGGTTGGAAAAGTTGTCATACTTTTCAATTTCAGAATTTCTACATGGTAATATATGTATACATATTTTTATTTCTCTGCTGAAATTTCCTAGCTATTTACTAAGGCATATAATATTTTAAGTTCTCCCACATTTTTCATTTTTTTCTCTTAAGATGTTTATAATAGCTGCCCTAAAATTTTTGTCTAGCAAATCCAGCATCTGAGCCATCTTGGGGTTAGTGTTTATTGACTTCTTTTGTTCTTGATCATAGGTCATACTTTCCTGCTTCTTTGCATATCTGGTAATTTTTAATTGTGTATTTGGTATTGCTGGTGATACATTCTAGAGACTCTGAATTCTCTTATCTCTCTTAAAAGAAGTTTATTTTTGTTCTACTAGGCAGATCAGTTACAGGTTATCACCTTGAACTTGTATAGGTTGGGCTTTTCACTATGTTGGGGTAGATCTGTGGAAATCCCCTCAACTTAGCTTTTTCTGGAAAATTGGTGTTAGGCTTTTTTAGGTTAGGTTGAGTGAGTAGCCCTTACCCTAAAGCATGGTTCTCACTTCTAACATGTGGCCTTTCTGGTCTCAACGCTGGATACTTGAGGTATTAACAAGATATTAATGCTGTCTCTCCACTATAGCTGTGCAGGATCTCCAACCTCCCCCAGCACTGCATACTTAATTATGCAGAAGTGTTCTCTGGTGAGCTTTGCACAGTCTTGCCCTGCACATCTGCAGCACAGTCCTCAGCCAAGGACACGGGGAGAACTTCCTCCTGCTCTGCAGTTCTTCCTCTCTACTGCCAGATTTGCACATCCCAGCCACTTCAGAAACCCAAAATCTGATCTGTGTTTTCTCTGCTCACCAGGGCTACTGTGCTCTGTTTGGATGCCAGCAATCCACACCATGGTTGGAAAAATATCCCCAAGCAGAAAACTAACAATGTAAGGCTTACCACCTGAGTTTCCCTTAGGGGTCATTCTTTGCATTGCCTGTTTCCCTAGGTTAGACAATAGTTGCTTCATGTATTTTTCCAGTTTTAGGATGGTTTACCACAGGAGGGATAATCCAATACTGGTTATTACATCATAGCCCCAAAGCAAATTCTACATCCAATTTTTCAACTCTATAATATCCATATTTATGAAACATAACAAGAATGTAAATTATTTAATCCATTAAAAAATTTAATATGCTCCTGGCTGGTGTGGCTCAGTTCATTGTAGCATCCTTCCATGGACCGAAAGCTCACAGGTTCGATTCCCAGTCAGGGCACATACCCGGGTTGCAGGTTTGATCCTTGATCAGAGTGCATACAAGAAGGCAACCAGTCAATGTCTTTTGTCTCTCTCTCTCTCTCTCTCTCTCTCTCTCTCTCTCTCTCTCTCTCTCTCCCTGTCCCTTTCTCTTGATCTAAACATTTTTTAAAAAGTCCTTGGGTGAGAGTAAAATTTTTTTTTTAAGTTTAATATGTTAAACTTGGTATACTGCGCCAGTTAGACCACCTTGGCCATTTGAGAACACTGTGCTGCTCCGCCATGGGCCCTTCCGGCTGAATGATTAGTCAACGAACCCTCCCCCACCACCCTGCCCCTACAGTCCATTTGTACTTGGGCCTTAGCTATTTGGATGCCTTGTAGGGTCTGTTTTCAACTTTGCATAATGGAGGAATCCAAATAGAAAAAGAAAAAGTATTTTAGTTTATAAGAGGCTACACCTAGAGTGGGACTGCATCAAATAGCCTATGATTTTTGTAGCGTAGGATGAAGGTCCATCAAAATGTCAGAGAGAATAAACAAAAGAATAATACTATCTCCTATCTGAATAGTGAATTTCTTAATTGGGCCACCCACTAATTTTCTGAAAAGGTAATAAGCTGTTATCATTCCCATTTTGCAAATGAGGAAATTAAGAATCAAATCAGGTAATTGACTTGGCCAATGTCACATACATAGATGATAATGGAACTCAGAAAGGCAAAGTCCCAGTGAGTAAATTCACCAGTTATGGCCTGTTACATGGGCAGCTCAAAGCAGCCTGGGAACAGACATGGCCAGCTATGAGGTTTAATTTGAGAGATGCCAAATCATTCACCCCCTAGCTTATCAGGGGGTCTAAAATTTCAGCATTAGTCACTCATTTTAGCTTTAGCCATGGATGAGCTGTTAAAATGGAACTCTAATTATCTTACATTTTGTACAGCAATTCACACTTTTCCAAATGTGTTCTATATTTAATAATACCTAATATTTATTATGAACACTTTTACATAGCAGGCACTATATTATGTTTTTACATATATTGGCTATTTTTATCTACATACTCAAAATAATGCCAAAAGAAAAGTACTATAAATATCTTCATTTAAATATGAAGAAACTAAAACATAAAAAGATTAAATATCTTGCCCTAAGTCATACAATTAATTAGAAAGACTTCGGATTGAGTCTAGATCCAGCATTCTTGCTTTTAACCATTAAACTGTTATGTGATTAGATACAATCCAAAAATTTGCCAGGTAAAGACATTATTAAGTCACCTTCTACAGATGAACCAATGGAGACCCAGAAAATTTAAGTGACTTGCCCACGGTTTCCTAAATAATTATTAGTTGATTCTTAACTAATCCTGAGGGTCATGCCTCCTAATCAATTATTTCTGATATACTAGCGCAAAGGGATTAGCAGTTAAGTCATGATCAGCAAAAAGAAAGATTGGGCAGACAGTTACATTTTTATGAGAGCTAAGATAAGATATTTTGCAAAACTAAAAAGCAGCTTGAGAATTTTTAGCCCCAGATGGTGACAAAATTATGAATTTCATGCTATAAATATTTATTGATTTCATAACTATAATCTCAGTACAGGAATACATCTATAAACAAAAAAAAACAAAATTTCTTTCATAGGATTTACATTCCAGTGGAATATAAGAATATATTACTGATGACGTAGAAGAATTATATTGAAGGTAAAGTGGTACAATGTAAAGCAGAATTGAAAATGAATTCAGCAAAATAAAAATTCAAATCTACTCCTTTAATAACTTCTTATCTCCCATATGCTTCTTCCAGGAAACAACCCACTGACGTGCAAAATGTAGGTGCCTTGAGATTTTTCAAAATATGACATTAAACTTGTTGATGGTGTAAGTTACAGACTATCAAAGGATGAGATAAGTTCCCCCAAACAGTCAGACAGGATCAGATGGAGATGTAAGACAAAAACTTGACAGCCGATTAGAGCACATCAAATCTTCAAGACCGTTTCCTGGCCTTAAATCTCAGAGGGCTGTGATATATCAATACAATCTTCTCAAATCTTTCTTTTGTGTGTCCTCTTCTATCCGAAGTTATCCGAAGTTCTTACTACTAAAAGGCGCAGTGCAGACAGCTAAAACAAGTGGAGATCACAGAGTGGGAGGGAAGCTGAGAAGCTATTTCTGGCCCTGTGCAAACTACCTTCACCGTCATCACTTAAACAGAGGTCTAGCTTCTCCAGTTCTCTACTTGGATTTACTTTAACACAATCATCAGAACTGACAAGGGACGAATTCCAGCTCAGGATAGAAAAAAAAAAAAAAACCTTTGATTCTTTAGCCTTAGTTGCTAGGCAGCAGCTGTTCCCACGCTGAAGGAGCCAGCTCTTGCTTTTATCAGCAGTTGTCAATCATGCCCAGCATGTAAGAGCCTCCAGGAAAAGCTCCTTTTCCTCCTCTCTCTTGCTGGTCCCATCCACACCAGTCATGTGGGATCTCTTCAGGACCACACTTACCTCTCAGGGCTCAGTGACTCCCACTTCACGCCTTCAACTCGGGAAGGTGTATCCCTCTCTCAAACGATGCCTCTGCTCATCCAAGGCAGCCTGAAGTTCCAGAGGGCTTCACTCTTTGGGCCCAAAGACTCTGTTGTACACTGAAATGCAAATCCAGGCCCTGTCATAGACCGATTTCGGTGAATGGATTTATCGAATCATTTCCACTGGAAAGGAGGGCATCATAGATAGAGGTGAGGTGGGTGGTGGTGAGCAATGCCACCTGTGGGCATTGCCTGAGGCGGAGGAAACTGCCTGACCAAAATCACCTCTCTTTTGCAAGTGGTCCCACATCTAACTCAGAGGAATAAAGACCCTGCCCATGGCACCTCTGCAGTTTCATCCCATCTTCTTAACTCCCATATGGTTGGCTGAGGCATCTGCTAAGACTGCATCACAGTCAGCTTCTCCCTCTGCTCAGTCCTGCTTCCTTTCCTTCTCTTCCACAGGGGTTGATTTCTAAAAAATCTGCATGCCAATCTCCATTTCAAGGTCTGCCTCCTGGGAGCCCAAACTCTGATGGCCAGTCCATTTCCCAGAAGAAGCTTACCCCATCCCACACCATTCCACAGACACCAAGACCAAGATGCCCTGGGCTGCTGTAATGGCTGCCTAATGCTCTGTGTAGGCTGCAACTGGGAAATCTGTCCCTAAGGGAGGTCCTGAAAGCTTAACTTCTCACACATCAAACAACAACAACAAACATAAAAAGGTGATTCACTTCATTTAAGTATTCACTGAGTATGTACTCTTGAACGAGGACGAAATTATTTGCTGCCATCATGGCCGTCATCATCATGGTCAACATCGTTACTAGTTCATATTTCAAATGCTATCTCCAGGTCTGGTGTTCTGGGAATTAGGAAACAAATCAGTATCCACCCATGTGCCCATTATGGTTTCACAAACTGAGGTGCTATCCCCATTCAGTCTTTGTATTGCCTGATCAAAGTATACTAAGTTTTCAAGTTGTCCAGCTGTAGATACTTCCCCATCTGCTTGATCATTCCCATTGCTTTCTCTGGAATGGCTTCACTTATGCTGGGGTTTTTTGAGTCACAGTGACCCTATGTGTTTCCTTGTTTCCTAGATGTGGCTGGCCCCGAGTTTGGAACCAGGTAAGATTATATTCTTTTGATTTGTTTCCAGTGGTCTCACTGAAGATGTCCAACCAGACTTCACAGTAAACCTTCTGTATTTGTCCATGTATAATGCGCACTCATGATTTTGTGTGCATTATACAGGGGAATATTATACCCATTGTTATACTCATGGTATGTAATCATTATACCCACGTGTAATGCCCATCCTTATTTTTCCCTCAAAAATTTGGACGAAATGTGAGTACTTTACATGCAAAATACGGGTATTCACTGGGTCAGGGAGACTTTAGGTCTTCTCTGAGCATATGCAATAGTTCAAAGTCCATCCCATGAGCAAAATTTTAATAATTATATTTCCTCACACACTACATTATATTCACCCTCATGGACATTCAGATGCTAATTTGAGTGCTCTGTGATTTTCTATGCTGTTTGACATTTCACTCCCTTAAACAATTTAACATTTTCTATAAACTAAGAAGCTTGACTACAGATGTCCTTTGCCAGGATGCTCCTAACCTGAGAAGTAACGGGATCTTCTCTGACTACTCAGGATTCCACTATTTAGACCTCCATTAAGTGCCCAGAGGCCTACTTTTTATTCCTTGCCTTTAATTTCTATCATTTTTCCTTTGCAAAATCATCCCACAAATTTCACGATGATGCATGCTGGAGACTGAGGCAATGTGGTGGCAAACATAAGGCTACCCTAAGATGTTCACTGATCCAGACATATCACGGACATACACCTGGAACGGCTTCCCCATTTTTCCCTTAGTGCTGCAGTGGGCTTGAACTCCTTCGCGGCCCCTAAACATGCTCCACTTTCTGGTTGTGACCTGACCACTTCCCCTATCCTGGATATGACCTCTTTAGCCTTCCTCAGGTTGAATTCACTCCCTAGAGATTCCAAACAGACTCAGAATAAGAACAGGACACAAAGGTTCTTAGGCAAGTGTCACCTATGGGACGTGGACAAGGTACCTTAAAACTTCCAAGGTAGACAGAATGGCACCAGTGAAACCTCACCATTGCATTCAAAATGTGATGAGTTGGCAAATTCTGTGTTATTTTCCAAACATACTTGGGACAAAAATCTTGGGATTCTGCTCCTTATCAGAGACTGTGAAGAATAATGTGTGCAGAATTTACAATATCACAAGGAACGAAAGCACCTGTTCTCTCATATTGATCTACGAAGAACTGGGAAATGGGGCATTTTATAAGGTGTGATTATTAAATCTCTATTCTTCCTGGCTGTGAATCACATCTCTAAATATAGATTTGCGTGTGTGTGCATGCGTGCAATTGTGGCATCGTCTCTGTTGACTCAAAGGATTTTATTTCAACTTTTCATTTCTAAGAAGTCACCGTGCTCTCCTATTCCTGTTTGCCTGAGTCACACCCCCCTCCTTTTGCTCCCTGTGAGATAACAGGGACAGATTTGCACGACTAAAGTACAGGGTATTTTCAGAAACAAGCTACTATAGTTAGCCTTCTTGGTGGGAATCAAAACCACCACATCATATTTCAGGACAAAGTGTCTCATCTAATGACTACTGACAAGGTAGTGTGCAGTTCATGCACCTTGAATCATAGATTTTGAAGTTTTAACCAAGATTCAATGGTTTGCTCTTGTAAATTTCTAGATACACCACAAATATGTTTAGGTCATTGGGAACAACAGATGATGATGATTGATGAAGATGATGATGATAGCCAGATAGATGAACAGATTTAGTTTATATATTTGGATGCAGTCGCTTTAAATATTTAACTTGGTTATCTCCCTGTGCTTAAACTACAGAGTGCCAACTATTTTTATTTATTTGTAAGTATTACTTTATAAGACACTCAGTGCTCCATCATCACCTAGCCATGCGGCAAGTGGTGGAAAGTTGGCAGTTCAACCACTTAGTATATAGCAATGTATGTGGTAGCACTGTAACAGGAGAAGGAGACTACTAAAAGCAGTGTTCAGTCAAAGTGCTACATTTATACAGGTCTACAGACAGGAAATTTTCAGACCTCTGAGTGACAAGAATGTTTTCTTGTCTATGAAATTACTAACTTCACCACTAAGAGTAAGTCGAGAACATTTACAAGAACCATGCATTAACATAATTTTGTAGATGGTAGCACTGTCTTCCCCATTCTAGGCAAATCCAGTCCCTACTCCATGCTTATTCTGGTAAACTAATGAGAAGCCAGGTTATGGACTCCTGGACTCCCAGGTCATGGGTGAACAGCAGGGTAAGCCAGAGCATAGGTCTGGGAATTCTTACTTTCTGTTAAAGCATGAGTGTCACAATTTGTTCATGATGATGCATGATCAAAAAATAACAAGGGGATTGTATACTTCATGTTCATTCCACCTCTTGCCATTTAGAAGTTTTCAATGATCACTTCTGATATTTTCCTGTCTTGTATACTAAATGCGATTTCCTTTTTTCATTTTTCTCCTTTCCTTCTTTCTGCCCTTCCTTTTTCCCCCACTCCCCTTCCCCTTTTCCTCTCTTCCTTTCTTTTACTGGAACATATATTATTTTTATATGATCTCCAATTGCTAAGTCTTTATAGAGAAAGACAGCTACAAAGAGAAAGCTTCGTTCAAGCATGGACATTTTTTGTTACACCCAGAGCTGTTTGTACTTTTGGCATTTTCTGAATAAAGCTGAAGAGACAGTGTGTCTATCGGCATCTGGTCTGTAGCAGATTGCCAGACTACAATGTTATTCCAAGGGTCTGGAGAATAGAGTAAATGAAAGAGCTTTTCCTTTCTAGTTATGTTTATTACCTTAATTATTTAGAAGGAAGAAAGGGAGGGAGCATGCAGTTGCCATATGCCAGGCACTTTCACATGCAGTAAGACTGTCTTTATCATCTTTGTTTGCTGCCTGGCTATTTATTCACTCTTGCTTTGAAGAATGAAAACTGACTTGTGAAAGCCAAATATTATTAAATTATTCCAGGCTTCCACAGGAAATTTGCCTATTGAAACAATTCCCCTAAACAGTCACAAGAACCACTTCTCGCTCATTTTGGGGGATCATCCCATATATATAGTTTTTAAATCCTCTAAGCTCCGGCTTTTGGCATGGGAACATGTTTTATTCTGTAGGTACGTGTACACATGTCAGATGTCAGGGAAGGAGGTCAGTTCGTTGAGGTGCAAAGAACACAGACTGGGCAGACAGATCTGAGTTCTAGGCTTAACTCTGCCTTCCTCTTGCTGTGTGACCTTGCGCGAGTAAATTCACCTCACCGAGTTTTAGTTGTCTCATCATGCATTAAAGACTTTACGTCTACAGCAGTTTTGCACACTTCTCCTCACATTCCTCCCAACTTTTCTGTAGCTCTTCATTGGATGTCATTTGGTCCATAAGGACTCATGACCGTATCTTCATTGAGGAAACTACACTTGGTCAAAATAAAAGTATTCCCTTTTTTTTTTTTTACCACATATTGCCTTTTCTTTTGAATTCTACATTTATCTCATTACAATGACTCTTTTCTTTTTCTAACCATTTTGATTGACTCATTGGGGTATAAACATGGAACAGCTCTATCGTACAAATAATGGTTATCAGCTGAACTGAATAAACTGTTGACAGTATTTCGGTCTACTCTCATAACTTTCAGTCTCTCTTAGGTTATCGGAGTTCCCCAGTCAAAACAGTCGTCTCTCCCCTCCTCCAAGCACAGGCTAGAGCTGTACTCGGGCTCAGGAAGAGAATCTGGGGCGCAGCGGGGTGGGGTGTAGATCAGCAAGACACGTGTTATGCTCTCTGCCCGCGGTGGTTCAATGCTTCTGTCTATGAGGTAGGGAGAGTAACCGCTTCTCAGAGCTTCATTTGAAATAATATTACTTGATAAATTACTAGTGCTAGTCATTTATTTGAATCACTTCCTATGTTTCCCAAAACAGTGGTGAATAATCTGAAAACTCCCATTAAGCATTTTAAGCAAGGTAATAACACAACCAGATTCATGTTTTCAAAAGACTACTCAGCTGACAGTGTGGAAAATGAGTTTGAAATGAGTTCAGAGTGAAAGCAGGAAGTCAGATTCGAAGGACACTGTGAGAGTCCAAGGGCGCTATGGCAAGAGCTGGACCAGGGAAGCGGCAGCGAGCAGGTGACAAAGTGAGAGGTTTCGGAGGTAGATTGACTGGACTCCTCCCGGGCTCAGCCGGGTAGGCGGAGGTCAACAGCTGTAACCCAGCCAAATGGAGAAGTGGGAGCCGCTACTGGACTTCTGGTGAGAACACAGGGATGTTGAGCTGTTTCACTTATTGGGGAAGGGACGCTAATAGAGTAGATCAAACAACAATCGTTGTAACGTGTTTACAGCTTTTCCCGTTTGTTGTCAATCCTGAATATCATGTTTATTTAATTCTGCCACAGCAGGTAACTTTTCAGGAAATTTCTTTATTTTGTGATAACAAAGAGTGAATAGCGTTAGCTTGCCTGAGATGAAGAGTCAAAACTGGAGAAGCCACAGGATCCGCGTGTGCTGTTGTCTAGGTTGCCACCTGGTGCTCCAAATTCTGCAGAGCAGACAAGGAGCCCCGAGGGTGTCACAACTCAGAGGGATCCTGCGGCTTGGAACAAATGCATGTGTGTCTGCGCCCTCACACTCCAGTGCATAAAGCCATGCCTGCCAGATGCCGTCCGATGAACTAACTGCTGTGTGGTTTTAAGCGAGTGACTTCGTCTCAGTAGGCCTCAGTCTCCAAAGCCATAAAATGTAAGGCCAGTTGCTAGCTCATTTCTAAGGCACTAAAAATGTTTAATAGTTCAAACGCTGTGTGTGAGTGTGTGTGTTTAAAACAGGACAAAACAACCATCCGGGCTGACATGTCTTTTTGTTTTAATTCGGTTGTCCAAATGCTCTGTTGCATAGCTAGCTCAAGGTTCTGTCTACGACCTCAAATTCTGAAATCTCACATTCAGCAGTTTAATCTCATCCCCACTGCTTCAAGTAATCGTTCATTTTGTGAACCCTGATAATTTTTCCAGAAGCTGAAACAAATAATAAAGTAATATTATGTTACTATATTCAAAACACTTTGGTTGGTCTTCATAAGTCACAGCTGTCATCTCATCCACATCTGAAAAATATGAGCATGCAACTCCTATAATAATATATAATGTTAGTGACATATTTTATGTTGTTATGTGATTAATAAGTGACTATGCTTGCACACTGCACTAAAATAGTGATACAATAAAACTAATATAAAAACAAATGTCTAAAGGATAGGATAAAGGTCAAATAAAATATTGCTATGTTATTTATGGATTTTAGAAAAAAGAAACATTTTGCTTTCACTAAAACAATATCCTGGTCTTTTTAAAATAAGGAAAAAAGTCTTTTGTATTAGTCCGCATATTTACTATTTCAGGTGTCCTTCATTCCTGTGTATATCCAGATTTCCAGCTCGTTTCATTTTCTTCTAATTTAAAGACCTCCATTTGAGATTTCTGGCAGTGCTGGTCTGCTGGTGGTGAATTTTTTTCAGCTTTTATATGCCTGAGAACAATCTTTATGTTGCTTTCATTTTTGAAAGATATTCTTGGCGGGTGTGTATAGAATTCTAAATTTACAAGATTTGTTTTTATTTTTCATATGTTGACCCACCATCTTTTTTTTTAAAACTTGCCTTGCTTCTAACAAAAAGTCTGTTGTCATTCTTATCTTTGTTCCTCTCTGTGTATTTTGTGTTTTTACTCTGGTTTTTTTTAAAGATTTTTTCCTTTATCACTTATTTTAGGAAATTGGATTAAAATATGCCTTCGTGTAGTATCCCCCCTCTTTCATCTGCTGTAGTCACTGAGATTAATGGATCTATAGACACACAGCTTTCATCAAATTTGAAAATGTTTCAGCCATTATTCCTTCAAAATATTTTGCCCCTTCCTCTCCTTTGAAAGTCTACTTATGTATATAGTAAGCCATTTAAAGTTGTTCCAAAACTCTGATACTCTTTACTGTTTGAGTGCAATACTATGTTTTCAGGTCAGTAATTTTTTTTTCTTCTAAAGTATCTAATCACTTGTTAATCCCATTCAGTGTACTTTTCATCTTAGACATTATATTTTTCATCTCTAGAAGTTCAATATGGGTCTTTTTTCTATCATCCACATGGCTTCTGAAACTGCTCATGTTTCCCTTCATATACTTAAACATATGGGATATATAGTTCATAGTTGTGTTAACATTCTTCTCTCTTCATTCTATCATCTTTGCTATTTTTGAGTCTGTTTCTGAGTGGGTTTCTCCTAATTGTGGGTTATCTTTATATTTTCATGTCTTAAATGTTTTGGTCAGATGCTAGACATGGTGAATTTTATATTTTGGCAGACTGGATTGTTTGTGTTCTTTTTAATGTCCCTAAACTTTGCTCTGGAATGCAGTGGAGTGTGTTAGAAACAGTTTAACCCTTTCAAAGCTTACTTTTAAGTTCCATTAGGCAGGAACAGAGCTACCTTTAGTCTCAACAACTAATCTCAACCAAGGACAATTTTGACCCTAAGGGAAGGGGACATTTGGTAACGTATGGAGACGCTTTCCATTGTCACAACTGGGGGAGTGAAAGTGGCACTGGGGTCTAGCAGGTGGCGGCTGAGGGTGTTGGGGACACATAGCCTGCACAAATGTGCAGGGCTGCTACTCCACCACGAAGAGACGGCTCCCCTGTGAAACCATCTCTGTCTCCCCCAGGACAACTTCAGTCTCATCCCCCTCTAGGCTCACCGCAAACACAGTGTCAAGACCACAGACAGACAGCTTTTTGGAGAACGTAGCAAGCAGGCTCTGCTGAGCCTCTTCCCTTGACTCAAGAAGCACTCTTTGGCTTTCCCATGTTGGGAGGACAGGTTCAGAGGAGGCATCAGAAGCGGTGAGTGAGAACAAGGACCAGCCTCCACCTGACTTCCTCCCCCAAATGCCCCCCTTACTAGTGACCTGCCTGGAGAGCTGCCTGAGTGGTCAGGCGTGGGTAAGGTGCACAGAAGCAGAAGTCTTCCCTGGAGAGGATGGGAAAACTAAGCAGAAGGAAACAGCTAAGCCAAAAACTGGGCCTGGCTAGGTGAGGCCCAAAATCCATGGAGAAGTCAGGTGGGATCAATCAAGGAAGCAGAATTTCAGTGTCATTCTAGAGGGGGTTGGGAACACTTCTGTGGGCACTGGCCCTCTTGGGGACAGTAGGGAAGGGGGAGGGACTCACTAGGTCACACCTGTTTACCAGGCAGAGTTACCATTTTTCCAGCATATGGGTCGTCTCTCAGTTCCTCGGGATCTGCCCAGGCTTAGGTGACCCCACCCTCACTCTCCCTGCAGACCCATCCTTGTCAGGGCCTCCTGCCATTCTCCACTTTCAGGCCTGTGAAAGCCCCCAAATCTAAGTTCTGTTAGAGAGCTGGGAGGCCCCAGCCCATGTGTCCACCTAAGCCTGACCAGGGAGCAGGTTAAATAAAACCAACTCTTAGATCCCCATTGACTTCCTATGTTGACTGTTCAATGGATTAAATAAGCAAGGAGGAGGGGCAAGCCATTGGCTTCCTAGACCTCACACAGTCAATTGAACAGGGCGAAGCTAATCAACCAACGTACTTCACTTACAGAATGACTGAAAAGGAAGTGAACGGTCAGCCATTTAGGCTTCATAAATTTTGTGGAGAATTTACTTAAAATGCATGCTCAGGGCCCTTCCTCTGAGAGTTTGATTCCTATAGATAAGCCTGAGAGGACATCTGGGAAGCTGGATATTTTATTCCCCAGTGAACTGGGATGCAGGTATTTTCAGATCAGACTTGGAGAAACAGCAGCCTAGAAGATAAAAAGGGGGAATGTAAAGCATCTAACACTGCTTGGGGCATCGAAGCCCTGCCTAGGAGACCCTCTGTGCAGGCTGCATCCCTGTGGTGAATCATGTAGCAAACCCCCCCTTGCTCTGGGTGTGGGCTCATCTACAAACTTTCGGTCATAATTTGACTTCCTTTGTCACTTGCCCGCAGGGGGATAATCTACAGATCTACTGACATGAATCTCTGCTCCGTCCACAGCTGCCTTGCTCATTATACAAATCAATACATTGGCATTCACTTATGTTTTCATTTCTGTGGCTCTGCTTACTACTGGTCACTTCTGAAAAGCAGAGCTTCTCTCATGTTGCAGATGAAACGGTTTTCTGCTGTTGCAGAAACTGAGCCTCACTGTGAGCCGATCAGTCTCATGCACTGACACGTCCAGAAGAATGTTCAGAACAGTAACTTCCTGCTCAAACCATCTGCTCTCATCCCAGCAGCATCTACCCTACTCAGAGCTCCACCCCCACCCTCTCGGCCTTTGTTCTCAACTCCCAAGGCCACCCACTCTTAGCCCTCTCCCAGGGCCTTGCGGAGGCCCCTCCTTTACCCAGGGCTTCTGATTCCCTATGACTTGCCTTTCAAACACCTCTGATCTTGTCTCTTTCCCTCCTTGGCTTTTGGTCTGTGCTGTCAGTCATTTCAGTCTGACTGCTTTCTGTCCTTTCTTCCCCCACCAAGAGTAGAGCTAGAGCTTCCAGTCCCTGCTAGCAGCAGAAGTTCTGGAACAATAAAAGACCCCTTTCTATTATCCATGCTTAGTGCATGTGTGACTCCAGAGAGGAGTTGGCTATGTGCCATGTCCCAGGGAAAGGGGGAGGGGTGGGGGCGGGGGAGGAAAAACTCATGTACCAGCAAGACCCTTCCTGTGCTCAGTTCACTCAGTGAGCATCACCCTGTGCTGTGACTTGGCAGCCAGCGAGCTTCGCTGGGCGCTGAGCGGTACTCCTTGTGAGTTGCCAGCACACAGGCATTCGCATTCCATTCAAGGAAAAGAACAGAAGAAAGGCTAAATGAGATTAAACCAATCTTCCTTCCCAGGGAGTCCTGGGCTCTTAATAGTGGCCTTGACTGACAGGTTGCTCTTCAAGCTGTTTACCTCAATAGATGAGGGACAGCCCCAAACAGCTTCTTTTCTTTAGCAACCTGCAATTTAAGCCTCTCCTTTGTTCCCTCTATCAAGTTTCTCATCCTGCCTTGTCAATTTCTCTAGCCACCATCATGGTTCTCATTGCTCGAATTCTCATTGTGACACGTCCTGGCTACTTAGAGGGCCTGATTTCTGTTGTCTTTTCTCTCACCTACGAGAGCAATCTCCATGACTGTCATCATCTCCCTTGCTGGTTCACAGTCCTCCTGGGGCAGTCGGATCCAGGGCCCCCTTCCTGGGTCTCAACAACCTCACTCCCCCGTAACGGACCTCACTTCCCAGCACAGACTCCTCTGCATTCAAGCCCATCTGAATCCAGGGTCCCAAGGCCTCACACTCATACTCACACCTGCCTGCAGTGCCCTTACCTGTGCTCTCCCTTTTCAAAATGCAGCCTCAAACCTTGCCATGTTTAGAGTAGGCAGCTAGGATATGAGGACACCGTGGTGCCACAGGCTGTAAGTTTTCGGCTCTGAGTCTTCCACCTTCCAGCTATGGGACCTTGGGCAGGTAACTGAACTTCTCTGAACTTCAGCGTTACTAGACAATAATTGCACTTCACAGGGCTTTGCCTTTCCAACAGTTTGTTAGCGACCTGCGCTTGTTGAAGGATAAATCAGAAAAGGGTTTCCGTTTCCTCCAGCTGCTGTCTTCCACTGTCTTACAGCAGCTTTCCTCTCCCGGCCTTTGAACAACAGGTTTCTAGAAACCTTGGACTAAAGAACAAATATCATTTCCAAACACTAAAATATGCAGCCCAATCCAAATACAAACCTAAAAGCTTCTCGTCTCCTCCACTCTGCCCTCTCCCCACCCAGTCAGGCTTGGATCATGGCTTGGGACCTGCTGTCCCGCACCCCGTCATGCCTTCTTGCTCTTCCACTCCCCTTTGCCTGCTTCTGGGTCTTCCAGAGTCAGGGCAGAAGGAGGGAAAAAGAGAAGAAAAGTGGCCAAGCCTTTTTACTACACTGATGCTCTGTTAGCTGTTGATGCCCTCTGGCATAACAGAAGACTAAGGCCTGACTATTTTGTGTGGTACAGATGTGTTGATTTTTGGAGGCCCGCCTCAAAGACCTCCACATCATACAGTTCCCCAAACAAGGCAATGCATGCTACAGCTGGCCTTGGACCCTGCAGCCCGCAGCACACATCGCATAGCCTCTGCTTGGAAAAAGGCCTATTCAGTGGGTTCTCAATAAGGGATGGAACCCAGTTATCTTCCCCAACATCTAAGGGGCCCAGGAAAGTCCTGTGTATCTTTACAGACAAACACCAGGCACGCAGGCTGTCACCCACACTGTCTCTGCTCCCCTGCCACTGTGGGCAGCTCCAGCCTTCAGAATCCACAAGCAAAAATCAGCTCAGCGTCTGCAGCACAGCCAGCAGCCAGCGAGGCAGAAGCGGCCAGTCTCTTCTTGCTGCTGCTGCACCCTGGTCATTTCCTGATCCCATTTCACCTGAGGAAAAGGTGGAGCACAAGCTTACCCCTAGGTCCAGACATCTACAACTCTTCTGCCTCGATGACATTTTCAATCATCTCTGTCGTCCAGACTTCACCTTACAAAGGCTAAAGAGGGGTGATGGCAGTGAGAGATGACAGATTAGTTTGGTGTCCTCTCAGTCTTGCAGGGATGTCTCTAACGACTCCAGTTGGAAATGAGGGGCTACTTAGCATCTCTTGTTCTCAGATTTGGAGGCCTTATCTAAAAGTTCAAGACCTCAGGAAAAGTCTCTTTCAACATTCAACTTACGTAGAGCAAAGCAACGTCAAGTCCTCTGCACAGAGCCAGGCATTGCACGCACTCAGTAAATGGTCATTATTGTGTGGCTGTCCCCTAAGAGCGGTCAAAATAACATACACACGCGAGGCAATCTGATGCTATTCCTCTCCCAACTTTATGTAATATTTATCTATACACAGTAATATAAATCCATTATCTTATTCAATCATTCTTTCATATGCTTATGCTTTGGATTTTTAATTAAAAATAAAACTGCTTTAAAGCATACATTGTTTTTTCTTTATTCCCTAAAACATCAAAAATGGGGCTGAGCATGTGATAATTACTTAATATTTGTTGATTAATATCTTTTCTACTTTTTTCTTTTTTGATCTTCAATTATATTCAATTTAGAATTCTATTAAATTCTTCTTTGGTAATGATTCTATTGTTTTGCGGGCCCGGTCTGCTAGACCAAGGAAACTGTCAATTGGCTGAGTGCGGGTGTCCGGGTGCTTCCTCCTCTGCCACCCCCTTTTCAGTTCAATCCCAGAGCAAAGGTGAGTGGACAGGAATGGCATGACACAGGTGGCAGGAGAAAGGTGAGGCCCCGTGAGGACCTTGTGTTTAATAGAGGGTGAGGTCATAGTGACCCTCTGAAAACCAGGTTAAGTCTCCGAGACTCCTACAGGCGATATTAGACAGATCGAGGGTGAGGGCTGCAAGCCAAGGTCAGCAAGTCCAGTTCAAATTTAAAGGAGAGTACCTGCAGGGAAATGCTGGGCCACGGAAGGAGAGGGGGTATTGGAGCAAGTTTGCGGGTCAAAGAAAAGGCGCTGATGTGGCGTGTCTTCAACTCGACAAGAGGTACCAGGATTGAGAGTTGAAGCAGAGACTGGCCTAGAACAGGCATTCTCAACTGGAGGTGATTTTGCCCCTTAGCAGACATTTGACACTGTCTGAAGTCTTTTTTTTAAAGATTTTATTCATTTTTAGAGAGAGGAGAAGGGAGGGAGAAAGAGGGGGAGAAAAACATCCATTGATTGCCTCTTGTAGGCTCCCCTACTGGGGACCAAACCTGCCACGCAGGCATGTGCCCTGACTGGGAATCGAACTGGTGACCTTTTGCTTTGTGGAATGATGACCAACCTACTGAGCCACACTGGTCAGGGCTAGAGACATTTTTGATTCGCGTGACAGGGGGAACTATGGGCATCTAGTAGGGAGAGACCAGAGATGCTGCTAAACATACTGCAATACACAGGATAACCTTCCCACATCCCCCTGCCCCCTCAGCAGCAAAGAATTACCTTGTCCAAAATATCAGTAGTGTCAAGGTTGAGAAAGCTTGTGCTGGAAAGGGGCAAAATGGGAAGTCAGCATGAAACAGACACCCATTAAAACTAGCACAAGTATTTCCACCCTCCCCATTACTGTCCATGTGTCCTTTATAATTGTTCCTACAAACCCTTCACCCTTTTCCTCTGAAATTCCCTCCCCTCTAAAAAAAATAAATTAATTAAAAAAAAAAACTAGCACAAGTAAAAACTGGGAATTACTGCTAGGATCAGGGGAGTTTTCCAGAACCCGAGTTTGGAGGTGCAGCTCACAGGAACTAGACAGTGATCTGCGAGCCATTCCCTCTACCTCGCTCACTCCGGGACCCCAGGCTTCCCGTCTGCCCTTGGCTCCCACTCCTCCTCCACACTGCGGCCCGGTACATGGCCAGGCTGCCTTCCGCCCTGACTCCGCTGCAGTTTGCTTTGCGGTCCAGGTGTGAATAGTGGCACCATTGCAATCACTGTGCTTATTTCACTTTTCAAAGGGAGACCCAGGTTGGCCAGACTGGCCAATGAATGGTCTTGCTTTGAGTCAACAGTAATCAGCTGCAGCCTGAGGGCATGAGCTCCTGCACTTGGCAAGGCTGTGGCAGGCAGGCAAGAAGCACTTTTGTTTCTGTGACAGCCCAGAAGGAAAAGCACAGCTGAGGCGGAGGGAAGAGAAGTCTGAAGAGTTCAAACCAGATGGCCTGAGGTCTTGATAGAATCGATGGCCAATCACCCACCAAGAGCAGGTCCTCTGAGAAGTGTGTGGAAAAACACAGAAGTGGGGACGCTGAAAACGGGCAGCTGTGGGGAACCGGACAAAGGATTGACCAGCAGGCAAAGGGTGGCAGGTGGCTCTGAGGGTCTCCTCTGTGACCGGAGAAGTGCCTACTCCACCCTAGGAGGTAGAGAGGGGCTCCTGCCTGGGTCCATGTTCCGGAGGGCCCCCAGGTCACAGCCACTGAAGAGTCCCTTTTTATTTTGTTTGGATGTGTAGAAAGTTTTCTGAAAGTTTGGTAAGTGATTGAGCAAATGGGAGTTAAGGGAGACCTTCCAGCCCAGCTGGAATTTCCAGGACAGATAATGAGGGGGCGAGAGTTCACGGGGCCTCACCCACTCCACCCTGGGCAACCAAAGTAAAGGGGGGCTGCTTTTGTGTGAAGTCGACCCTCCTCAGATCACTCACGGTGGCTGTCTGGACAGGTTTTCTTTCTCTCTGCTCTCCACCCTCCTCTGCTCAGGGGGTGGGACAGTTATCAAGTTATTGCTTGTCATTTCCAAACACACCCTTCCTTACCTGGTCTGTGATCTGCGGCTCGACCATTGAAGCATTTTTCCTTTGCAGCGAGCACAGTGTTAAGCTTGGTCAGCGAGAACATTGAAAGGGCACTGGGGGAGGAAAAGGCTTGTTTTCCTAGTTGCCATGTGCTCGCCTTTGCTTCTTCTGTTCAATCCTACTGCAAAGCAGTAGGAGCTGCTGAACTTGGAACATCCAGGGACACTCCCCCACCCCCACCCCAGTGCCCAGACGTGCAGGGCTTGGGAAAACTTGCAGCCTTGGCCTGGTGACCGCCTCCCCATGGCCCTGCTGCCGTGGGTAACTGGGCATGTTTTACACATGCATGTGTATAGAACACACACACATTATACTCTCCATAAATAAATGACATATACATGAAGGATGTGTGTTAGCGATGATTATCTCTATGCTGTGGGATTATGGATAATTTTTATTTTTATATATGTCAGGAATTGAGGCCAAAGAAAAGAAAAATGAATTCTCAAATTTTAAAAGATAATCTACTTTCTCCCATCTTTTAGAGATGAAAATCGCCCGCGTTAAACTAGTATATGTCAGTAAATCAACTTTCCTCATGTAAGTGTACAGGACTATTAAATTGAGTTATTGCATTGCTTTGGAGTCCATGAAACACTCAGAAACAGAGGAGTCTCTTCAAGTCTAATTACTTGCTACCAAGGACCAGAGCAGCCCACCTGGGAGGACACTGTATGAGACATAGAAAAATACATTTTGTATTTCTTCCTCCACAGTTGGGAGGTAGGAGGAGAAATTAAAAGGTTTGAGAAATGCAAATAAATATGAGTAATTATATGTGCACATAAGCACCTTTTCTTTCGGGGCGTTTCACTGTACCCTTGCAAACGTGTATTCTGTGACCGCACAGGATGATTGGCATCTACCCTGAATCTGTACCTTAACTGTCGTGTTGTGTAGGGAACTGCTTCCCACGTGAAAAACCAGTGGGGGGCGAGTCGGCATGCAGGACCACGCCCGTGAAGAAGTTCTCCCATGGGAAATCAGGTCTGCATTATACCTAGGCTGCTTTGTGACTTGCTCTTGCTAAAGCTCTCTCACCCTGAGTTCAGGCAGCAAGCCCTTGCTGCATATCTTTAAAGTAACTTCCTGAAGTCTGTGCTAATTCTCCCAAGGACTGAAGTGTAACCAGACCTGTTACTCTTACCATTCCCTTGTATTTGCAACATTTTTCAATGGACTGAATTTACAAGTTTGGGTCCTAGCAGCCCCTGGGTGCTCCCTTGTCTTAATCCTTATTCGTGCTTTATGATATATATATAAAATTGTCTTAAGATCCCATTCAGAAACAGCAAATAGTAGGTTTCACAAGCTTAACAACTACAATTGATTTTAAAAACAAAAAAGGGGGAGATGTTGGGAAATACCCTGCCTGGTTTCAAAAGCTTAACCCCCATGGCTAAGGCTGGGTGAGAGACCTCCGGACCAGAAGCCACTAAGCAGACAAGCTATCTCCCTGGCAGGAGTGCTGCTTCTGCTCCTTGCCTGGCCCCCAATGCTTGATCAGTTAGCCAATGACAGGTAAGATTCCCCAAGGGGAAAACCACCTAAGACAGGCATGATCACGTGGAGGTCTCAGGGAAGGACTTGGGGGGCTATGGAAAGAGGGGGTGATCGACCCTCGCCCCTTGGCTTTGACAAAGCCTGAGTCCTCATTCTGCCTGTGAGAAGTCTCCAATCTCCCAGCTGCCTTGTCTCCTCTGCCTGACTCAGGCCTGTAACAATGACAAGGGGCGGTACAACCCTGAGCTGGGAACTTCGGACTTCCCGGGGTGATTAGGCCTGAGAAAGGATATGTAAAATCCTGTGAAACCTGCTTTGCTGAGGATGCTCTTAATTAGATTATAAAGGCCCAGGCAGGAAATGAATTTAGTCCCTTAAGTTTTGTAACTTTTTAGGTGATAGACCCTGACTCAGTGTGAGCCCTTTTAGTTCTTTGAACGTTACCTATTTGTATGATCCTTACTGCCTGACAATGATTAATGGACTTTACCTGTATTCCTGTGCAATTTAAAAGCCAATAAAAACCCTGTGAAGGGAAGGATCGGGGCACTCTCCTTTGAGAGAGTGGCCAGGCCACTCTGAGGCACCCTCCCTTGAGAACGCAGCCGTGCTGTCCCTTTTCCTCTACAGGACTTGGTAGTATATGTGAAGTTATCTCAGGTCTCATCCATGACACCGCGGACACTGTGGGCCTGTGTCTGCATCAATGTTGCTTTTGGTGTTCCATGGAGGAAAGTCGCAGGAAGGGGAGGGGCAGGGTGTTGGGGACGGGTTGCATCTGCAACGATAATTCTGCTATAATACTTATGAAGCCCAAACTCTCTGCCCTCTTTTCTGTGGGTTAGAAATATTTGCCTCTGATGTCAAAGTAAATTTATTCCTTGGCATTTAAAAGATACACCAAGTAACATAATCTGAATGTGTTGCATCGATTCCAGTTTCTGAGAAGTGAAGGAAAGTGTGTGATCGCGTGTGGTTGTGTATGTGGGTTTTATGCATGTGTGTAAATTCTTTTCCAAGGCTCTTGAATTGTACTGAAACCATTGTTATTTCTTAAGGATAGATCCTTCCTAAGTCAGCCACTCATATTTTGAAACTGGCCAGGGTTTAAAATAATTTGATGCATTTTTAGTGCCAAAGTTATCTTTGGAGGAAAAGTTCTACACACCAAACGTTCACCCCAGAAAGGGGGACTCTAAAAATACAAATTTGTGGTTGTTCGTGCCAAGAATCCAGGCTAGAGGAGAAGTGAATGCATGCCTACCCAAGTCACAGAAAGAGAAAAACCTGCCGTGTCCCACAGCACAGCTCCACCACCACCACCGTGGCTTAGACCCTGACCGTCACGCTGCCGTCTGCTCGCTGACCTCGCCGCTCTCTGAGGCATGCTGCCCTGTGAGAGCTTCCTTGTCAGCTCAGCAGAGGGAGGAAGGGACCCAAGACGGCCACATCTGCCAAAGAGCTGGGTGCATGGATGAAATGGGCCAAGATAGAGTGAAAATTTGTATCATATTATTTGCTAAGAAACTTTTCCCACTTTTTAAAGCAGTTGTGTAGCCTAGAAAATATATGATTTTCTTCAAGAAAAAAATCCATCAGGGGAATATCTGTGCATGTCGAACAGGGCAGGCATCGTGATGTCATGGACAATTGCTGCTGCTCTGACTAGGATTGGAGGCGCTGGTGACTTAACTAGTCATTCTGACTCCTCTTTATCGGGAACATGGCTAAGCTATTTCAGACAGAGGTTACGGTTTTTCTAAGAAGCTTTGGTTTCCTGGGCTTAAAAGCCCATTCATTTCACAACAGATTGCATCCACAATACACATAAACAAATGACCCAGATATGGAAGATTCATTTGATCACAGATGTGGTTTTTGTCTTCCAGCCTCTTCTTTCTGGAAAAGTGCTCCCCATGCTCCCTCCCCTTCCCAGACTCCCCACCCCCAACTCCCATGCATGCGTTCTCTCATTTCCCACAAGACACACTCTTACTTATCTTTCCTGGCACGGTTTAAGTGCCCACTTCACCCCAAGAACCAGCTCGAGTTCGCTGCCCTTCCTCGGTGCTCCTTTCTCACCCCCTCCTTCCTCACAGCACTTTGCAAGTTGAATTGTGGCTGGTGTACTCATCTGCCTCCTCCCACCTGACAGGGACTTCTGGAGGGTGGCGACTGAGTGCCTTACTCCCCGAATTCCGTTTGGCACAGGGTAGACTCTCCATAAACGACGACGGGAGAGTTATCAAGATGCCCTTACCCACAAGGCTGGGGGAGGGTCCACTGAGATGAGGCATATAGGGCTGAGTTTCAAAAGGTAAGGCCCTCCCTATGTGTTAGGTATTTCTGGCAAAACAGAATACACATACAACTTGTACTATTGTGTTTGTATCTTAGTGGACGTTTGGAAGAGATGATGTTTGCCAAAATGAATGAAGGGAGCGGGGAAGTGAATGCATGTTCTCTTATCCCTTTGTCTGATCCAGGGACTTTTCATATAGTCTTATCAATCCATCTGGCAGTCCTGGAAGTACATATGAGCATCTCCATTTCCAGATGAGAAAACTAGAGCTCAGAGAGACCAAGACATTTGCCAATATCACACAGCACGTAAGTGGCAAAGCCAGGATTTGATCCGAGTCTGCCTGCCTTCAGATCCCTACAGGATGGGACCTTCGCTTTCCTACAGGGTGCTGCTTTTGCAAAGGAGGGAATCTTGGGTCATAGCCAATTACCCCACTTACATCTCCACCCCTGCCCTGTTCCACAGACCTGAAAAGTGGAGGGGGCAGGCCACCAGGAGATATCGCCCAGGGCATGCAGCCCAGTGGTGGCTGGGTGGGCATAGTCCAGGATTCTGCACAGGTGTTGACTGGATGCCCAGAAGCCAGGACAGGCTGCATTCTCTGCACAGCAAAAGGAAAAGATATTCACCCCCAAAGTCAGGCAGCAAATCCACAAGCCACCGAAGTCTGATAGTTAAGTGTATTTTTTCAAGCTCCTATTCTTTCCCTACAAGTGAGGAACATAAGAATTTAAAAGTGATGGTAAAAGAAAATCAATATTATACACCCAGGAAGGGGAGGCTGGGTACTGTCCTATGTGTTATAACAGTAAGCTAAATTATTATTAAGAAACAGTCATTTACTTAATATTGTATAAATTATATTTCACATTGGATAGGATGTTATATATTGTTTTTATTATAATGATAGAGTAAAATCTTGACTATGATGTAAATGCCTATTTGACTACTATGTCCCAACCTTTCTAATATATGACCTATACATTCGTGAAGTGTTTTGTGGGTACAGGTGGAAAAGCAGGATTATAACATCAGGCTGAAGCCCATTTGGATCTCACATGGAAGGTACACTCACTCATCACCTGAACACATCGTGCATTTTAATAGTTAACAAAGGACTAGTTACCTTTACTGAGGCTGCTCCTTCAATCATGAAGCAACACCTACATACATACACACACCCTTGGAAAACTATGCAATTTAGGGAAAATTACTTCCTCTGCATCCTCATAGATCTTTGTACATACTTCTGCTGTGTTTTTTTCACACTGTGCTATGGTTAAATACCTCCACTCCTAGACCAAGAAATCAACAAGAGTAGGAACTGTGTCAACATCTCCATATTCTCAGTGCCTACCTCAGTGCCAAGCATACAATAGATGCTCAGTAAATGAACATGACTGAAAAGAAATGTTTATTGCACTTTACACCCTCATTTCACCACTAGAGGGCAATATGATCAAGATTACAAACACCACTCAAGCACTTCCCGCTGAGTAAGTAGCTTTTGAAAAGATGTATCTTATTTCTCAGATTCTTTGTATATTTTTGAAATGGCTTTTATTCAATTTTGTATCTAAATTTGAGGAAACATTCCAAAAATGTAAAAAGAACACTTGAAACAGAGGCTAAATGCCAGAGTGCCAAGGAGTTTAGGAATTAATTGCCTGGCATGGAGAGAAAAAACTATTGGCTACCAAGGAGACTGGAGATGCCCCTTGCTCTCCTCTGTCCACGAAGCCTATGTTTTGAATGATTCAGCCAATCTAATTGCATTTATACATACAAATAAGTGTATTATTATCTCTCTAATGAATTCAAAATGTAAATAATTGGAAACAGTTGAATATGATACTGAGTTGATATCCTTCTACCCAAATCATTTATTTGGTTTTTTCTTTCTTTTTTTTTTTTTTGAGATGCTTTATTTATTCCATTACTCTACTTGTCTTTTTCAACACTAATTTACCACCTTTTAACCAGCATAGCTTTACTATATGCTTTAATATCTGGTAGGGCAACTCCTACTTCTTGTTTCCCTTTTTCAGTTTTTAAAAATTAAATTTTTTTTTTTATTTTAGATCCTTTATTCCCATTCCAGCCCACCCATCCATCCCACCCATTTCCAACCCCCCTAGTTTTGTCCATGTGTCATCTATATTTATTCCTGTAAGCCCTTCCCTTCTCCCCTGAAATTCCTTCCCCTCTCCCTCTGGGCACTGACAACCTGTCCTCTATTTCAGTGTCTTTTGCTATATTTTACTTGTTTCTTTGTTTTGTTGTTTAGGTTCCTGTTAATGGTGAGATCATGTGCTATTTGTCTGTCATTGCCTGGCTTATTTCACTTAACATAATGCTTTCCAGCTCCATCCATGCTGTTGCAAATGGTTGGAGTTCCTTCTTTCTTTCAGCTGCATAGAATTCCATTGTGTAAATGTACCATAGTTTTTTGATCCATTCATTTACTGATGGGCATCTAGGTTGTTTCTAGCACTTAGCTATTGTAAATTGTGCTGCTATGAACATTGGGGTGCATAGGTTCTTTTGGATTGGTGTTTCAGGGTTCTTAGGATATAGTCCCAGCAGTGGGATTGCTGGATCAAAGGTCAGGTCCATTTTTAGTTTTCTGAGGAAGTTCCATACTGTTTTCCATAGTAGTCGAACCAGTCTGTAATCCCACCAACAGTGCACTAGGGTCCCTTTTTCTCCACAACCTCTCCAACACTTGTTGTCTGTTGTTTTATTTATGATGGCCATTCTGACTGGTGTGAAGTGGTTTTTTCAATGAATATTTAAGTGCCTAGTAGGCATCCGGTTCTGTTCTTGGTGTTGGGGGTAAAGGTAAATAAAGAGATGCGCTCCTGCCCACGTGGTCCTGAGGCTCTCGTGGGGCTGCAAACAGTGAGACTTGATGGTTATGGAGACCAAGTAAATCTGTGTAGCACTGTCTGATCATGAATGTATGGCTTAACGCGGGCCTTTAAAAGTGTGAAATAGACAGTAGGTTCACACTCCCCTGTGTCTATACCCCCTCCTCTGTCTAGGGAACTGGGAACTGGTGGACTAGAAGCATTCTGAGGACCCTTTTACCTTGAATATTTCAGTTGCATTTTTCCTAAGTATCAGTTTTCTACTGAAGTATAAAAAAATTAGCACTGCTACAGACACCACCCAGTTATTATCCTACTGTTTTGTAGGTCTGAAGGCTAGGGGGCCTTGGCTGGGTTCTCTGCTGAGGGTCTCACAAGCTGAGGCCGAGGTGTTGGCTGACTGGCTCTTGCATGGAGGCTCTGGGAAGACCTTGTTTATAAGCTCATTCAAGCCGTTGGCGGATCCAGTTCCTTGCAGTTGTAGGCTGAGGTCCCTTTCCTGGCAGGCAGTCAGTGGGGACCCTCTCTCACTCCTTGCCTTTTCACAGCCTCCTCCGTCATCAAAGCCAGCAATGGCGTTTGGAGTCCCTCCCACACTGTGAGTCTTTCTGACGCCGCTACCAGCCAGAGAAGGCACTCCACTTTTCAGGGCCCATGTGATTAGAGGAGGTCCACCTGGACAATTGTCCCAACTTCAGGTCAGCTGTGTCACATAACACAATTGGGGGTGAGCTCTCCTCACACCCACAGGGCCTGGATAGCAGAGCGGGATGTCTCTGGGGACCTTTCAGAAATCCTGCCTACCCTACGACCAGTGGCATTTTCACCTCAAGCCATCAGTCATTTGGAGACCTCTGCTGCCAGACGGGAAGGAAGGTTTCGGACCCATGCCACAGAGAAGGTTTTTCGAATCCTATGAGACCATTTTACTTGACCAAATGGGGGTCTTCCCCTTCACACACACACATGCACACACACAAGCACCCAATGGACGTCTTTTTAAAGTGCACACTGGAATTTTACAGAAACTTTTTTCAGATTGTTTGGTCCCTTTTCCTTCAAGTCCTTTCCTTAGAAAACATCATTTTAGGCTGATCACAGATACAATGAGCACATTCCAGTAAAAAGAATATTACCATCAATGAGCTGTCATTTGCTGAAAACTTTCATGCCTAATCGTCTAAGATGTAGGTCGATAAATGGTATAATTTTTCGGCCACTTTTATCTCCTATTCATCAGATTTTAGTATTTCGCTATTTCATCGACAGAATAAGTTATGGTGAGCTGATATCTGAAAGGCCAAGGTGGCATAATGGTGCATATCAGTTTTTATACAGCATTATTTTTTACTCTTTATGGAGTTGAAGAATAAAGGAACTATAAGTTTTGTTTAAACTTTCTTATCTATTGACTCTTTGAGGTGACAGTTCTATTTTCACTCAGAAATGATCACTTAAAGCCCATTTTCTTCACTTCACCACTTAAGAATCTTAACAATTGTCATCATGGCTGCAATGAAATCATTTCTATGATAGCAAAGCAGAAAACATATGATTTTAAATTTCAAGAGCGTTTATCTATGGCAAATATATTATGAACAAATGACCCAAACCTTCAAAACATAATTCATTAAATATGACTTAAATTTTCTTATTAAACTACATATTTTCCTTAGGGGTTTTCCAGACTAAGGTTATGAGGCAACACTTCTACCCTCGGAAAATGATATCTCCCCAAACATTAGACTAGGCCCATCACCACCTGCTTCGAAATCACCCTTAACAGCTTGTTTAAAATGAGGGTTCCTGGGCCCTCCTCAGAGTCACATAACAGTGAGAACTTATTTCACTGCAAGTAACACAAAACAAACAGGCCAATAAAAGCAAACACACACACACAAACTTTTTCTCAAAAAAAGAAAAGAGTTTATGTCAAAGGAGTTGAGTGTCTTGCCAATGTTATTAAGCATTTGGGTTCTTTTTTGCCCTTTGTCTCCAGCCTGCATGGTGTCAGCTTCATTCCACAGAGAGGTACCCCTAGCTCCCAGCACACCTGCTTCCTCTACCAGAGCTTGGCAGAACTTGTTCCCAAAAGTTCCCTACGCAAGGAAGCATCCTCCCCTTAAAGTTCCCAGAAAACATTTGTTGACCTCTTCTTAAACCAACTTGGGTCATATGCCCATTCCTGAGCCAAAAACTGTGATTAAGAGATGGGTTCGTGCTGATTAACCTTGAGCCACGTGCCAACTCCTGCCACCTGACATAGAGACACAGTTGTGAAAGCACATTGGGTGGGGGTGGGGGGTTGTAGTCACCAGAAGAAAGGGAGATGGGTGTTGGGAAGACACCACAGTGCCCACTATACTTTCCAGACTCTACAGTCACAAGGATGGTACAGTCACATTCCAGACAGTACCAGTTTCACAGAAGACAATGTGAGGGCCTACTCTCTCCCCTCCACCCCACCTGATGATTTTGTGATGTGGCAGCCCTAATCTCCGGGTGAGGTGTGAAAGTCTGCATTTCAAGAAGCTACCTAGAGAGTCTGCTGCACACAAAGCTTGAGGACCACTGAACTGCACTGTGAACTTCTTGAGGGATGGTTTCATCCTTCTTGTATCCTGAGCACCTAGTCCAATCTGTTGCCTGCTACATAGTGATTAATAATGTTGGTTAGTTGGTGATGGAATTACTGGTTCTGTCACCCAGGTAGAGATGGTTGGAAAGGCCTCCCAGCACAAAAGCTTCCAGTGGCACAGTACCTACAGCAGCTACCCACAGTACCTCCAGAGCAGGAGCACTGAGGGCATCGACATTGGGTCTGGCTTCTCTGGGCTTACAGCCAAGAGTCTCAGCAACAGCAATTGATGACAGAATCTGCCGATACAATAGGGCCATGGCTGGGAATCCAGACTGGTCTTACAAAAGAGCTTTGTAATGCGTATGATCATAAAAGCCCATGATTTTCAAGGTAGTCGTGGAACTTCATGACTTTCACTGTGTGCTTCTTTGTTGATAGCATTTTTTTCAAAAAGTAGATGTTTTAGTGCCATTTAGTATTCTGCCACTAAGCAAAGCTCCTTCATGATGGTGTAAGGATCAGAGGTAAGAAACAATGGCCCATGATCCTCAGAATGCATCAGTGCAGACTATGAGGCCAGGAACTTCTAGGTGTTCTGGAAGGTGTCCTCATACTGGCAATCCCCATCTCACAGGACACCCTTTCTTATGAAAAAAATATGATAGAAATAGAGTTGCCCCAGCCCTGGCCAGTGTGGTTCTGCTGGTGGGGCATCATCCCACAAAGCAAAAGTTGCCAGTTCGATTCCTGGTCAGAGCACATGCCTGGGTTGTGGGTTCAGTCCCAGTCGGTCAGGGATGTAGGAGGTGTAACCGATTGATTTTTCTCTCCTCTCTTCCCCTCTCTCTAAAAACAAATAAATAAAGTTTAAAAATAATAATAAGTAGAGTCACCCCAGGAAGTTTTGATGCACCTGCTTTGTTTCAGGAGGAGATTTATCGTGTATGTGCAGCCCATTAGTGCTAACACCTATTGCCTAACCAGTGACACTGGGAACCCTGATTTCATAGTTGCCTACCCTTTAAAAGTCAGCTCTGTGTTTCAGTAACACAGGATTTACTAAGATCTTTCCAGAATGTCCTCTGTTGCTCTCCTAATCAAGATGTGATTGTCACATGGTAACATTTGCAGATTCCCAAACAGCAGGATCTCTGAAGCATTTAACATTCAACCATTCAATAATGTTTTTTCAGCCTGTGGGCCAGGAGTTTACAGAAGATGAGGGATCTTCTGTATCAGTCATCAAAACCCTCTGGAGGCAAAGGAATCATTAGCCAAAGATTATTAACTTGGATTGCAACCTTAATAAAGGGTGATTATTTCAGTATCTCTAGTAGAAAACATTCTATCAGGATGTCAGGCAACAGGGAGGTGCTGGATGGGGCTTCATTAGCAGTCCTTTATTGTGACCAAATCTACCAGCTTATAACATCCTGATTGCTATACAATACAGCTTCTCAAAAGGAAGGAAATGCACATCTATTCCTGCCATAAACACTTTTTGAGCAACTATTCTGTGCTTTGTGTGATGAATCTGCACAGTTTACTAGATATCATTCCTTGATTTTCCCACTTTTAAAAGGGGGATAAGTCCCTACTCTACAGCAATATTGAAAGCAGGTTCCTGACAAGAATACGTGAACCAGTCCTTAGAAAGCGCTTGCACTTACCCAGTAAGTGCTCATCAAGTTGAATTTATTAAAATGCATCATAATCTGCAAAGCACTTTTGTATGTTTTTTTTCATTTTGTTTCATAACACCTATGCACAAATAAGGAAACTAACTCAAAGACAAAGCGATGTTGCCAGGGCTTCATTAATTAGTTAAAAAGGGAAAAACCAGAATTAAAAGCCAATTTTCACAACTACTAATTTTACTTTTCAAATATCTTGAGTTGAAATACTGGAGCCTCTTTTCTAATTCTGAAGAAGTTCATATGCTTTTACAGAGGTTATTATAATTTCTTAACTATTAATTCTTGAATTAAGATGACACATTGTATGTTATTGCAGTTGTGCCATTACAGCTGAAACAACAGGGTAAACCAGGCAAAACTCAACCACTTGACCAGTTCTGGGGCTTGTACGCACACACGCTGTGTGACAGGAATGTGCTCAGCTGTGAATGACAGAAAAACCAATTAGCGTGGATTTAAGCAAGATTGGAATTTGTCTCACAAAAATAAGAAATCCAGAGCTAGACTGTCCAAGCTGGTGTATCAGTTCCATAACTTCAGAAATTAACTCCCGTATTCCTTCATCCTTCCACTACACTGTCCTCCATGTTTTGACATTTATCCTCACACTTGCAGCCTCCTGGTTGCAGGGTTGCAGCGCCTCATCCACACACAGGCTCCTTTCAGGCAGGACAAAGGTGGCAGAAACCCGACCAATCATCTGAATGAGAGTCACCCATCCCTAGAAGCATTCTGGGAACTCTTCGCAGACACTGTCTCCAGAGACCCTTACAAGCCACGTCAAGAAAACATCTGATTTCATTTACTCTGAGCTCACTGAGTGCCTCCTGGACAGCATACTCCAGGTAATGTGCTCTAAGTGCAGATTCGAGGAATGGTTAGACACGGCCCTTCCTCTCTATGCTATGGCCTGTTGGGGTAACAGACAGCTGAGATGTAATGTGATAGGTGTACAAGTGTGAGTGTGTGCAACGTGCTCTGGCAGCAGAAACAATTGATTCTAATCAGGACATTAGGAAAATGGCTTTTTTTTTTGGTAAAGAATTCAAGTGAATGCTATACTAGGAATTTCAGAGTTTTGCTCTGTAAGATTATTGAAGTGTTTTTAAGCAGAGGACTGTCAAGAAGTTATGTACTTTGAAAAGGTCATTCTGTTAACAATTGCAGCAGGCAAAACACTGAAGGCAAGACCAGCTGGCAAGCTATGTAAATAATTTGGGTTAGAGATTTGAGGGCCTTGAGATCGATGGCTATGGGAATCCAAAGAAAAAGGATCAATTCAAGAGAGGTCTGATTCAAAACATAAAGCTTGATGATCATCTGTTCTTCCGTCTTGGCTGTACATAACATTGTGCAATGAAAAAAATCATTCTCTGAAGTCAGATTTTCCATACCACTGGGGGTATTCTAAAGAATAAGTTGTACAGATTCAAACAGTAGGTCAGTATGTTCTGTTTTCATAAAAACAAACCAAGAAGCATTATGTGTAGGTCAATAGTTGGACAGATTAGACAGATGACAAATAGATTTCGTAAAGATATGAACCACGGTCTTAGTGATTCTCTGACATTGGGTAGGATCCAGAGTTTATTTTCTTCACTTTGCCAATCTGTATTTTCTATCTTTTTATATAATGACAATGTATTGTTTATGTAATAAAGAAAAGCTATTTTTAACAGTAATTTTAAAAAGCTACAGTTATTAAACCTGAGGAACTGTAACAATGTGGACATGGCTAAAATAAGTTTATTTCCCCAAGTTTACTACTTTGGGACAATGCTCAAGTTGAAATGTGAAAAGACATTTTCTTTAAAAAACCAAGTTCACTATTTCATTGCTATTCCTTCTACAGCTATTAGTTATAAAGCATTCCTTACTTTGCTATTGTTCACTAGATTGATGTCACTGTACATAATTACAATAGAATGTTATCTATAATTTAGACCTTCCATTACCTTGTAATTTGGCCCTTCCTTTTCTTCCATGGAAATAACTAGCTCTCTGACTTTCCCATACCTGCCTTCCAAACCCATCTTCCCCACAGGTGTAATGAATGAGTGCAGGTCTTCCCTCCGGACTTAGGAAAGCTGAATGGTGTCTCCTCCCTCACTCCCAGTGGATGCTAGGATGCCATCACCATTGCACTTCTCACTGACACCTGGCGTAGCTGAAAAGTATCTTCTCTACACTTTGTATAGAACTTTCTGTGTGTCCTACTCCACAACCCTCTCTGTCCTACCTGGGCCCCCAGGAGCATGTTGGTGGCAGCTGGGAATGCGTCTCTGCAACACACTAGTTCCCTGGAGACATCGCTGCAGCTTCCAGAGCCCCTTCCCACCCTCTGGCTCCCACGCTGGGGTGCATGTGCATGAGGGAAGGATGGGGTGACACACTAAGAGCAATACATTTAACAGGAAGTAAAAAAATCAACAAACCACTTATTTTTGGCATGTAACTCACAAGTGGACTTATTTAGAAATGGATTATCTCCTCTGAGGCAGTAGCAGAAATTAAAATTTCTGACTTGTCTTG
Organism: Trachops cirrhosus; assembly: GCA_028533065.1. Lineage (NCBI taxonomy): Eukaryota > Metazoa > Chordata > Mammalia > Chiroptera > Phyllostomidae > Trachops > Trachops cirrhosus. Next base: position 129,856,782 of record CM052542.1, read on the forward strand.
TTTTGCCAATATTTAAGTATTTTTTCCTACTGAATGTGACTACAGATACACACTTTTATTTTGTCTCACACATGAAAAGAGAAAGCATAAGGCATATAATTCTCATCCAAACGTTATAATACGAATTAGTAAATCCAGCTGAAAACAATAGGAAAGAGAATACTTACTCCCCTAGGATTCTATCAACCTAGCTTGGCAGCACAAAATATCTTCAATGGTAGTTAAAATAAAGGCTTTTGTTTATAAATTAGCATTTGAGTTATTGCTGTACTAAAAGATCAGCATACTGACCTGCTAAAAGTGTGAATTAAGCGTACACTTCTCTGTCAAGGATGAGTATTTCTGAGGCTTAAGAAGAAAATCCTGAGAAAGAATTTTAAAAAAATAATAGGGAGGAGAAAGCTTCAAAGTAGTGTATGAATACATAATTTCCCTCCAAGACTAATTAGCATGAAAGACTTTTTTGATGATTATATGGCACTTACTCCCTACTAATTAACATTTAAAAAGTTATGACAGCAACTATATTTAAACTAGAAAGCTTTTTTATTAGTAAAAGTCAGAATTTTAATTTACAAGGTAATGTTGAATACTAATTATTATATTCCTCACATCGTTTGCTTCAGATTTGCTTGTTTCAAATTCTGCATTTGAAAATATGCAACCTCATCTCATGAGACACTATAACTAGTACTTACTTAGTTGTGCTAGTAACAGAATTACGTCAACCGATAGATTAACATCATCCTTCAGTTTGTTTCAGATATATTTGGTTCTTATATTTGGATCTGGGTATCCTTGATCTGAAAATTCACTCAATCTTGCTTGGGGCGGAGGGTGGGGGGGGATTGAACAAAAAGGAAAAAGGACTCATGGACATGGACAACAGTGTGGTGATGGGGGGGCATAAGAGGACGGAATGGTAATAGAAAAAATAGGAAAAAAAAACTCATCCAACCTAGAATCAAATAGCAAAACCACAACCTAAAAATCTGGAGGTTTTTGTCTAGAGATTTCCTATTTTTAATAGGGGATACAGCCTATTCCTACTCTCTCCCTTCGCTTAGATCAGCAGGTGTCTCCGCCCCTCCTGCAGACTGAGAAAGGAAAGGAGGTGGCAATAAAAAAGGGAAGGGAATTGTCTTGGTGCCTTGGGTTGGGGGTGGGAGTTTGTTTTAATTTCATGATTAAAAGCTTTCCTCTTGAATTTTAAAGTTCTTGTCCATGTGAACGATCTGACGACATTAAGGATTATGCAGCAGAGTTTGGGTCTGTCCATCTGTAACTCACAAAAGAAAAGCAATAAGGGACAGGAGGTAGCAAAGGGATGCAGGAGAGAACAAGATGTAGGCGCGCGGGAACGGGAAGAGAGAGGCGGACTTGGCAGTCAAACGGGCTCCAGAGGAACAGGAATGGAAAGTGTGGCCTGGCCGTCAGGCCCAGTGGTGGAGAAGGTGGAGCCCACGACGTCTCAGTCTCCCTCCCCTTGCTTTTCCTCTGTAGATGGGGGCCCTCGGAGCCTCCGGACTGGTCCGGTCGCCTAAGAAAGGGAAGCCTGTCTCCTGAGGATGGGCAGGCGGGCAGACAGGGACGGCAGGATGCGATCCGCCCCTCGGCAGACCGCTGGGCGCTGCGGAGAAAAAGACCCCAGCCCAGATCCCGCAGGTCTCGACGCCCTCTGCCCCGGCGTTCCCTGTGGGGGAAGCTGCCACGCTCGCCCCGCCCTACAGGCGCCCCTGGGGCGCGCTCCATCCCCGTCGGATCTGCCGCAGGCTTCGCCCAGTCCAGACCTTCCAGTGTGGACCCTCCACGCCGCCTTCCCCGACTGACGGCGGACGACAGTGGGGCGCAGCGCCTGCCGCGAGGCCTCCCACCGAGGCCGCCGCGAGGGTAGCGGCACCCTGCGCCCCACACCTTGGAGCGCGGAGCCAGGAGCCGGCGGGGGCGGGCGCTGGGCGGGGGAGCGGCCTGAGCGGCGTCAGCGGCCGGGCGCGCGCGGGGGCGGGGCGGGGCGGGGCATCCGGGCGCGCGCGGGGCCGGAGCGCGGCGGGGGCGGTGCGGCGCTGCGGTGGAAGCGGCCGCCCAGAGCCCTCTCGCGGTCGCGGCGGCAGCAGCGCCAGCTCCGGCCGCAGCCTGGCCGCGGCTCCCGCTTCGCGCTCCCGCCGCCCGGCCCGACATGAGCGAAGCGGATCGGGTGCCCTCGCCCGCCGCGCCGCCGGCGGGCGCGGTGGCGTCGCCGGAGGAGAAGAAAGGGAAGGAGCCGGAGCGCCAGAAGCTGCCGCCCATCGTGTCGGCGAGCGTCGGCGCGTCTGCGGTAGGTGCTGGGCGGGAGCCGCGGGACGCCCGACGGCGGGCATCGGCCGGGAGGGTGAGGGGCCCCCGGGGGCCCGAGTCTCCTCCGGGGATCCTCGGGCTACCAGGGCGAGGCGCCCAGCCCCCCTTCCTGGGGCCGAAAGGAAAGAGTTGTGCCTCTTGGACAGCAGCGACCACTTCGCCAGCTGCACCTTCCACCCTCGGGAAACGAGGCGGCCGCGTCCGCTGGCTGTTTTTTGGTTATTTTCTGGTTTGGGGGGGGCAGTGCATTTTTTCTAAGGAAATGACCGGCGTCTTGGAGTTGGCGTTGTCTGTTGGATGAGGGTAAGGTGTCTGGCAGGCGGGAATGGGTTTTGCACCGAGCTGCCTGCCTGCCTGCCTATGAGGAGCGGAGACTGCCTTTTTTCCGCTTTTCTTTCCTTCCTCTTCCAAATTGAACGGGCTCCGCGGCGAGTTTCCACTTGTGATCCTCCGATGCTGTGAGGGTAGTGAGAGGTAGATGCCTCGGTGATGGTTTTATTAATATTTTTCATATGGTACAGACATGTGACGTAAGGTGGGGAGGCTTTTTTAACCTTTTTATTTAAATTCAAGTTAATCTAAGCTTGACAAGGCTGATTTCCCAGCCGGATTTTCTTAAAGATTATTTGATGAACACTCACAGGCTTCAAACTACATATTGCCAGATGATGTAATGGCCCCCTTCCCTGTTTTTGCTGGTGCATATGACTGGTTACTTTGGAAAACACACAAAAAGTAAACCTCTGATATTTTGAGATTTTTGTTTGAAATAATATTTAAATACTTTCTGAGAGTTTGCTTCGGTACATTTAAAGACCACTTTGGCAGCTGCGGGTGACAAAATAGTAAAAGTTAGCATGGTAGATTTTCCTTGTTCCTATGTGCAATTCATTTCTTAAAACCTTCCTCTTACGTGACTAAAAACTTATGAAAATAAGTCATTCTTCTTTAAAGTATCAGGAATAATGTTTTGATTTGGTACATTTGTCAAAAATAGCGAAGGACTGGTAACTGGAAATTGTTAGAATGAGCTCTTTATGTTGCATCAGTGCAGCAAAGTGGACAGTAATAAAATGACATTTTAAAATATAGGTACAGTTGATTAGAAAGTTGGAGCTATGGTTGATATTACTTTGGCAAATCCTTTGAAGGAATTTGTCACCCATCTGCTGGCAGAACCAGTTCCTTCTGTTGGTCCCCTGGGCTTTCAGAGCTCATCCAGGGAGTCCTTAACTTGCCAATAGCTAGTGTTTCAACAGTAGCTATTCTAAGTCAGTTGTTTGTGACAATGAATGCATGCAATTTCAGAAACAGTAATATGAATGGGTTTCGGTCCTCAAGTGAGCACCCTCCCAGAAACAGTTATTTACCTCAGTGTAATTGAAAAATTGAAGGTTTGGAATAAAAGCTTGGAGAAATTGATAAAGTGTGGACACAGGTCCATATAGACTTACCTGAAACCCTTGGGGCTTTGGAGTTCAGAGTTTTTCAGATTTTAGAAAGGTAATTCGTATTACCTTTCAGTACATACATATAATATCCACAGTGAGGTCCTGGCTAGTTCTCCATAATCAAGTGTATTAATAGCTCTTCAGTGAACAATATGTGTGTTCACACTAAATGAAGTCAGATTATAAGTAGCTTAATATCAGTTCAGATCAGGTTGGATTGTCACCAAATGAGCTACAAAAACCTTCCAGTTTCAAGAGCTTATGGGATTTGGAAGTGCAAATAAAGGATTATAGGCTTGCACTACTAGTCAAACAGAAGAAGAGAATTTAAGAAGTTTTTTAAAATCTTGACTTAAGCCTTGAAAAGACGCAGGTTTAATTTGAGAAGGGGGATGGATAGAAAAACTTGAGATTTTAAAGGCAATTTCTGGTGCCTAGAAGGTCTTTCCGGGTTGGTAGCTGCTTTGTTTTGGTTTTGTTTTTTTTAAAATAAGACATTCAGAATTTATGGCTCTTTGAATTGACAGGTTTGTCATTGGCACTGAGGTTCTGAATCATGACAGGAAGGAAAAGGACTTTTTCTCAGGTTTTGCAGCATGAGTTAGAAGAGCAAGGGAGCCCTGGATGATGAGTAGCTCAGCTGTTTGGAGCATCATCCATACGTGCCAAGGTTGCCTTGGATCCCAGGACCTGCACACAGGAAGCAACCAATTAGTGAATGGATGGGTGAAGCAGTGATTGATGTTTCTCCTGTTTGATGTGTCTGTCTCCCTCTCCAAGATCAATTTAAAAAAAAAGAGCAAGGGGAATGTGAAGATGATGATGTGTGTATATGTAAATGTGTGTATATACAATATTTGTCAAAGAGAGATGTCTAGATCTGGAATTCTGAGTTATAGCAGTAAAAACCGTAGGTCAAGGAAATATGTACTTGGTCCTCTAGAGCCGGGGTGTCAAGCTCATTTTCACTGGAGGCCACATCAGCCTCACAGCTGTCTTCAAAGGGCTGGATGTAATTTTAGGACTGTATAAATGTAACTACTCCTTAACCATTAAGCTGGAGCTCGACAACTGCCGCTGGGTAGAAACAAGGTGCGGCCAGATAAAACAAGGTGGGGGGCCTTGTGTTTGCCACCTGTGCTCTCAAGGGCAAGGGCGAGAGAGCCAGGATACTGGGATGATGACTGACTTCACCCTAGGCTAGGAAGGCCTTGGTGTGGGGGCAAGCAAAGACAGCTAGTGGCTCCTTTGGTGGTTTTTCAGCCTCCACGTGGATTAGAGTTTCTGGAGGTTTGCTTAGGAACCTGATTGTCATCAATAACTTTTTTCTTTGAACAGTTTAGTGATTCTTCCTTTTTACCCCAGGCTAACAGCTCTATGTAGACCGAGTTCATGACTCAGATGATGTAGTGCTGCAGTGCTAGCTTTTTCCCAAAAATTGTTACATTTTTGTGAGAATTTGGAAATAATTTAAAGTGATAACTTCCTAAAATAAGTAGAATGCCAGATTTAAAGACAGGTACAGGGGTGAGATTGAGGATGCTGGAAAGAGGAGACCCAAAATATTTGATCCTAAGATCGCTGAAGAGTGAAGGAAGTCCATTCTAGCCAGGAAGTACCTAACACAATGGACTTAAATCTGACGGACCACCGAGTTACCTTGATAGCATGTTAAAGTCTTAATTTACAGATCTCACCCCAGAGAACCGTTTTTTCAACCTTTGATGCACAATAGAATCATCATGGGGAACTTCTAAAGCCATATTTGGCCAGGCCCAAATGCAGGCCCATTATACCAATTGCTGGGCATGGGACTCAGACATATTTTTTTTTAATTGCCAGCAGGCATATTTTTTTTAATTGCCAGGTGTAGCTAAGATTGAAAATTGGTGCTGTATTTACTGAATAGAAGAATCTCTGTGGAATCTGTATTTTAACCAGTCTGCCCCAAGTCTGTATTTAGTTTAGGGAGCAGCATTTGAACTGGACTAGTGAAAGCTGTGGAAGCACAGCAGAAAGAGGTGTGGCAGGGGAATGGAGAGAAGCGCAGCTAACTAAAGTGGTTCTGCTGGAGATGCCCCAGAGGCTTAAGATAGTGCCCTCAAGGACTATCAGTGTTTGGGTTTGAACCCTCAGCTGCAGAGAGGCGATGCAAGCCCACAGAGTTGAGGGTAAGGCATTTGAAGTAGTGCATGGGTACGAAGGTCTAATGATTGAATATTGAATCTACTGAGGTTGACAGATTGGAGTGGAGCAGAATATTATAAATTAGTTGCTGATGTAATACAGAAGTTAGAAAAATTTGTGAATGGGGAAGGAGAAAAATGGTCAAAGGAAGAGCAGGAATAACATTGACAAGTGAGGATGAGTTTATCTACTTCAACCTGTACATCAGGTAAATAGGGAAAAGGGAGGTTTTCCATGGGAGAGGGTAGCAAGGAGTGAAGTTGGGTTCAAGGAGGAGCTGGGTTTTACTTAGGTCAGGGAGCTGAAGGGAAATGGAGGAAACCAGTTTAGGATTTTAAAGGGAAGTTTGCCCCCAGTGAAGGCCGGGAGAGTTGTCAAGCAGGTGGAAGGTGAGGGAAATAGTTGAGGGAAAGCTTAAGGTGTGTGGAGAGGAGTTGACAGGAAGTCAGTAATAAGAATGAGAAGTCTGTGTATGTTGTGTCAGATGTACAGAAATGGGCTGTGAAGCCACTGTGCCAAAATGTAACTGCCAATTATTGAACATCCATTATGTTTAGCTTCAGAGTAGATGTTACAGAAAACACAAGGACAGGAGGTTTTTTGGTTTTTGTTTTTTCAGAAAAAGGTTCCAGCCTCAGGGTAGGCAGAGCTAACACATGAAAACATCACAAAGCAAAGCAGTGTGTAAAAGCCACATTGAGCCCCAGAAACAATTTACACTATAGGAGATCAGAGAAAGGAAGTCAGTGTTCGCAGAACTGCGTAGAAAGGCCTTGACGTTAAGGTAGCTATTTAAGCTGGCTGGCCATTGAAGGATGATAAGACATGGATGGGCAAAAGAAAGTGGGAAAAGCAATCCAGTGGGGAAAACAACATGAGCAAAGCTTAAAGGGAAGGACTGGGGAGCAATAACGCAAGCCCAATGGAAGCATGCTGGGAATGTGTGGGAGGTGAGTACGATTGCATGGGGCTGGAGCCAGATCACTAGGCAGACAAATTTGGACATTTTTCCAGCGGTTAGTGGGAAGCCATTGGAGTTTCTTAAAAAAAAAAAAAAATAATGAAATCAGTGGTAGTGATTGGAGGTATCTGGATGGAGGAAAGAGGAGGAAGAGAGCAAAGGAAGGAGCTTTCAGTTCATTCCAGAGATAAAGGGCACATTCACTAGGGTGGTGGCCATGTGTTAGAGTGTAAGGGATGGAAGAATCTACACGATGTGGAATCTTGCTAGGTAACAGGAATGAAAGAGAAGGAAGTTTTTAGAGAAAAGAGTGGCGTTTTCAGATGAGTTCTCAGAGAAAAATGTTTACACAAAAAGGCAATCCAGCCAGCAGCACTCCGAATGAACACATGCATGTGTGAACTCACATAAACCATGCCTACCTAGGCGTCTGGAACAACCTCCTACGTGGAAAATCTTGTGCGCTTTGTCCATTATGTTCTCGACAGGAGGTGAGATGGCAGAGAATGAAAGCTGTGGGGGCAAAGGGGTTTTAAGCAGTTAAGTAAGTCACAGATATTACAAAAATACATCATATATGTATATTTCCCTGCTTTTTCTCCTGCTTTTTTCCTCATAGTATTATGACTTAGTTCTGTGGGTGAAGGAACCCTTCTTACATTGCAGAAACGTTGGACTTGCAAGCCTTATGTTAATAAGTACTTGTTCTTCAGTTGCTATTTGTCACTTGGTGACATTTCGTAAGCTGTCAGAAAACATTTTGGGGGAATGAGTATAATAAATGAACATGGCTCTTAAAAATAGAAATTACTGACATTTTACTAATGTAGTTTAATTGCAGTCAATCTAAATAAAGTTTGAGCCTAATCATTAAGAAAGCTATATTTCAAATAAAGTTGGTTTGAGCCATATGTTTTTATAAAGAATAAGAAATTGGTCAAGGAATTGTGACTGCATCAAATCACACATTTTAAAAATAGTCTTTTCCTGCATATGGTTGGTCTATTGATGCAATTTCTTCTTTTCCTATGTCATAAAGGAAGTGAATAAACTCTCCCATGCCACCTTGCCTTTCTGGTAAATCCTGTAATTTCTGAAGTCAGACCAACATTTCTTTTATATTAAGTCAGGTTAATTTTCAGTTATCTCTAAGATCGGTTGTATTGTCGTTTCTTTTGGTGTCACAATTTTGTTTCAGAAGCCACTTCCTTATTTCCTAGTCTCCTGTGACAGATGTGATTTATATCACCTAAAGGAAGCAGTTTCACTTGGATTGGTGATATTTAGTTTGGGAGAGAAGTTCTCACCTTGAAAGTAGCTAATTTTTCACATCTTACTAGAAAGATGTAGAACAAAGTTCGCACTTCTAATTTTATAACCCAGCATCCTAACAGGGAACTGTGAAAAGAAAAAAACATACAAGAAAGAAAAACAAAATAACTTTACCCAGTAACAGGGCCTAAAATAGCCTTCTTTGTAGTCTCTCAGTACACTTGAGACCTCTCATCTGATGTGGCCCTAAATGGTGGTTTAGGTCAGTTTATTTAAAAAGCTGGTAAAGCAGAGTATCTTAAATGCTTTTTATTTTAACTTACAACATAGAAGGATATATATTTTTTTCACCAGTCTTTTGACACAGTAACCTTTGCCCAGTATCTCAGGAAGCCTCTCAGTCTTTTGTAAAGTAGTTTTTCTGTGCATCATAGACGGTCCCTGGACTCAATGAGACTGAAGCAATTAACCTACTGCCAAAATATTCAACTCTGGATTCAAAAAATAAATTTCGGTGAGGTGTGGCCAGCAGTGTTCAGATTGTCATTGTTACCTTTCCAGCAAAACCCTTCTTCCTAAACGGTGCAGGGAAATTGTGAATCAGGATAATAATTCTATTCTTTTTTTCCTGAGGATGCTTGTTGGGCTGGACCTAGTTTAGGAAAAATCTAGATCAGCACTGTCCAGTCAGAAATATAATGTGAACTGTATCTGTAATGTAAAATTTTCTAATAGCCACATTAAAAGGAATGGCAATAAAGAGGTAAAATTAATGTTAATAATATATTTTATTTAATCCAGCATATCCAGAAATTTACCATCTCAACACTTCAGTATAGATGCTTAATGAGATTTTTACCTCTTTTTATACTAAGTCTTTGAAAATTGTGTCTTTTACACGTACTAGATATGTCAGTTTGGACTAGCACATTTCAGGTGCTCCATAAGCACACACGGCAAATGGCCATGTTACACAGTGCAGACTTCAGTGACGTCTTCTTGTCCTTCCAGGGTTTCTCAGATTCATCCTTAGTTCTAACCAACCTCTGTCCGTGTGTGGCGGTCCTCAAAGTGTGGTCCTCCACTTCCTTTTAGAGGACCATGAGGTCAAAACTGTTTTTCCAGTGACATGAAGATGTTATTTGTCTTGTCTTCTCCCTGCCCATTCTCTCATTGTTGGCAGTGTCACTTTCTGGAGGCCACGTGACACATGAGATTGCAGAAGAGCTGAGTGCAGAAGCAGGTATCAGAATCCAGCTGTCTTCCATTAAACCAGATATTAAAAATCGATTTACAAAATGTGGAACAGTACCATTCTTCTCACTAGGTTCTTTATGGTTTGGTTTGGGAAAATAGTTATCTTTCCATAAATGGTTTTATTATTTTAAAAGGAATTAGTACAGATATACAATAATTTTTAAGATAGTAAAGGAGTCCTGAGACCAGAAAGTTTACAAACCCCTACCCTAATGTATGTTGGATTTCCTTTCTACTATTACCATTAATGCTTTTTACTTGGTGTTAATGGTAACAGGTATTATATATAAGTGAATTTTCCAACTAACCAAGTGCTATTGGACATTTTGGAGCGCCCCAAAATGTTGGAGTTATTTATTGTATGGAATGTTCTCTAAAGTGCATTACGTACATTCCTCTCAAACTGAACATATCCTGGTGACTGGACCCCCTGCGACACTTTGCCGGCAGAGCCAGTGGAACCGGAGTGCGGCCCCTCTGCTTAGTGCTTTCTGTATGCTGTCTCTTTAGTAAACAAAACCTCTTTCGGCCTGACCTGTCCAAACAGATAGCTAGAATGCAACATAATTTTCACTTCATATAGTTTAAAATGCAAGCATTTTCAGCTTGTTTGCAAAGCTAGTAGTTTAAAATGTTATGAATAATGAATTTCATAGACACAGAAATTCCATTCAAAATATTTTCATTCAGAGACTAATGTAGTGAGAGACTATGACTTTTAAAAGTTTCATTATGGAACAGAATCAACAATTATTCTTTTATCAAATTTATTTGAGAATATGAACAGAAATGTTTATCTCCTAAGGTGGCTTTTGGGTATAGAAGATGAACAAATTAAGTTTTACCAGAGTTTGAATATAATAGAGCTTGATGTTCAATACAAAAGCTGTCATGGAAAACCATAAATATCCTCCTTATTGGCATTTGGTAGAAAAATATGACAAAACTCAACCCTACTTAAAATGTAACTCAGATGCAGAATGTCCCTCAGTAAAGGTTGGAAGCAAGAACTCACGTATTACAATAAAATTTTAAACAACGTCGATAATATTTAATTATGTGTTAACAGGAACAAAACAGGTATTCTTAAGTATTTGCCTATTTAAATTCTTTGATATTATTTTATATTATAATCTTACCTATAATCCATGTGATTATATAGTCAAAAGGACTGTTGAGGTCTGTGTTAGGTACTTGTGAGATGCGAACATGAAATTTTTCCGATGTTTACTAAACCCATGGTCAGCCTTTGATTAGAGTCAAGTCTATTGGTTATTATGTCAGGTTTAAATATTTTGAGTTTTTTTCTCAGTGAATTCTGACAGTGTCTCCCCCGCTGTGTTCCTTGTTTGTACTTATCTTCGATTTTTAACAGCTGGTTGGGTATCCTGCTACTATCTGTTCTCCAGCACATCCAGCCCATATTTGTAGACTGGCCACATTCCAGGACTTCTTCTGTAGTGTTCTCCTTCTGTGGGACTCAGAGATAACACTTCCCCAACTCCCAGGAAACGAGATATAATCACTGGTAGATACAATTCTTAGAAGACTTGTAAAGTAATGTTCTCTAACCTTTAATTTAGTCTGAAGTTTGATGCCATATTAATACCCAATAACTTCTTGATTTGATTCTCTAATTTTTGGTTAATCAGTTTACTGTTGCACAACATACTGCCCTGCTTTTCCTCATGAAAGTCTTAGGTTATGTGTAAGGTTTCTCTTGGGTGTGCTGGTGTGAGGCAACTGCTGTTTTGGGGGTTTGCTCTTATTAATCTGTAATGCACTGTCAACCTGTGAAATTGTGCATGATTAATTTCATGTCATCTCAAGTATAAAGTATCAAGAGCACAGTTACCTGACGAACAAGAGACTTAGTGGATGAAGGTTTTTATTTCATGTTGTTTAAGCTTTTTTGATCACAAGGAACAGAAAATCAGGCCATTTATGCCTCCTTCCGGAAAAATGAGATTTAATGGAATGATGCACAAAGCTTAGAACCAGAAAGCAAACAGGAACAAAAACTGGCTGTTCTCTGCGCCTGGGTTGTTCTCTCACTCTTGGTCGGTCACTCTTTTCCATGTACCTCCACCTAAAATTTGCGGAGACCTCCTCTAATTGATATCCTAGGAAGTACCATTGTCCTTTATGCCAGGCCACCTGTGTGGCCTACGGAGGACTGCCTTTCAGCTGAGCGCCCATCTCTGCTCCAGTCCATGGCCATTCCTGCACAAAGAGTAGCAGTATTTGTCTTTCAATGCCTGGCTTATTTTGCTTAGCATAATGCTTTCCAGCTCCATTCATGCTGTTGCAAAAGGTATGAGCTCCTTCTTTCTTTCAGCTGCGTAGTATTCCATTGTGTAAATGTACCGTAGTTTTTTGATCTCGCCTTTAACAGGAACCTAAACAACAAAACAAAGAAACAAATAAAATATAACAAAAGACACTGAAATAGAGGACAGGTTGTCAGTGACCAGAGGGGAGAGGGGAAGGAATTTCAGGGGAGAAGGGAAGGGTTTACAGGAACAAATATCGAGGACCCATGGACAAAACTAGGGGGGTTGGAAATGGGAGGGATGGGTGGGTGGGCTGGAATGGGAATAAAGGATAGAAACTGTACTGAATAAACTAAAATTAAAAAAAAATAAAATAAAATAAAATTAAAAAAAAAAAAGAGGAACAGTAATGCTCTGGGGACCAGAGAAGCAAACTTTGGGTTCAGCAGCTGTGTGTCTTCCCTCAGACCTTTTCCCCTTCCAGCCACTGGCCTTTCTCCCTTTCCGTAAAGCTTCAGGGCAGAGCAACCCCAGCTCGTTGCTGTCATCTTCTAGGTTCCCATTCATGTGCCCATCCGTTTCAGAATAGTTTCTGCCACCCCACTCCTCTGCATCTGTTGTCTCCACTGTCCCCGTGACTTCTCAGTTGCTCATTCTTGTAGGCTCATTTGAGACCTCGCCACTCTTCCTCATGAACATTGTTGACCACTATTTTTCTTGAAACTTTATCCTTTCTTAGTTTTTAACAGAGTACCTTCTTAGATATCTTATGTCTTTGGCCATTCATTCTTAATCTTTGTCAGCTCCAATTATACATGCCAATATTTCCCATGGTTCTGACCTTATATTAGCTTTGCATAGCAACTGATACATAACAGCAGCATAATGATGACCCTATCAACTAGAAGAATATTGTTATTTTGGTATGAGAAGCATGCCTTTGCCTAGTGTACGTTAGCTCCTTTTCTAGTCACTCACAAGTCATATATTTATATAATCCACTCTAGAGTTTTCCTCAAGTTTTTACACATTCTAAAATTATATATGCCCTCCTTTTGGGGAGATATCTGGTATGTCTATTCTCCTGAAATTTGAAATAAGTCATTTTACTTTGTTTATTCCATTTATTTTGCAGTTAATGGAAGGGTTCTCTGATTCTCATGCTTCACACTTGGACCTGAACTAGCTGTTACCATTTTGCCATTGCTGTGGTCCCGGCGGTGGTTCTTCATTCCCTGTCACTGTTGTCTCAGTTCAGACTTCATTTCTCCCCAGACGCCTGGGTCAGCTTCTCGTGTTAACTCCCCTTCAGTCTGCTCCCTACACTGCTGCCAGAGGGATTTTTCTAAGGTATAGGTGTGATCACACCGCACCCTGTTTATGGGTCCTCACTGGTTTTTCTCTGTCCCATCCCAGGGTAAGCCTTCATGAAAGGTCCCTGCTTGCCTTTCTAGTCTCATCTCACTGGGCTGTTTTCAGTTTCTGATTCTATATTCCAACTACACCGCTCCCTGAATCCTGTTGTTGATCAGTCTCAGATAACATCCAGGACATTTATCAATGAAAAAAATGCCCTTGATATATTAAGTTATTGTAGATATTTACAGCGAAGAACAAAGCTGTGTTACTGACAGGACACTCATCAACCTCGTTTTACACATTGGTTCCTTTTATTAATTAGCATGTATAAATAAAGAATACAGTGCATCAAATCTGGCATTTGTTTCCACTATTATTTAAGACATTCTAAGAGAACAAAACATACAAATGAGCAAACTTGGCCTAGTAGTTAAAATCCTTCCTTAAGTGTTCTAATATTTAAGGCAATGAATGATGTACTTCTTCAAATGTATAGTTTATTTTGGTTTTATTTTCCTAATCAACGTTCTAGTTTTGTGAACTTGAGCGTATTGCTTCAGTTTACCAAGATTGTGCAAATTATGTTATTTACTAAGACTGTTTTATAGAAAAGTATTGTGTATCATTGTCTATTTATCTCTTTCTCCAATTTTCCCTGTTCTTCTTGGAAATCTACATCTTAAATCTGCTAACGATTAGAACTGATGCTTGTTAAATGGCTTTGTTGATTCAATCAATTACTTGTTATTTGTTATCACTTGGAGCTTTCACAAGTGAGCTAAGCAATGCTCTTTGGGACCTCCTTTTATTAAGAAGGGGTAGCAGAAAGGGGAGGAAAATAAAATATTGAGCCTTACCTAGATTGCTAGGACATCAGTTTCCCTAACGTACACTTAGTTTTTCTGCATCTGTTCATTTTCTCTGGTAAGGTGAGTTGCTCCTAAAGCTATTAAAGTACATTCAGTATATATCCACAAAAGTACAGAAGATAATATCGGCCGCAAAGTTTGTTGTGAAAACGGGCTGATATGTGTAGCACACCACACATCCATGATAAGCCCTAATGCGTGAGAGTTACTAGAGTAAGAGACCCTGAGATTTCGTTGTTTGAATGCAGATGTCAGGGCCATTCCGACTCGAGTTTGAATTCCCACCTACCAGCTCTGTGGACTTGGACATGGAACTTTAATTTCCTCATTGTTAAAATGGGGTGGGAATACTTACCTCATAGAATGTTGTATTAAAGCACCTAATAGACCACCAGGCATACACCAAATACTCAGTGAATGACTTGCTTTACTATGTCATTACCGGAGGAGGAATCATTTATCGAGCACCCATTATGTGGCAGGTTCTGTACAAGAGCCTTCGTAGGAGATATCGTCTATGATTCTGAAACTTCAGATTTGTAACTAAAATCTATTGGAAAACTACTTAATTTCAGTTGGGCAGTATGTTTAACTTTTAGAGGCTGGATCATGTAGGCTAATCCTAATAGAAATATTAACTCAGATTTCATTGAGCCTAAATTTAGCCAAGAAGCAAGCAAAAGCAAGTAAAGCTGACCAAAAAAACAATAAATGCTATGAACAGGCAAAGATGTCACACGCAAAAAATTGCATATAGTATTTTCCTCATGGAAGTATTCCTCAAGTTCTCGTTTAATATCCATCACATCTCTGTTGCTTGTTAGTTGAATGACTTCAGGTAAGTCTCAGATGATCCCAGTTTCCTCATCTGTGAAATAAAGGAGTTAGATAATCAATTTCTAACTTTTTCATTCTGTGTGTACAGTATTTGAAACTTATTCTTTCTGGTTCTTTCCTATACTAATCTCTGTTATAAAAAGGGAAAACATAATAAATTTACTCTGAAGTGCAGGATCTATGCACAAGACTCACTGGATGTCATGTTCTGTGATGAGTAAGGAATTTGTATCCAGCATGAAGGGTCAGTATGAGAACAGTTATAATTTCAGTGGAATAACTTAAGTGAATTACAAGCAATAAATAAGAGTAATTGATTTTTGTGGAAATGGGGACCACTAGAAAAAGCCTTGGAGAGAAGTGATGATAGGACAGCTTATGCTGCATTTACAAAGTAGCCCCAAGTTGCAGTGCTTGAAAACTTTAAATATTCATTGTTAATGGTGTAATCTAACATTGGTCAGAGTGGCTCTGCTCCACATAGCCACTCAGAGACCCAGGCCAGTGGATGCTCTGACATCTCAACTTGTATCCCCCACAGTGTCACAGTGGGGGAAGCGAGAGAGGAGCTCAAGGTTTGCCCACCTTCATGCCTTAAATGCATTAGTACTTCCTCGTCCCCAAAAGTTGTTTCTATTTGTGGCCTATTAGAATTAAGCAGATGGCTCCACCTATCTGGGAGAGAGTGGGAAATGTGGCAGAGTGACTGTTTGGTGAGGGCAAATGTTTTTGATACACAGCACATGAACTGATTCTAAAAAGGCAAGTGGAAATCAAGCTCATGAATGGGAAAGGAGGAGATGAAAAAGAAAGTCCCTCCTATTAAAGCAAAGAAATTACACTAACAGTGAAGAAGTGCATGTTGAGGAGTTAATTACTATATTCGATTAAGCATCTGGAAGGTAGAACGTACCATAATTTGGAAAGAACTGAGAGCTGAGAATCTGCATAAGGCAACTCTGCAGCTAAAATACAGATCATTTATACCCTATGAATTTTATACTTACTTTGTGGCAAGTGTGTTAATGAATAGATTCTATGCTATGGGAAGATTGCTCCATATATTTTTTTTAATCCTAGTCCACCCAAAGTATAATCACAGTGCTTAGAAATAAATGAACTCTTATGGGCTTATCCTTTTACCTGAATTTTTAAAATTACATCAGAAGGCAAGAAAACCCTCAATGAATTGACCTGAGAAGTATCACATGTACGTTAACTATTGAAAATATTTGTGGTCAGAAGGGTAGTGTTACCTAAATACGAAGTGAAGATGGCAGTTGACTGGAGTGTGTACTTTGTGCAAGGAGCTCTGCTAATTATTTTATACGCATTATCCCAGGTGAACCTCACAGTAACCCTGTGAGGAAGTTACTGTTATTATCCCCATTTCCAAACTCTATTAATTTGTAAGCAGTGAGAGTATATCATTTTTCCATTTTGCACCTAAAATAATTTGGTCCTAGGAAAGGTAAGTCAATGCTATATACATGTTTTATCTATCCATCCTATATCTACCATGAAATTAAAATCTGTTATGAATGTTTATGATTTCTACAATAAAATAATTTAAATATATCTAATAGGAATTATGCTGCAATGTTAACTTTTCTGCTTTTAGGGTTTGGACAGAGGATCCAAAGGCCAAATTTCCACTCTCAGCAGTTTTGTTCCAACTGTTAGCCAGAAGAAAGAAGCCGCTGAAAACAGAAGTTCACCTACACATCTTGTTTTCCCTAACATCAAGAATGGTAAAATAAATAAATAAACAATGTAATTATAGTTATTAGAAGTACACATAATCTGTCTTGACTGAAAATGTACTTGCAAACTATTGAAAAAGTAAATTTTGCCCTGACCAGTATGGCTCAGTTGGTTGGAGCATTGTCCTGTAACCAAAAGGTCACGGGTTCAGTTTCCGGGCTGGGCACGTATGAGAGGCAAGCAATTGGTGTTTCTTTCCCACATGGATGTTGCTCTCTCTCTCTTTCTTGCCCCCTGAAAGCAATGAAAAAATGTCCTCCAGTGAGGATAAGAAAAAAAAAGAAAAAGTAGATTTTAATTATCCAGCATTGCTATGATTGTTTATGGTAGGTCAAGGTAATTAATACAATGAGAAAAAGAAACAAACTGTGTCAATATTTACAAAGAGAAGCAAAGTCATTTTTAGGTGACTGTTATGTAGAGTAAGGGTGAAATACAAAGCTCATGAATAATAAGAAAGGGGTTAGGGAGCCATACACAATGCAAATGCATGAACACTAGGTAGATTTCCTTTGTTTGAGCAGCAATTAGTAGGCTTACTGGAAAATATATTAAATACTTAGAAATAAACCTAAAAGAAAGGGAGCAAAGAACCTATGTGAGAAAAACTATAAAACTATCAAAGACTAAAAGGTGGTATGAATGGAAAAACTTGACATAAGTATTATAGCAATGCAAGATACACCCAATTTGCTTTCTACCTTTAATAAATTTCAACAGCTTTTGGGGTGAAACTTAAGAAAATGATGCTGTATTTGAGCTATAAGAATAAATGTCTGGGAGGATTCAAGAAAAAAATAAGGGAGCTCATTCCTCCATGGTACCATATATTATAAAGCTGGGTAATGATAACACTACCACCAAGATAACCAAATAGGTGGAAATAAATCACTAAAGAATATTATGCACAAATGGTGTTAAGTTATTTAAAGAATGGAATTAGGCCAACTAGCTAAACTGTTGAAAACAATAACTTTAGATTTTTAAAACACTGTAAAAGTGTTAAAGGAAAACTTAAGGA
This sequence comes from Trachops cirrhosus, assembly GCA_028533065.1. NCBI lineage: Eukaryota > Metazoa > Chordata > Mammalia > Chiroptera > Phyllostomidae > Trachops > Trachops cirrhosus. The sequence continues at coordinate 129,874,367 of CM052542.1, forward strand.
AATTCTTTTTATAATAAAATTCTTGGAATAACAATGCCAACAGCCATAAAACAAAAGCTCGGTCAGTTTGAATATAAAAGAAAAGTTGAAACTTCTATAGGAGTTTTTAAAAAATCATAAACAGCGTTCAAGAACAAGCATCTCATTAGTGAAAAACATGGCCTTGACTCATTAAGCTCATTAATAGATCAGTAAAATGAACATTCCAGTAGGGAAAAAGCAAAGGGTATAAACAGACTAATCAAAAAAGGAAATATGAACAATTAATACACATGGGAAAGGAAGCTCAGTCTCACCAGTATTAAAGAAATACAAATTAAAACAAGGAGCTAACATTCCCCAACTCAGTCGTAGAGGATAAAAGGATTTATATCTGCACTGTTGTGTGAAGAGTGTGAAAATTGGCACTTTTATGAGTGAAGAGTTTGAAAATTGATAAAGCCTTTCTGGAGGGCAAATTATTGATATATATTCAAATTTTTAAATGTTTATATAGTCAGTGACTCAGTAATTCCATTTCTAGGACTTTATTCTAAGGAAATAACATAGGTACAAAGATAATATGGAAAGAATGTGGAGTATTTATAATAGTTTTTTGAAAGCAATCTCAATGAATAGGTTAACTAAATTATGGTAATCCGTATTGTAAATACTATGCCTCTATCGAGAGAAGTGTGGTATGTATATTAAGTATCAAGGAGAAATGCCCACAATACATTGTAAAATAAAAATGCAAGTTACACACTGTAGGTACAAAATGACTCCAATTTTTTCAAGTGTGGGCAAACCTGTTTTGCTTTTTTCGAGCATATAAAGAGGTAGCAGAAAACATTCTGTTAATGGTTTCCTCAGGAAGGTAGACTGGGTGTATATTACTAACGTGTTCATTTCTGTATACTATTCTATATTCTTTTATCACAGGAAATGTACATTGCTTGCATAATTTCAAGCGCCTCTTACTCTGTAACAAAACAGACGTGCAAAAGTTTAAATGTCCCTTACACCAAAACAGACCAAAACAAACCTAGAAAAGTTTAAGGGTATAGTTTCTGGTAAATTGACGGTGCCCACAAACTGCATGTGGCCTCAGTTATTTCTGCAGAGGTTTCCGTTGACATCCCAAGTGAGTACTGGACCTGTCGTACACTCTCTCGGGCTAGCATGTACATTATCTCACTTAGCAGCCTTTGCCTTTGATAACTTCTGTCTTCCTTTATGTACACACTCAGATGCGCACACTTATTCCATCACCTCAGTGTTACCCCAGCGAGGCACCAGCGCCAGTATGTCACGGTCCCCCAACACACAGCAACACACCCTATAATTGTGATACCGTTACAGAAATAAAGAAAATGAACCTGAGGTAGAAATTATTTCCTCGTTTTAAGAGTAAGGAAATTAAAGCCACAGAGAGTTTTAAGTAACTTGCCCCGCATGAATTTACGAAGCTAATGAGTGGCAGAGATGGAAAAAAGACTGGAAAACCAGGGTTGTTTTGGATAATGCCTTCATGAAAAGGAGAGTTGGTGAAAGAAGAGGAAGTGAACCCTGAAGGATATAAGAGAACTAGGTTGTTCTATAACTTGGAAATCAGGGAAAAAGAAAATTTCAAGAAGAGGATTTGGTCAAGAGTTCATTACCAAGAGAGGACAAGATGAGTAAGCAGTGAGACGAAGTAAGAATTTGTCACTGAAAAGAACAGTTTAATAGGGTGTTATGAGGAGAACTCAGATTGCAAGAAGTTAAAGGGAAGATTAGTGGTAAGGATGTAGCAACAATGTTGGCCGCCTTTAGAGTAGCTGGAACCGGGAGGAAGAAGAGAACAGGGGAGCCTTGCAGAGCAGTGTTGTCAAGGGAAAGGATCTGATAGAGAGGGCATGGCTCAAGTTGCGTTAGGAAGGAACACAGGATGGTAAAATGAACAGGTGGAATAAAGAAGTGTTATGAAGATGAGATCAAGGAAGGATACATGCACTGGAGCTGAGGTGCTGGCTCCAGCAAGGAGAAAAGCGCACTTCATGCTCAGACTGTGGAATAGAGAGAAGAGAGGCAGTAGCAGTGGAAACGGAAGTAGGAAACCCACTGCTTGCCTTGAATTCAGTAGTCTCCTTGGGGAGTGTGTTAGTTTCCTGTGGCCGCCCCGTACCACAGACTCGGTGGCTTGAAACAACAGAAATGTATTGTCTCGTGGTTCAGGATGCTAGAAGTCTGAAATCCAGATGTTGGCAGGATTGGATTCTTTTGAAGGTTCTGGGGGAGAATCTGTTCATGCCTCTCTTCTAGCTTCTGGTGGTTGCCAGAAATCCTTGGTATCCCTCGGCGTTTAGATGCCTCACTCTGATCTCTGCCTCTTTTTTCACAAGGCATTCGTTCTCCCCTGTATGTGTTTTGTGTCCAAAGTTTTTTCTTCTTACAGAACACCATTCATTGTATGAGGGCCTGCCCCAATCCAGTACAACTTATCTTAAACTGATTATGTCTACATCTATTCCCTAATAAGGCCACATTGACAGGTGTAGGACTGGGGGTCTAGGACCATAACATATCTTTTTGGCAGACACAGTTCGTCCCACAACAGAGGGTTAGGAACGGTAAGAACACTGAAATGTCTGGTGTGGATAAGGATACGGAGGCAAAAAGAAGGAATGGATAGCCATAACCTTCCTTGTTTGGACTGTTCGTTCAGATTCCTTAGCCTTTGATTCCACACTGATTCCTCTTCTCTCTATACTAATGTCTTGATCTCTGAGCCCAGCTTGCTATCTTGTATGTGCACAACCTGCCTGCCTCCTCCTTGGGTGGATGTTTTGACTCTGAATATGGTCCACTTACCTGAGCTCCCACCATGTGTCTGCTTCGCTCTCATCTGTGCTACTCTTGTGGAGTCGGGTCTCAGTCCTGACCTGAAATTGGAGTACTGATATACACCAGTCTAGAGGAATAGACCTCTTAGCAGACTTCCTTTACCTTATTGGAACTTCTAGTGCAGACTTGTCCTAGCTGTTCTGTCTGGATGCTACCTGAATTCAGGTGTGGCATGGAATTCATATGTCAGGGCTACTGTAGAAGGCATTCTTTTTTTGAATGGGAATTAGTCGACTAAGCCTTCCAAATGTAAGCATGTTTATAATTCCTTGATCTTTTGGGAAGCCTCTTTTACTTGCCAATATGATGGTTTTCTCGACGATGCATCATTCTTGGCAGTTAGTACAGTTTTCCTCCCTCTTCTCTAGTAGCAAGACCTATGCTGGGTATTCTCTAACAGCTTGTCTCCCTGTCTGATCTTCAAGTGGTATTAGAGAAGCTTCAGAAGCCCAGCGTGGGCTTGCCTAACAGCTGAGGGATGCCTTTCCTCCCTGTAGATCACATGACTTGGTGTGCCTGTCGAGTTGGCTGTCCTTTTCAAGATCAGTGCAGTGTGGGAGTTTTACCTACTATAACAGCTGCTGGGGATGACGCATCTCCAGAGAAACAATATACATGATAAGTAATGGTGGGGGGAGGGGAGCACTGTGTTCTCTCTTACTGTTTAGTATCCTCCTTTCCAAGTGATTATGCTCCTTTCAGACTTTTTAAAAACATCTTTAAACAGCACAGAACATCTTTAAAAGAAATGAAGTGATTTCTCCCCAGACCTTGTAAAATATCTGCACTCCTGGTAATTTGGGAAAGAGTCAACGGGCCCTGGTTCCTCTCCCAGCTCAGGCCATTCCATGAGTTTACTCTGGAAGAGCCCTGCGGTGACACAGTGAACAGTGCGGCTCTTGCACACTCCAGAGAAATGCGTCCATGATCTCTGCCACTCTGAAACCGCCGAGGGGAGAGCAGACTCATAGCTCATACAGTGATCGGATCTGTGTATGGGGCCTGTAAACTATTCACAGGTGAAGTACCACAGACTTTCACACTTTCTCCGAGAGCAACCTGAGAAGCAGACAGGGAAGAAACCAGCGCAGGACTTGCCACCTGGGGAGAGAAAAGGAATTGCCAATATAGTTGCTTTAAGAGTCCTATCCTGGAAGGATTATCTCCAGGGCCTCAAATGACCCCATCTCTAGGTTTCCTTGGAGAATGAACTGATTTTGAACTAAATCTCTAAGATGCTTCCCTAGGTCTGAGTGAGTACCTTGCCCTTGGCTTTTCTTAATCATGCCTACGGGAGAGGTGTATCTATCAGGGAGTCAGAATAGTTTAATGTGTTTACAGTCATACTTTGGCACTCCTTGGCTTCCGAACTCATCAAACCCTGTCAGCACTCAGCACTTGCTCACCACCCGGCACCCCTCTCAGGATGAAACGGAGGGAGACGTTAGTCTCACGGTAGCTCACAAACAGTTTAGTACTCGTTGGTTTCAGCACTCATCACGAGTTCCGGAACGAATTAATGACGGAACGAATTAATGACGAGTACCGAGATACCATTGTATTTATTTATCTGTCTCTACTGGTCTGTAAGCTCCTTAAGCTTTTCTTTTGGAGAGGGAAAGGGCTATCCTTTTTATTTATGTTAGTCAATTTTTTGAATAAGTAATGTATTTACGTGTTTCAAATATCAAAACTCTAAAACTATGTTTCAGATGTCTCACTTTCACCCTCTTCCCTGCTGTCTTTTGTATTCTTTCCTGTGTTTTTCATGCAAGTGAAAACATATGAAGATATACTCTCATTTCCCACCTTTTCTTAAAAAAAAGGTAACTGTATATACATTGCCAAGCACCTTGTTTTTTTAGTTAATGTATCCTGTACACATTTCTATATCAGTACATAAAGGAGCTTCCTTATTCTTTTTTACAACTATGTTACCTTGTATTGGACATACTATAACTTCTTTAATAAGATCCTTTTAAAAGAAATGAGTTGTGTTCATTCCTTTGCTATTGTAAACTAAGTCACAGTGAATGATTCTATACATATGTCATTTTGTTCATATGTAGTTGTGTCTATAGGATATTCCTAGAAGTGGGATTTTGGGGTCCAAGAGTAAATGTATTAACAATCTCCTTGAGTCTTGAATTCATCTCTATGTCTTCAGGATCTGGCTCCCATGGTACATAGACTCTTTACTCAGTAAATGATTTACTCTTTGAGGAAATATTTGGGAGGCACTTTCTCTGGGTTTCTGGCCAGTTTGCCCTGTTGGCGTGTCAGACCTATCCCAAGGCTGTAATAAACTCTCTAAGATGTGCCCAGCATAAGACAGCTATTCCATTAGAGATAACCTTCTATGAAAAAGACTTGGGATATTTCTATAACTAGACCCATACAAACGCACACATCATTTAGCTCTGTAAGAAAAAATACATCTTCAGAAACCAATGACTGCACCACTTTATTTGGCTCTGATGGCTAACGTCCTGTGAGTCAGAGTTTTGTCCTCCCTCTTTCTTCCTTTCTCTCCCACCTCAATTTTATTTCTTTCCAAATGTTAAAAAAAGTCATCCTATAGCCCATGATGTAAACACCACCTGTTATGACTAATTCCCTCTGGTCTCTCCCGGTTTTAGCTCCCCACTGTGACTGAAGTAGCCAAAAGCAGTGCCCAAGTGCCGGATTAACTACTACGGACAACTGTCGTCGTTACCTTAGACAAACTTAGCTCTCATGAGCTTTCATTACTCATTTGTAGAAGGAGGAAGTGAGGTATTAAAGTTGTAAGGTATCGTCTACACCTAAGGTTTATGATTTAAAGGATTAATTTTTCAACATACTGATTTCGTTTGATCCCTGTTGAGTTTCATTTTCTTTGACATTTCATAATTCACTAGCTCCTACTTCCACATAACTTTAGGGTTCAGTTTTGCTACTTGTCTTTTTACGTGGTAGGTCTTACATTATTTGATAGTGGAAATAACATGAGTTTTGTAACTTAACAGCGTCGTTTGAACCCTGCTCTGTAATTTACCAGCTCGGTGATCCTGGAAAAGGTGCTTGACCTCTCTGTGCTGGTTTTCCCATCTGTAAAATAGGATAGTAAAGTAACTACCTTATGAGGTGTAAGGATAAGTGGAAAAACATCGGGAAGTATTCCGTGCCAGGCCTTATGAAATTCAGTAAATGAGTGACAATACATACTGCTGAGCAGTGACATTGTGGGGGTGGGGGGTGTAACGGGCAGGCTTTTCCATTACTCTTCACCCATGAGCAGCTGCACAAATTAGAAAATGTGGAACATGTCACACATAGAATGAACTAAATACTTTTATATGGTTTTAATAATGATAAAGTGAAAACTCATAAACCTAGCACTCAAATCAGGAAAAAGAGCACTACCAGCCTCTTAAAAGCCCCAGTGAATTCATCCCTGTAGCATCGCCCTGCCTTTCTGTCCAGGGGTAACTCCTGCACCCTTTACTTGTGAAAGAGGCTTGGCACGGTGAACACACGATACGGTGTGCAGATGATGTGTTGTAGAACTGTGCGCCTGAAACCTGTATAATCTTGTTAACCAGTGTCCCCCCAGTACATTCAATAAAAAGGAAAAAATAGTTTTGTTACCAACTAATAGACACAGACAATAGGATGGTGGTGACCAGGAGAAGAGTGTGGTGGTTAGAGGGAAGGGAGGAGGGGAGGATGAGGAAGGTCAGGGGGGTCAAATACATGGTGACAGAAGGAGGCTAGACTTTGGGTGGTGAACACACAGTGCAACATACCGATAATATATTATAGCACTGTACACTTGAAACAATATAATGATATTAACCAGTGTCCCCCAATAAATTTAATTTAATAAAAAAAGTCATATTACCTTTGTATATTTCCATGAACAAATACTACTTAGTTTTGAAACTTAGTTTTGAAAAACTGAAAAGCAAGCACAAACCTAAATATGTAAGATACAGTACTTGCCACTATTAGGTGAAGATTCCTAGAAAATGATAATCTAAACAGAATCTCTGGATGAAACCTGGCTCCATCTTTCCCAAGAACACAGAGTCCACTCTGTGGAGGTCAGTGCACAAGGTCATGAGTGAGTCATGGGACTCAGAGGACAGCTACTGGGACAGCCGACAGACGTGTGGTCTGGACTACGTCTACAGTAGATATCTGGCAGAAATATGGCCTCTCCAGCTGTCAGGAGGACCCTGCCGGGTTAAAGCAGTGAGGTGAACTGAGTGTCCTCAGCTGATTCAGATAGCAGAGCAAAAAACTGATTTCCTCACCCATTGGCTAGACAAGTCGAAGTACAGATAATGTGGGATAGGCTCACCTTTTATTCTGTCTTCAATTAAAGAAGAATACACAGGTAGTCAGAATCTTGGTGATGACAGGCATTAAAATTATTCTGTTCTAGTCTGTGCAGAGTATAGCTCATATCTAAGGTCGTTCTGACCCTAGTTCTTAGTATCTCTCTACTTTTTACCTGTGTCTCTGTGTCTCTGGAAGCTTATAGCACCATCTCTTGCCTTGGGATTCTGAAATTGCACAGTGCCATGCCTGCATCTGCGTCTGTTTCCATCCCTTGTGCTGTGTACTTCATAGGCCCTTTCCATCCAGCAGCTCATGTCCCTGAATTCCAGTAAATTTTCTAGAAATTTTGTGTTGATGACTTCCTCCCATCTGCTTTTTCTGTCCTTTTTTCCTTTAGGTCCTCTATTACTCAAAAGCCAGACTTTAGGAACTCCTATTTTATTTTTTGCACTCCTACTTTCCATTTGTTTGTCCTTTTTCTCTATATTTTAGAGAATTTCCTCAAAACCCTTCTTTTGACCTTCTGTTGAGGATTTTATTTCTAATACGCTTTTCACTAATAAGAATTTTTCCCTCTAAATATTTATTTTTTACAGCACCATCTTATTTCCTGATTGTACTCTCATCTCTCTGAGTAAATTAATGGTAGGTTTTTTTTATTTCCATTGCATGATTTCTGATTCTTCCAAGTCATTTTTGTGTATTTGTTTTGGTTTCTGTCTTCCATACTGAAATCACCTGGCAGCTTGTTCACTCACATACTGTCTGTGGGCCTGGACTTCAGGTGGGTTTTAGCTGGAACACTGACGCCTGGCCTTTTCATTGGCCGTTTGGCTTCCTCATAGCATGGTTTCCTCACAGCATGGATTCCAAAGGTGAGCATCCCCAAATAGACAGGCAAGCAGAAATTTTATTGCCTTTCATACCTAGTCATACAGCATCACTTCTGCAACTTTTATGAGCAGGGAGCCACTATGTCTGGTCCATATTCAAAGGTAGAAGAATTAAACTCCATCTTTTAATGAGAGGAATATCCCAGAATTTATGGACATATTTAAAAACCATATAATGTGAATGTAAAATGTACATTCAGGAAGAGAAGCCAGGTCTTTGATTCTTCAGAATTTTTTTCTGATACAAAAAGGCGTCACTAAAATCAGGTGCATAGACGATAGGTGCATGCTAAGTTCCCACGCTTCTGCAGTCTATTATAGGTCATTACATCGTTCACCCCAACAATAGTTTTTAAACTTTTTTGATTGGCTTGTAAGTCCTGTCTGTTTTGTTTTTCAGTAGTTGTAGAGGTAGAAGTTAGAAATGATGAAACCTATTTTTGTTATTTTTTATTTTCATGGGAAAACACTATTTGAAAAGCAAGCGTTTTCTTAGAGCATCATTACATTAAGCTGCTCTGAGTAAACACATCCATACAGCACCATTTCCCTGAAGTAGCCCTTGAAGTTCTCTGGAACCTTGGGAATGACTGGTTTGGGCCATTTCTTTTTTTTTTTTTTCATCACGTCAGAACTGAGGCCTCAAGGAGTTCCAGTGACTGGTCTGAGGCTATGAAAGTTAGTGACTTGTCCATCAGTAGGACTCAGTACCTAACTTCTATGGCTGGTGCTTTTTTCAGATGAGATTGGGTGCGTTCAGGTTGGTATGGCCATAGACTGGTGCTGTTTTCATTACTTATTTAATTACAAATTATTTGAGATGAAATTTAATTTAAGGCATAGCATTTTGCAAGAGTGTGTCAACAGCAGCGAACCTTTTCTGTCAGCATTTCCTTTCCAGCAGTAGGGGGATAAGGAGCGGAGGCCCAGGTTCCTCTTCCTGAACAACCCAACCGGCACAGAGACTCTCATTTTCCTCTGATGCGGCTGTTGTCACCTGTGCTGGCCGGCCAGGAATGGTCTTCAGTCTCCTAATCATGTGGCCAGTTTCAAATGTCTGTCTTCCTTTTGGAAGCTACAGTGTGGAGAGTTATGTATTACTAGTTTTCAACTAGAATCAGCCTATAATACAGCGCCTTGAAAACACTGAGCTGGTAAATTTGCCTGATAATCTCAGACCCTTATACATAGTTGTATTATGATCTTCACATTTTTAAAAGTATACTGCCAGGCCCTACCATAATTTTACTCTTCTTGCACTGGCTCCAAGTGTTTTACTTAATGTTTCTAAGCAACCAACTAAAATTGGCAACACTATATTAAAAGACAGGGAAAGTGATTACTGCTTATCATTTTAGCACAGAGCGTTCCCATGTATTGGCTGAATGAAAACTAAATGACAGGTTTTCACTGATAAATATATTTTGGCCTTTTTCAGTGTGTTACAATATTCTATATTGCAGAGAAAGCTCATATGGTGGAACAAAGATTTGCCTGTTCTATTTATAATATTACTTTGAGATTTAATTAATCTCTCACCAACACAGTTATTGATTTTCTCTTTTGAATTAGAGTTTAATAACCATCTGGGAGAACAAGCTGAAAGCCTGTCTCTGGAAACAATGCCTTGATATTCAGGAACATAGAGCAGCTGTGAGCTGTTATTCTTCCTTTCTTAATAGCTGAATGTCACATCCTGTAGTTTGGCTTTCATTCAGTAATGTGAGCAAAGGATTCTGCTTTATTTCTGACTCAAGTTCCATTAACGTAGTACGTTAACATTTTACATTATGCTGCAGTCCAAGTTACCCTCTGAACTGAAAATAAACCCCATCTGGCCCTCTGGTTCTAACCTCATCCGGAATCCTCTTGGCATGGCATTACTATTTCTCCTGTGTAAGAATTTCACCACTCTAAGGCTTTGCCAAAATCCAGTTCTCTTCCTAATTAGATTTCACTCTTCCACCTCAGCATGGTATTAATAAAAATGAGTGGGTATGAAAAGGTGCATATATGCTCTGTGAGTGAATAAGTTAATTTATATTTGAATGAGTCTGTTTGTATCTAATCGTGGGTGTTTCCAGCCAGGTTGGGAAAGGTGTGTGTGGGAAGGCATAGGAAAGGATAAGTCTGCTGAAGAGGAAGAGAAACTAGAGGAGCCTCAAAAGATAATTGTAACAGGACTGGTTGGTGTTGGAGAAGGAGACTGTCATCTATTTCTTCTCCATTAATAAAGATTTTCAAGCACAATTCATAAGAAATCATTTGTTGAAATAGCTGATTGAGCTAAACCATCCAATTTGTGCTTAAAGTAAAAATTACTAAAAATTGGGCATTTCCATGTTTAATAAAGGTGTAAAAACCAATTATAGAACTGAATTAAAGAAATTTAATGATCTGTTTTATATCGTCAGCTCATTGCTCTCTCTTAAAACTGATGAACAGTGAACCTCAGTGTGACCCACAGACTAGCAGCTGATATCAGCATCATCTGGGAACATGTGAGAAATGCAAATTCTGGGGCTCCAACCCAGCTCGACTGAGTCATAAATTTTGGGAGGAGAGCCTAATAATCTAATTTAACAAGCTCTCCAGGTGATTCTGTCATAAAGTTTGAAACCAGTGCTGTTGAGTATAAGAAATTGGTATCTCTGTACTATCTTATAATATGAAATTTACTTTAATATGTATCCTAACACCAATGACATGTATTAGTCTATTGAAGTCAGTGATAGACCCTAAGGATAGATGCTTGACTAGGAGAGTGGATAAGAAGGGAAGGAAGACCGGATAGTTATGTTACTGCTGTGATGATTGATAGAGGTATGTTTGCTTATTTGACAATACATCCTGATTACATTAGAATAGAATTAAATTCTGGATATATACATTTCATTATTGTAGAATTTAGAATCCATAAGATATTAATCTATTCTATTGATTTGGAAGTATTAATACTTGAGGAAATACAATAACCAATGCAATAAAATGCTTAGAGGATTTTGGGCTCAGCAGCACAATGAGAGGACAGGAATTAGTGAACTGTAATATAAAGCAATGGAAATTACCCAATCTGAACAATGGAGAGAAAGTAGATTAGAAAGAAAAAATGAATCACTTGGAGACCTGTGGGACTATAACAGAAGATGGTGCATTCTTGTCTTTGGAATCTTGGAAGAAGAGGAAAAAGAGAGTAGGCTGAAAAGGTATCACGGAAGTGACTGAAAGCTCCCTGCATTTGTCCAAGAGACATAAACCTATAGGTTCAAGAAGCCGCGCAAACCCCATGCAGCACAAACCGAAAGAAATCCACATCAGGGCATATAATTAAATCTCTGAAAACTAAAGACAAAAAAATGTTGAAAAATAGCCAGAGAAATATGATGCCTTATCTTAAAGGGAAAAAACATTCAAATAACAGCAGATTTCTCATCAGTAACCGTGGGGGCCAGAAGGAAGTGGCTGCAAGAACTGCCAACCGAGAAGAATCCTATACCTGGCAAAAATGTTTTCAGGTACGGAGGGGATATCAAGATGTTCTTGATGAAAGAAAAGTAAGAATTTATTGCCAGTAGACCTATGCTAAAAGAATGCATTTAGAGCTTCTCTAAACAGAAAGGAAACAGTAAAAGAAGAAACATTGAAACATCAAGAAGAACAAGATAAGCAAAAAATAGCTAAATACAATAGACTTTCCTTTTCCTTTTGTGTTTTCTAAGTGATGGTTAACTATGGAAACAACATTATAATAGTGCTGTGGTTCTACATGTATGTAAAGAAAATATTTAAGATGGTTCTAAACAGAGAACAGTAAAGAGATATAAAAGGAGGTATGATTTCAACTGGTAAAATGATGGCACCGGTAGACTATGGTAAGTTATGTGTATATAATGTAGTATGTGGAGCAGCTTTTCAGAAACACTGCAGATAAATCAAACTGGAATTCTAAAGTGTTCAAGGGATCCACAGGAAGACAGGAAAAGTAAGAGAAAACAAAAATGAAAATGAAGACTTAAGGCCTAACATATCAATAATTAACAAATGGTCTAAAAGTATAAGCAGGAGAAATCACCAAAACCGTAAGGTCTCCATGGTGTTAGCTCTGGGCAGGTGTAAGCAGAAGGACGCATCTGAGAACCGGAGACTGCAAAACAAGCAGCAGGTACTCACTGGAGAGCTGAGCAGGCCGGTCTAACAACAAGGACTGACTGACACTGGAAGGGTTCCACCCAGAGCAGAGAACGCAGAGGGCCCGTGCTAAATCAGAAGGGAGCTCGTGAATTCTCAAAACTGACTAACTAACTAGAGCCCTCCTCCAGGCCAGGGCCCCATACTGAGATTAAATTTGATTAATTCAAGCAGCATTGGGACAGTAGAGACTAAGGACTGAGGGAGGGTACCTGAATTAGAAGTGGAACCGGGGAAACGGGGCCTGGAAATCTCAAAAAGCAAGCTACCGTGTTTATGGATTCCACATAAAACCAGAAAGGGGGCCTAACCTCCTTCTACAAGTTTGGGAAAAGTAATTTCAAATAATATTGGCAACAGAAAAGGAGCAAAATCAAATTCTATAATTTTTAATTACAAAATGTATTGTAATAAAAGAGAAAATAAGAAAGAGCAACAACCCCTTGAACAATGACTGCACACCAGAAACAGCTACAAAAACAGATAAAACCCTACTTCAAGAGGGGCTAAACCCTACTTCATTAAGAAAATGTGGCACTTGGAAGAACACAGAATTGTAAAAACTGAGAAGTGAGGTGACAATAAAGGAATTAGAAATATTTTAAAGAGTAAATTAGTAGGAACACAAAAGTAAACAAACATAAATGCCTTAAATGAACTAGATGAAAAGGTGGAAATGTTTAATATGTAAAAAGAAATGAAGAAAGAAATAAAAAGAATTCGAGGAAATTAAAATCGAGATGGGCAGAATCCGACACACAGGTAGTTGGAGCAAGAAGGGCTGGCGACCCTGTTTCTTGACTGATCAGTGGTTTCAGAGGGGTTTGCCTTGTAATAATTCACTAAGCCACACATTTGTTTTATGAAGTTTTTATATATTTGTTTTATTTTATAATTAAAAGGTTATGAAGTACAACAAAAATAATGAATTGACAACTATTTGCAAAAATGAAAATAAAAACATCAAAATTTCATGCAAATTGAAAAACATTTCATGAAAATGCTAAAACTCCCTCAAAGAATTGCTGAGAATGCAAATAAGTGATTTGGGCATATTCAAAGAGCTAATGAATGTTAAAAACATTGAACATCACTGAAATATTCCCTGAAAGACAGCTTTTGGGAAAAAAGAAAGGGTAAGAAACTCTGTATTACATCTGTAGATAACTTTCACTATAAGGTGCAGCCTCGTGTCTGTTGTGGGAGAAGTCGGGGTTGGGGGAACAGACCTTCCGGTGAATGCCCTTCACCATGGTAGGTTTTTCTGTCATAGGACCCCAAGGTGAATGCAATACAAAATAATTTCTTTTTGTTCGTGTTGAACTAGCCTGGCATTTTATAATTTGGAAAATTTTTATGATTAATTACATCGAATACTTTTTTTTATACTTCACAGTGAAAGACCCACCACCAGTTTGCCTTGATGTTAGACAAAAGCAGCGTATCTCTACAGATGATGCAGTATCTTCCGAAACGAAGGCCCCAGCTCCTCCAGAACCTGCCCTTCCTATCCAGCCCAAAACTATGAAGGACTTTCAGTAAGTGTCAGCTCACTATTATATAAAGACATATAGTCATCTGCATGTCAGTACTTTCTATAATATATTTTGTGTGAGAAATTGAATTTGTGGATCATTATAAGGTATTAGCCAAGAGTGAAGACACAAAAGACTAGATGCCTCAAGTGGAAGGGGAAAACAAATGTATAAGTAACAGGTATGGGGTAAATAATGTTACAGCAGAAGAAACATTAAATAAGAGAATATGAGTCAAAACAGGGAAAGCAGGAGATAAAGGTAGTGGCAAAATAATAGCATGCTTCCTTTTTAAAAAATAAGGTTTCATCTACCGTGTGACACATAAACGATAAAAGCTGTGTCACTACCAAAAAAGAACCCAGCTGGATATTTGAAGGACCAAGGCATAATGAGAAAACAGAGACAGAATGTAAATAAGATCTCTTGAGAAGTTTGGCTCTGAAGTGAAGGAAACAGTGTGAATTTTAAGGAGCATGTCAAGAAAGAACTTTTTAAAGACCAAGTAAATGGGCAAGTTGAAGCTGAATTAATATCCTAATCTAATTAAGAATTGTAAATCCGAAAACCTTGTTTACATTAACTGGAACATATTTCTGTATTCAGCGTTAGTATTTCAAATGGCATGTTAATCACATTTATTTTTGAAGAAGTAATGCTATTTTATCTAAATAATATTTCCTTCCATTAAGGTTAGTGTATGTTTTCATTTTAGGGAAGATGTAGAAAAAGCTAAGTCATCAGGAGATTGGAAAGTGGTACATGATTTTTACCTAACAACATTTGATTCTTTCCCAGAACTAAATGCTGCATTTAAGGTAATAATACATAAACACATTTTTAATTTTACTCAATACTTTTTCACCCCAGTCTGACTTAAGCAACTGTTTACAAGTATATGTATGTATTACTTTATGAAATTACTTGTATCACAAATAAATATTACTTAAGTGATATCTCAAAGATTTTATTTGTACTAAATATTAATATTTAACTCCATTATTTCAGTTCTAAAAGAATGTTATTATAATCTTATACATTCATTTTGAGTTTTAGCAATTTTGCTCTAAAAGTTCTTTTTTATCATCACACTAAAAATATTAGAAATTATGAAGGAGCAGGTTCATATATTACTAAGAACAGTCCTTAAAATGTTATATACACTTAATTCTCTAACTGACTTTGCAGAAAGATGCCACCACCTCATTTAATACCATTGAAGACTCTGGGATTAATGCTAAATTTGTGAATGCTGTATATGATGCCTTACTTAATACTGTAAGTATGATTTATGAACCCAAGCAAATAGTATCATTCTTTGTCTCACGCATTTCAAAAACAACTACACAGATACAAAAATCACTGACACAAATATTATAAAAATCATTCTGATATAATTTTGTAGTAAATTTAGTTAGATTGTTTTTATTTGTATAACTAAATGAGAGTTAAGTAGAAAACACATTTATGTCCAGTCCTGGTTTAGGAAGGCTTGCTAAAGTAAAATTAAGCTTTACATAAGCAAAAGGAAGTAAGTTATTTGACTGTATCGGCATTGCACTGACTCTAAAGATGAGTGTTTGTCAGACTTTATCATGTGTCAGAATCACAGGAAGGGCTTCGTAAAGTACAGTTTTGGATTCAGAATGTCCAGGATAGAGCCCAAGAATTTGTGTTCCTAACAAGCTCCCAGGATATGTTGATGCTCCTGTTCCAGGGACCACATTTCGAGAGCCCCACTGCTAGAGACCTGTTTGTGAGGAACCTGCGTCCTTTCAGTCCATGTGCATGGTGTTGCCTTCCAGCTACCTAAATCCTACTTAATTTCTCTTGGTAATGCTTTGCTCTTTTCTGAGTAAAGGTTTGGCATATCTTGTTACATATATTTCTAAGTACTTGATTTTTTTTTGCTGGTATTGTAATTTCATTTTCCAATTGTAATTAGTATATGGAAACACTTTCATGTATTTTTCTTTATTTACCTTGCTAAATTCACCCACTCTTATAGTACATCACCGGATTTATTTGGAATTTCTATATAGACAATCATATTGTTTGTGTAAATGAGTTTTATCTCTTTCCAATCCTTGAATGTGTGTGTGTATATATATATATGGTTATAAGCATTTGCCTTATTGAACTTGCTAGAATCTGTTGTACAATTTTGAATAAAGTAAATAATAGCACAACATCTTTGCTTATTCCTGATCTCAGTACTTCACTATTAAATATATGAAAGGGTAGTTAATAACCTTTGTCAGAGAAATAAAGATAATATTACACATCCATTCAGAATTAGTAAAAAAAAAAAAAAAAAAAAAAAAATGTTTAGAACCTTACCAGAGGAGTTCTAGCCAAGATGGAGGCATAGGTAGAAACACTTTGCTTCCTTGCACAACCAAAAGAAGGATAACAACTTATTTAAAATCAGTAAACAACCAGAAGTACCAGAAAATCAAACTGCATGGAATTCCGACAACCAAGGAGTTACAGAAACGTTCACAGAGACCGGTAGCAGGGGCGGAAACAGGAGACAGTCATCGAGCAGAGAGGACACACAGCAAGGCAGTGAACCGAGCAGGCAAGGCAGGGTTGGCTGAATGGGAAACTAAAGACTGAAAGCTAGCTGCAAAATACTGTGGGGGTTTCCACGGCAGGAGAAACTCCCAGTCTCACAGGAGAGTTTGTTGGAAAGTGGGGATAGAGCGGAGCAAGCGAGTGGCATTGTTCCCTCTCTGACCCCTCTCCCACAGTGACACAATGCAGCAAAGAGGGTTGCCTCATCCTGGTGAACACCTAAGGCCCCACTCCCTTACAACTTAACAGGTGCGCTGAGAAATGAAATATGGTCCAAATGAAAGAACAGACCAAAACTCCAGAAAAAGCTAAGTGACGAGGAGACAGCTTATCTCGTGCAGAGTTCTAAACACTGATAATTGGGATTCTCACAGAAATGATTGAGCTCTGTCACAAAATGAAAGAAGAAATGAAGGCTACCCAAAGTGAAGTAAAGAAAAATATATAGGGAACCAATAATGAAGGGAAGGAAACTGGGACTCAAATCAACGATTTGCACCAGAAGGAATACATAAACATTCAACCAGAACAGAATGAAGGAATAAGAATTCAAAAAAAATGAAGAGAAGCTTAGGAACCTCTGGGACAACTTTAAATATTCCAACATCTGAATCATGGTGCCAGAAGGAGAAGAAGAAGAGCAAGAAATGAAAAATTTATTTGAAAACATAATGAAGGAGAACTTTCCCAATCTGGCAAAGGAAATAGACTTCCAGGAAGTCCAGGAAGCTCAGAGTGTCCCAAAGAATTGTACCCAAGGAGGAACACATCAACGCACATCATAATTACATTACCCAAGATTAAAGATAAGGAGAGAATCTTAAAAGCAGCAAGAGAAAAGGAGACAGTTACAAAGGAGTTCCCGTTAGACTATCAGCCGATTTCTCAAAAGAAACCTTACAGGCAAGAAGGGGCTCGAAAGAAGTATTCCAGGTCATGAAAGGCAAGGACCTCCATCCAAGATTACTCTATCCAGCAAAGCTATAATTTAGAATGAGAGGGTAGATAAAGTGCTTCCCAGATAAGGTCAAGTTAAAGGAGTTCATCATCACCAAGCCCTTATTATATGAAATGTTAAAGGGACTTACCTAAGAAATAGAAGATCGAGAACTATGAACAGTAAAATGACAACAAACATAATTATCAACAACTAAACCTAAAAAACAAACTAAAACTAAGCAAACAACTAGAGCAGGAACAGAATCAGAGAAATGGAGAGTTTTCAGTGGGGAGGGGGAGAGGAAGAACGGGGGGAAGGTACAGAGAATAAGAAGCATAATTGGTAGGCATAAAATAGACAAGGGGGAGGTTAAGAACAGTAAAGGAAACAGAGAAGCCAAAGAACTTATATGTACAACCCATGGACATGAACTAAGGCGGGGGGTTGGGGGGAATGCTTGAGGGTAGAGGATCCAGGGCAGAGGGGAGACAAAGGGGAGAAAAAAAATAGAACAACTATAATAGCATAATCAATCAAATATACTTTTTAACAAAGGGGGGACCTTACCAGAATTGGCAATATTGTGGAGCAACTAGAACTTTCATGGCCTGATTAGGTTGGGATAAACTAGAGCAATCACTTTGGAAAACTGCTTGGCATCATTGCTAACACTTAGTATGTGCGTACTTGTGACCCAAAAGCTCCACTCCTGGGACGCTTCTCTGACTTCTGACTTGGAATGAGGTTGATGTGTTATAGGCACTGCAAAACTACAAATCTACAACATGAGGGGAAAATGTACAGACAGAAAAAAAAAACCTAGCTATACTTCACATGATACTATAACCACACTTAAGAAAAAAAAAGAAAACTAAGCCAAGTAACTTTTATACACAGTAGTTTATATAGCTTTGGTCTAAAGATTTTTAAAAGTCTATAAACAAATCTTCAATTTTCCTTAGTTTTTGGTGTTAAGACATCATAACCATGGGATTTTAGTAGATGGACATGCGTGTGTGTGTGTGTGTTTATTCTCTGACCCTGTTCACTGAAAGGGCCTGGAAGCAGTAACACCCAGTAGCAATGAGCACCTGAGCATACATGGTTTCTAAACACCATTCCGCACAGAGAGGAGTAAGAGCTCCCTAGAGAAATGGCTCATTGCAGGACTGAGGGAAAATACAAGATGAACACATCTAGTTTTTACCATTAAAATGATGTTGGCTGTGGGTTTTCTGTAGATGTTCTTTATCATATTTAGGAAATTCCCCTGTATTCCTAGTTTTTCTTTATCATGAATGGGCTTTAGATTTTTTCAGATACTTATGCATCTATTGATATGATTATATGATTTTTCTTCTTTGGCCTATTGATGTGGTGAATTACATTAATTATTTTCAAATGTTGAGCCAGCCAGTCTTGCATATGTGGAATAAATACCACTTGGTCATGGTGTGTAGTTCTTTTTATACATTGTTGGATTTGATTTACTAATACTTTGTTGAGGGTTTTTACATCTGTGTTCAGGAGAGATACTGATCTGTAATTTGTATCTTGTAATAGTATCTTTGGATTGTTGTTAGGATAATGTTGACCTCATAGAATGAGTTAGGAACTATTCTGTCTGCTTCTGTCTCTTGGAAGAAATTGTAAAGAATTGGTACCCATCCTTTCTTAAATTTTCAGTAGAACCCACCAGTAAAATCTCCTGGGCCTAATATTTTCTGTTTTGGAAGGTTATTAATTATTGATTTAGTTCCTTTAATAGACACAGACCTATTCATATTATCTATGTCTCCCTGTGTGAGTTTTGGGAGATTGTATCTACCAAAGACTTGGTCCATTTTATCGAGGTTTTCAAATTGTGGGCATAGAATCGTGCATAATCGTTCTTTGTTACTCTTTTAATGTCCGTGGGCTCAGTAGTGGTGATCCCACTTTCGTTTATGATATTAGTAATTGCTGTCTTTTCTCTTCCTTTCTTGATTAGCCTGGCTACAGGTTTATCAACTTTATTAACCTTTTCCAAAAACAGCATTTGTTTCATTGATTTTTCTCTATCAGTTTTTTATTTTCAATTTTATTGATTTCTGCTCTAACCTTTATTATGTATTTTCTTTTGCTTACTTAGGATTTGCTTTCTTGTTTTAATATCCTAAAGTTGAAAGCTTAAATTGTTGATTTTAGATCTTTTTTTCTGAAATACTTATTATTCACTGTGTTTGCCGTATCCTACAAATTTCCATTAGTTGTGTTTTCACTTTTTACACAGCTAAACATAGGTTTACAATATGATCCACCAGTCACACCCTAGTTATTTACCCAAATGATTTGAAAACTTAGGTCCACCAAAAACCTGCACACAAATTTTATAGCAGCCTTATTCAAAATTGCCAAAAATTGGCAGCAACCCAGATGTCCTTCAATAGGTGAATAGATAAACAATCTTTAAAAAGTCACATAAGTAGCTAATGCTGATTATCTTACGGTTTTCTTTTGCCTACAGCCTCAAGACATTCAGAAGACAGTATTAAAGGGGACCATTAACAGCCTGTTACGAGAATGGAAAGGGTAATTTTAGCTAGTCAAAATAAAGTTAATTTATACATCTTATGCATGTTTAATACATATGTATGTATTTTATTCTGAGTCAGTTTTCATTGTAATAAAAATATAGGTGAGAAAGAAGTTATAAACCATGTTTTACAAAGATTTTTAACTTGCGATTTGTGACTTCTCAGGAGAATTCATAGGTGGGCTTCAGAGGATCTCTGAATCCTCTAAAATTGTGCATAAAATTTGTTGTGTACAGACATATGTGTTATACAGATAAGGCCTGGGTAGTTACATGTAACCTAGGATGAAATAACATGAGCATTCAATTTAGCCTTGGACTTCCTAGTAGAAAAATTTTTTTCTTTTGTTTTACAGATCCTCACCTGAGGATATGTTTATTGATTTTAGAGAGACAGGAAAGGAGAGAGAGAGAGAGAGGGAGAGGGGGAGGGGAGGGGGGAGGGAGAGGGAGAGGGAGAGGGAGAGAAACATCAATGTGAGAGAGAAGTGTCAATGGGTGCCTCCCATCCACACCCTGACCTGCGATCAAACCCACAGCCTTTTGGTGTGTAGGACGGCGCTCCAATCAACTGAGCCACCTGGCCAGGGCCAGAGCAAGTTTTTTTTATTTCTAATATAAGAAAGTGTAAGTTTAGCTACTGAGATTTTTTTCTTATAACTAAATATTGAATCATCTTATAACGAATGATGGGCAGTACAACTGATAATCTTTTGAACTGTGAATATGTAGAAAACAAAAATATACTTTTAAAAGTACATATTATTTAAACAGCACTATAATTTAAATAATAGCTGCTATTAAAGCCATATGAATACCATTAAATTATAATTCAAATATTTATTTTAAGCTAGTTTAAAAATATTACCAAACTAGAATAATGTCAACTGTACCCTATATATTTTAATAACATTGTTCTGATTTTCAAAGAAATTCCAGATTACAGAAAATGTTAAAAGTGACTAGAGGGGAGAGGGGAGGGAATTTCAGGGGAACTTCAGGGGAGAAGGGAAGGGTTTACAGGAATAAATACAAAGGACACATGGACAAAAACTAGGGGTGTTGGAAATGGGAGGGAGGAGGGGAGGGGTGGGTGGGTGGGCTGGAATCGGAGCAAAGGATAGAAACTGTACTGAATAATGATTAAAAATTTAAAAAAGAAGTCAGAGTAGTATAAAAAAGGGAAAATGTTTACATTTTGCAGATTTTGTCTAGTCATCTTTTAAAATAATTGAAATCATAAAATTTCTTGTGATTTTTTAAACTTAAACAGTATTTTTCCTAATTTATCATTCCAGTAATATATTTGCATTTTCCTTGAATTTTATATTTCCGGTTGAACAAATAAAAATGAAGAGAGAATTTTCGACTGTAAAGAGAATTCTTAGGAGAATGAGGAAGTCTGAGGGTCTGAAACTGCTGGGATCTCAGGCCCCTCTAACAGACAAGCCTGCAAAGCTTCCTTTCTCTGCTCTTCGAAAGAGTGTCCAAGACCAATGAAAATGACAGTCTGATGTGACTTATGTATCAGAGGAGCATGTGGTCTTTACCTAAAAATCTTGTTCTATTTTAGATTTATTATAACAGCAACAAGATCTAGTTTATTGACTATTATGGGCTAGGCACCTTCCTGACAATTTTACATGTATTTCTCATTGAATCTTTACTACAATACTGTGAAATAGGAAATATGATTATTTTCACTTTACACTTGAGAAAACTTAATTTATAGAGAAGTTAAGTAAATTGCCAAAGTTAACCCAGTAAGTGCCTCAGTCAGGATTAGAACCCAGGCAGCTTGGCAGAGAGCCTGGGATCTTAACCACAATTCTATACCCAGAGTTGTATACTGTACTGAAATACTAGTGCATGGGACAGAAAATTGGAAATTGTAAAGGCACAGCGACTAAATGGAAAAAAGTAGGACTTTCTGATCACTGGAAATTTTAATATTTATGAATTGCCTTGAGCTTTTAAAAATATTTTCAAATATCATTTCTAAAACAAAACATTAGTCCCATTGAGAAAATAGTCTGGAAATTATGTAGACTATTATAGACAGAAATAGTTTAGATTTGGTTTAAACTTAAATAATTTAAATCATTATGCAATTCAGGTAATTATTCCACAAAGAAATACTACTAATTAAAAATGTTTATCTATAGAAATATATGTATGTATTTTTTTCTAATTTTAATACATGTGACATATTTCAGATTATGTAAATCTCTACATTGTAGCTTTATGTTTTGTAAAGGTCATCTAGTATATTTTGGACAGTGATTTATGTTTTCATATTTGTTTTTTAAGTATAAAAGAAAAGTAGATCAATACTTGGTCATTTTATTTTCTTAAGGGGAATTCAAGGAGATACTTGGAGATAAACCATTTTTTCCCCAACATTTAATATTGAGAAATTTCAAACTACAGAAAAGTTAAAGAAAATGAAAATTCATTCACCCTTCACCTGGATTCACTAGTTGTTAATTTTTGCTTTTGTTTTCCCTCTCCGTGTGTACTGTTTTTAAAGTAAATGAAAGATGTCATAACACGCTTCACCCCTAATTACTTCAATGCATGTTTCCTAGCAACGTTTTTTCTCTGCAACCATCATACCGTATCACACCAAACACGTCGAACATTCAGTTAACAATAAGTACTCTTTAAAAAGTAGTCCACACTTCCATTTCCCCCGTTTTCTCAAAACTGTTCTTTATTACCTGGGTTTTATTTTTCAATCCAGGATGCAATCAAGGATCATAAATTGCATCTGGTTATCATACAGGTGAACAAACCATCTGTAATCCAAGAAGTTACTTCCGAGTATTTGCGAGTGTATTAGATAGCTCTTGAAAGGGCGAGTAACACTCATCAGCTTTGGGAATAACAAAACCTAGCTCAGGTGTGAAAATCCAAATTGATGTGAAAAAATCAAAATTTAGTTATTTTTCAGAGGTATTCAAAATATGATTTTCAAAAAAATTTTTTTATTTTTATTTTTAGAGAGAGGGAAAGGGAGGGAGAAAGAAAGGGGGAGAAATATTAGTGTGAGAGAGAAACATCGACCAGTTGCCTCTCGCAAACACCCGAACTGGGGACCGAACCCGCAACCCAGGCACGTGCCCTGACGTGGAATCCACCTGGCAGACTTTGAGTTTGCAGGACGACGCCCATCCAGGCCACACCGGTCAGGGCCAAACATGATTCTTTTAATTAGAAATACACTAGGTGAATTCAAAGCGTGATTTGGTTTGCAGGCATTTCTACATCTGGGTCTTCAGTAATAGACCTGTAAAAACACAAGCATATTTCTTCTTTCAATGCACAAATATTTTCTGAGATTTCAGTTACCCTTTATTAAAACAAAGTCATAAGTATTCTAAAATTGTTCATTATTTTTCAGACTCTTAACTGTTTCCAGAGTTAGACATGATATTTACCTCATAAAATGTAATAGCCTACTCAGTTTTTAGGTATCTTCAGAACCAGCCTAAAGTAGGCACAAAGGAACCTATATTCTCAGCATATTATGGATAGTTACTGCCTCAATAGTAATACATACTAATTTGGGTCTAGTTTTTGCCTTTTATCAATTCAATTCTCACAGAAACATTTATTGATCATTTTTTATTATATACTGTAACCTCTAGTCAATTATGCTTCTTTTTCAGTCCACGAACAAAAGATGATCTTAGAGCATATTTTATACTTTTACAGGTAAGAGAGCAAAAATTTAGTTGTCTAATTCAGATCTCAACCTACGCATAGATAAGTGAAATGATATCAAATATTAAGTAGTGTTTTGAGCAATATTACTGATGCTTTTTAGGTTATAGTTACTTGTAACTAGAGAATTAAAGGTATAATAGATAAACAGATAAACTTCTTGCCTCCCTGCTGTGGTATTCGGGGACACACAGAATGGAAGTATATCTTCCTCTTCCAGTCAGTCTCCTTTCTTGTAATTAGAATCAGTGGGCTCCAAAACTTGTCTTCTACTGAATATTTTCTGAGTAGTAGGTTTCTAACTTTTCTGTGTATTTTCAATAAATGCTTAAGTTAGAATATGAATGGAAAAATCAAAACGGTTGTTTATATTTGTGAAAGCAAACATGATGAACTTTTTCTTCTTGAGAGCTACAGGTTCATAGAAAAAAATAAGGTCTACACAAATGAAAAGCAATTTTTAGTTCTTATTGTCTTTTTAAGAAAGAATTATCTTATTACCATAGCTAACATACCACATTTGTGTCATTCGTTACAATTTAGAAAAGATGTTCATATATATTATTATCTCATTTAAAGAAAAGAAAAAATACTAAGTAAGATACAGTGTTTAGTTCAATGTTGTGTCCAATAAAAGGAAACATACAGGATAGGGTTAGAGAAGCGGGAAGAGAGGAAAAAATAAAGTGGGGGAAAAGGGAAAAGAGACAAAAGGTAGTTGAGAGACGTAAGGAGGGCAAATAGAGAGGAGGAGAAAGGCAAAATTAGAAAAAAGGTAATGTATATGTAGAGATAGCGAGTGCTGATAAACAGCCTGCAGCCCGAGAGGTTGAGTACTGTACACTGGCAGTAAGCTCTGCGCTCTCAGACCCAGATCTGTCTTAATTCCCAAGCCCATGCTCTTCCCACTCATCCACAGTGGACATCCAAGTCTCCGTGGGTAGTTGAATAACTAAACAAACAGATGATTGTTTTAAAGGATTTCACCTAGTTTTTCATAACCTCAAATTTCGTTTTCTGAACTTAACCACTTAGCTCATTAAATTCAGTGTTTTTCCTTCACGTGTTAACAAAATTTTAACACAATTACCTTTAATATCTTTTTCAGAATCCTCAGTTTAATAACACATCTACGTACGTCATCTATGCTCACTTGCTACGACAGATAGCCGCCTTAGTGGAAGCTGACCATCATTTCTTAGTTCACTGGTTTAAAAAGTAAATCATTCTGTCATATTAAGAACTTTTATAATCTTACAGTTTTACGTTTGATGTTAGTAAAATATATGAAATGTGTTCGGTCTTTAGAAATGATACTCATACGTCACAGTGCCTCAAAAGGCACTTACAAGCATATATTTTAGTACTATGTAGAGAATAATTAAAAATCTGTTTCTAATGTAAGTAACCATTTTGCTCATGCAAGCTATTCTTGAGCTTTCTGTACACTGCTTTTGCTTTTACACGTTCCTGTCACTGGTTTTTATATATCTCAAAGATGGTGACTGCATTCGTTCGGGCATTAGTATTTTAATTTTTGTCTTCTTATTTCCTCTCTGCATATGAATAAGAATTTTACTGCTACCACACGGGGCCTTTTCCTTCCCCAAAGCATCATTGTAAGGTGCCGGTTAGCTCTCAATATCAATTTATAAAGGTAGTATACTTTTATCACAGAACTATACTCACGTTAACAATTAATTTTCTTCATGATTGGTAAAAGTTAAAGAGGCAAAGTATTTTCAAAATTTAATTTAAAAATACAGTCGATTCTCATTATTCACAATAGTATGTTCTGTAAACTTACTGCAAACAGGGAACTAGCGAATACTAAACTATTGCTCCTGAAGGAAATGAGGGTGAGGCTCCTGTGAGCTTTAGGTCACCATTTTCATCAACTAATACAAAACCTTGCTTTAGTTGTATTTCTATTTAAAGACACCTTATTTAATGTAAGTTGTTGTTTCATTCACACTGAACTTATAGCCAACAGCACTATAACTCATATCTGAATGAATTTTATCTAATACAAGTACATTTTCTGTATGGCATATGACAACCTTCTTAGACTTAGGAAGACTAGACAAAACTTTACCACTGCTTTTGGGCACCATTTTAAAACAATGAAATCATGAAGGAAAAGCACAGAAATTGAAAACCTGATTCTAAGGAAGAAAACACACACACTAAGTGGATTGCATACAGGCAGTCCTTGCGTACAGGACGGCGCCGAGGGAGGCCGAGCGCTGCCTCCTTCAGGTTCAGATGGGAATGTGCACGTTGGGCGACTGCCGTTTCTTGCCACTGTTTGCACATCCACAAATGGCCACAAAAGTGCCACAGTTACTGATTTGGGGGTTACAACTAATTTTAGCAAGTAGGTGAATTTGCAAATAGAGTCTGCAAATGATAGGGTTGACTGAATGCAGAAAGCCTTAACAATGGAATGTTTTATACTAACTTTATAGTAATGTTAATGTTTACTTTATATTCAGTTAAGAAATAATATTCCAGGTAAGATTTTCCATCTTTTCAAATGTTTGGCAATTTAAGAAATAGAATTTGGGGGAATATTCTAAAAGTCAATGCATATAGAATACACTTTACTACCTAACGAGTATATTGCCAAAATAGACAATGTGAATTTTGATTGGAATTATTTCAAAATCTTTACCAGATTATCCCAGAAGAGATTCAAACAATTGGTTGAAAGATTGCTGCAATTTATTTCTTTACGGCTGTTTCCTGCAAAGCCTGAAGAATTTCCACCTATAACGAAATGTTCCTGGTGGATCCCATCAGCATCTAAAGTGCTGGCTTTACTTAGTAGGTTTTATTCTATCCTATTTGCTTTTGTTGTTGTTGTTGTTAAATATTAGACACATTTCCATAAAGATCTCAGTACTATAGAGGCATTTATACTTCAAGCCATTTCTTTGACGAGAAGAGTTGTAATTTATTTTGTTTTGATAGTGGAGTTCATGGTTGATTAATAAGCATGAAAAAGCTTTACGTTTTTGATTGGGTCGTATTCTGTGTGGTGGCTATCAACTGCATATGACCCGCTAAGTAGCGGAAGACAAGAACTTCATGAATCCCTGAGGGGTCCTGAGGGGAGAACGCGCATACGGGGGACAGAACAACGGGGGAGCCACCTGCGCACTCCCTTGCCTCTGCTGTTGTCATCCCCACCACGAGTTCTTTTGGACAAAACAAGAAATTGTTGGCCCCATTTTGACCACAGTTATAGAACTGCCTTTTCCATTTGGAGCTATGATTGCTTACTTAAAATAGGAGTAGATAAAGGCTACCCGGTAGACATTAAAATGTTCTTACGATGAGAGTGACTCCTGCGCATTTTGGAAAAGGTCGTTACGTTAGAATTTACCTTTACAGATACTGCAAACAATTTGGTTCACCCTCCCCTTATTCCTTACACTGATTTCTATAATTCTACATTGGATCACATTGATCTCATGGAGGAGTACCACACCTGGCAGAGCTTTGGGAACTCGCACAGGTACAGTCAGACGCGCATTTGATTACTCACCTAAATGAAATACTATTTAACATAATGACTGGGTTTTAAGTTTGTATAAATAAATTTAAGTATAGCCATACCTTTACATATAAACTTATAGTTTAAATATTCAGCCTTGAAATACTGTATTTATTAAAGCATTTTCTTTTTCTGTTCCATTTTGAATTCATGTGCATGTTAATTTGGTTTTGGTTTGATTAATAACATCCTTTTAAGAAAGGAAAGGTACTGTGTTAATATGCAGTTTCTTAAGGCTTTTTATTCTATACACTAATGTCTGGGGCAGGGATTAACAAACTTTTTCTGTAAAGTAGTACACAGTAAATATTTTTGGCTCTTTGGGCTATACAACCTCTGTTCTATTGTAGCACAAAAATTGCCTTAGGTGACATAGAGTCTTAGGCAACCTTTGATCATAGTATTGTATCTTTACAAATACATCTCATTGCATATTTACTACACCATTAAGTATAGTACTAACAGCAACATACTTCTCCCTGACTTTTACATTTTTTTAAGATTTTACTTACTTATTTTTAGAGAGAGAAAAAGGGAGGAAGGAAGAGAGGGAGAGAAACATCAATGTGTGGGTTGCCTCTCACATCACCCCCACTGGGGACCTGACCTGCAACCCAACCATGTGCCCTGACTGGGAATTGAACTAGTGACCCTTTGGTTTGCAGCCTGCGCTCAATCCACTGAGCTACACCAGCGGGGGCTCCCTGACTTTTATTTTATTGGTTTAAATCTATTACTCTGCTTTTTATAGTTATTGTAAGATTTCCTCACTTCTGAAGCTCACACATCAGCAGTATTCATATAATAATGGATTCTTATGTTAATTCCTATACTTGACTTTCTGTCCTAATCCTCCCTCACCAACACTTCTGCCTCTTCGTTCTGGTGCTGGCCATATTTTTCACAGGTAGTAACATACAGGTGACTAGACAAAAAAGGAAATTATTTGTATAAACAATATGAGTGATTAGCAGATACTTCAGAACATTAGATGTAGCCTCTAGAAAATAAAGGTACTGTACACCTATTAATGATACATACTTCACAGGGTTGTGGTATTAAAAGAAATGATGTACATAAGCTCATTTTGTAAATGGTAAGACACAGTTCAAAAGTAATGTTTGATATTATTAGAAGGGGTACCTTAGATTCCCATAGTATAATTTTGCTGAAAATACACAATTTTGCTTTTTCTGTTTTCACTTGTTGGGCAGGTTTTCCTTCTGTCAGTACCCATTCGTTATTTCTATAGCTGCAAAAAAAATCATTATTCAGAGAGACTCAGAACAACAGATGATAAGCATCGCAAGGGTAAGCCAGCTACATAAGCATATTTATGCTGACTATGAGCAATATAGTAAATAATTTAATGAATAAATCAAATGTTTTGTGACTTGTTGTAGTATAATTAGGAAATGTTAAAAGTTAAATTCACATTATATTCCCTTAAAAAAGGGCTTAAACCTATGTATGATACAGGAAAAAGATACCCCTCATCAACTTCTCATTCTGTTATAAATATAGGAGGAAGAGTAAATGCCTCTCATGGGCCCAAAGAACTGTGAGCCTGTTGGACATCACTTTGTAGATCCCATGTTCCGGCATCAGTAGCTAGCAGAGCACTCACCAGTGCAGACTAGAGGGCAAGGAGTCTCCTTAAGAGCAAAGCCCTCCAGCCACTGAAACGTTTTCTTGGTTTTATGAGAACCAAATAGAAACAACCCCAAAATTAGAAGATGTAATAAAATGTAATATCTTGGAAAACTGAGAAATATGTCCAAAGAAGATAAAAGATATTTTATTGCTGCGTAGGAAGCCAAAGTGCACAGTCACATGGAAACCGGGGCCGAGGTCAGGCTGGCTTTGGGCAGGTTACGGAGCAGGACAGAGTTGGTCTCCAGGCCGCCCGTCCCCTGCCTGCCACTTGTGTTTCAGCACAGCACGGTCACGTTACGTACTTTACCTACTAGGTATCAGATTGAATGAGCTTTTTTATGTTAGAGCTCTGGACTGTACATTTAAATGTGCATATGTTTTGAGTATCTGATTTTGTGACATGATTACTCACAACTTTAAATATTAGAAGGAAGGTTGGTTGTAGTCTTTTTAAAATAAAGAGACACATAGAGTAAAAAGAAGTGATTTCCATGTCTTGCCCAAGAACATAAAAAGAATGCTAAAGCATACATTATATTACTTATAAATAGCATTAAAAATAAGAATTATTTATTCTTTGGTAATTCATTTTCCAGAATGTATTTTTTTCTGTCATAGTGCTAGACAAAAGATCAGAGTGACAGTTGACATCCCAGTCAGCTGACATCAAGTATGGGAATATTAGAGGAAATTTTATTGCCTACATGTACCAAAGGAGTTCCATAGCCATACTACCTTTCTCTCCAAAAAAAGTATATTTTAATAGGTATATTCAGTACCAGAATTACTAACCTTGGGTAGATATTGGCTCAAAAATTACTCTATATAGCTAGTCATTTTGACTTTTACTATTAGTTGCATTTATGCAATTTTATATGCCTTTTTAGTATTTTTTTTTGCATTGGGCTACAATTTTTTTATATTTGTAAGAAAATATCCAAAGAGGTAGAAGTTTTTATGTAAGTTCCTCTGAGCAGTTTTCTGCTGTCACTCACATTTTTAAGAGACCAAATGTCTTCTTTGGTGGAACTTTTCTTCCCATTACAAGAGGGTGAGTGGCAGCTGTAGCTTGTCACGGGCTGCCTTCCCCAGAGTGTGGACATAAATTAGTAGGGACTGAAGGGTCCATAGCCAAGTTCTTCTTTCCCAGCGTTTTGAACTTGTAAACTGCACCACTTGGAATTAATGACTAGTGAATGTTTTGACATGAGGACAGCCTTACTGGTAGTTACTGTAAGCAAGAGCTTATATGGTATATAAGGGGGGAACCCCCCAAGCCCCAGAATTTATTTATAAAAAATTGTGTATTTATTCTTACATATTTAAAATTCAGTCACCTTCAAAGTGCTCTCCATTTGATACAGTAAACCATTGAGGCATTTTTTCCACTGCCCAAAATGGTTTTTGAACTCATCGATTTTGATGCCTTTAGCACTTCTGCTGGTTTTTGTTTCGCCTCCCCCATATTGGCAAAATGTTTCCCTTTGAGGACTTTTTAATCCAGGGAAACAAACAAATGTCACTCACAGTGAGATCAGGTGAATAGAGAGGGTGGGCACGGGCATATAGTGCCATTTATGGTCAAAAACTGCTGAACACTCACTCAGCACGGTGTGAGCAGGTGTGTCATTAATCACCCATCGTGAAATGGACAGACGTGTTGAGTCTTCAGTGACAATTCACGGAAGCCCAGTGCAGCCTCCTACAGCAACATCAGCTGCTGCACTGACATAGATGGGTTCCTAGAACACTCACATAGCAGGGGAAGTCTGTACTACAAGGGACCCATCCTCCAGAAGATAATTCCAGTTTTTGTTGGGGGGATCCCCCCTCATAATCTAAAGTTGCAAAAGAGATCCTTAAAATAACTTCCTCATCAGACTATATCTAAAATGCTACCATTGTCGAGTTATTTCTTTAATTTGAAGCACTTTTTATTATATATGAGTTCCTGATAGGAGGAATAGCCACTAAACCTTGTCTTCCATTACCATCCTAGTGTAAATGTGCATTGGCTATTTCCAGTGCGATGGCTTCCCAGGAGGCAGACTGGGACAGAGGATAGGAAAAGGTAGCAAAACAGGCCTATGACACAGAATACTATCCTGGAAATATATATCTGAGCATGAAAGAGAGGACCCAGAGAAGAAGAAAAACTGTTGAAAGCCTTTAGAATTAGATATTAGAGAAATGAAGAAGAGCTCTGAATTAGAGTGTTTATTATAGTAACCACCAAATCATGAAAGAAGGCTTACAAATATAGATTTGGGATATTAAAATGTTATCTACTAAGGCAAATTACTGCATATATTTAAAATGTCTGAAATGATAATCTTTAATCTGCACAATAATTCATTTTCTTTGCTACAAAGAAGATGAGGTATGCTGAAAACATTTAGATAAATTAAGTACATAAGCATGTAGACTTTATGTGATAAAGGATATGTATACTGTATATTTTTATTTTTGTTTTTAAAGATTTTATGTATTTATTTTTAGAGAAATGGGAAGGGAGGGAGGAAGAGAGGGAGAGAAACATCTATGTGCAAGAGAAACATCGATTCCTTGCCTCTCGCATGCCCCCCAACCAGGGACCTGGCCCACAACCCAGGTGTGTGCCCAGACTGGAAATCAAACCCGCAAACTTTCAGTTTGCAGGACAACACCCAACCCACTGAGCCACACCAGTCAGTGGCAATTCCTTATATTTTTAGTGTGTTATTTTTTACATACTCATTGCTTATATTTTTTAAAAAAAACATAAAAAACATTAATTTTTAATCACCCATGTTTTCATTACCCAAACATAATTATTGATAATATCATAGATAATAAAATTAACTATTATAATAAAAAGTATAGATAATATTTATATTATCTTTTAAGGGTAACAGAGTTCATTATTATATCCAGTTTTGTTCCCTGCTTTTTTTCAGTTGTGTCTTCCTCAGACATTTTCCATGTTATTCATTGTACATAGTTTTTATGACCATCATTTTTAATAGCTATCTTTTATAGAGATACAAGTTTAGGATATTTCTAAAGTTTTGCTTTTATAGTAATGCTATGATGAACATCTCACTATATATAATATTTTCTAACTTTAGAATTCCTGGAAATGGAATTATCGGGTCAAAGGATATGAGAACATCATTACTGTTTCTGATAAATACTGATAAGCTACTTTCTAAAGTAGACTATTATGCTGATTGAGAGTAATTCTGTATCTAAAATAACTTAAGCCAAATTTATCATCAAAATATAAGCCTTGTTTCAAATGTTCCTACTCTATATTTATATTTATTAAACAGGAAACCTTGCTACTTAAGAGATGAGACATATGGAAACTGAAACATAACACTCTTTTCTATAGAAAATGAATTATTTTTGGTCCTCCATTTTGGCCCCCCTTTGGGTTACCATTGTTCCAAAATGAAATAATAAGGCATTTTCTTAAGTCAAAGTCTGTATAACTGAGTTTTTTAAATTGTTTATATGAGATATGGCATAGAGGAGAGTATGTGATTTTTACTAGTGTCTAAGCGTTTTAAATAAAATTATAGTTTAAGTGAAAATGTTTGCTTTCGTTTTTAATTAGCAAAGTCTGGTGGATAAAGTGTCGCGAAGACAGAGACCTGACATGAACATGCTGTTCCTGAACATGAAAGTGAGGAGGACACACCTGGTTAGCGACTCTCTCGACGAGGTACAGATCGTCTGTTCCAAAGTGGTACTAACTGATTAAAGCTCTAAGTAAAGTCTAAAATCTCAGTAAGCTGTCTTTTATTTCTTTATGCTAGTAAGTGTGCTTCCCTATGTTTTGATATCATAGTTAAAATCAGTTCTGTATTCACAGTTAAGTCTCATGCTCATTTTTATATGTTTATTAATGGTTTGCTGTTAATTCTCCAGAAAGTGATTTTATATAGAACAACTTTAAGTAATTCATGTGTATGTATGACTATGTAACCTAGATTGCACGCCCACCTTTTTTACTGGCTGGGTGTGTGACAAGTCATTTTAACTTCTCCAAGCCTCAGATTACTCATCTAATAAAATTAGAAGTCTGATCTGCAGGATATATGGGTCTGTCTAGGGTCAAGCATACATTGTATGTACATGTATTACAGAGTTTCATGCATGCACAGCTTTCAGCCAGATCTACATGTGGCTATTACAAGATAAAGGCTGATTTAGTTATGTGATTTTTTTAAAGTTTAGTATTGAAGGCAACTTAAAGGAAATGAATTACTTTATATTGTAAACTGCTAACTTAAAATCGTGGAGACAATATGAACCTGGGAGGCAGTAACCTTGGGCCAGAACCTGACCTCTCTATCTAATTCTGTGTCTTGCTCTAGAACAACAAACAAACATAATACCTAGTCCACACAGTGTCTGGCAGATGCATGGGTGGGTGTTTTGTGACACTGTAAGTAAGATTCTGACTGCCTAACACATTTCCCAGAACTGAAAAAAGTTAATTTCCCCTTTCTCTCATTTGTTCTCCTCTACTGTATAATTTCTTTAAATAGTTAACCCGGAAAAGAGCAGACTTGAAAAAGAAGTTGAAAGTTACATTTGTAGGGGAAGCTGGTTTGGATATGGGTGGCTTGACTAAAGAATGGTTCCTTCTTCTGATTCGCCAGATTTTTCATCCAGATTATGGTGAGTATTTAATTTTTATGGACAGTATTTTTTCCTAATTGTTAGATTGAAGCAGTTACTCTTATTTTTAATTTGCCCTAAAGTTTTACAGATGTTCTGTCAATCAGAAATCTTGAATAATTTTTTAAAGACTGATATTTCTGTTTTAAAAACTGACCAAACTGATGATCAAAAATGTTTAGTTTAGTTTATTGGGAATCCTACACAAAATACATAAAGACTTGAAAGTATACATTTGTAAGGGAGCATCCACTTCTTTCCTGAATAAACTAAATGCATGAAAATTTGTCATTGAAATAAAGAACACTTAAAGTTAAAAAAGCTATAGTTTGCTGTTCTACACTAATATCTGAAGCTTCTTTCATGAAATTACAAACCATTTTAATAAACGAATTCATTAATTTTTAAGACAAAACTCAACCTCTGAAATTTAAATTTGTTTTTTTATTTAGAGAAAATGTATATCTGATCATTAATTTTGGTTGATTTTCTTCAGAAGAGAGTTTTAAGTGTTATTCTTTATTTGTCTATATTTTGTATATGTATATGTATGTATGTATAATAGCTAATAAATTATAAAACTATATTTTTTATAGATGAAAATCAACTGATTTTCTGAGTTTCTGTCTTCTTACTCCATGTTTCCATCCTTGGTTCAGGATACCACTGAACAGTAAAGTGCGCCTGCGTGGTCTCTGTACACATAGATGATATATTTAATATGAAGGATGGTTTGTAACAAATTACTGAACTGTTTTGCTTCTAACAGATAAGATGTCATGTATATTTTTACCACTCTGATTCTCAAATAAATCACATTAATGAGATTATGTTTCTTTTTTCAGGCATGTTTACATATCACAAAGATTCACACTGCCATTGGTTTAGCAGCTTTAAATGTGATAACTATTCGGAATTCCGATTGGTTGGAATTGTATCCTTTAAACTTTCCACTAGGAGGTGCTAGTAGACTAGAGATTTTTACATTTTTTTTCTGAATTTTGGAAAACTATACTTATTAAACATTTTATTCAAATTAAACATTCTTGTTAATTCCTAAGATTTCCAATAATCTTTATTATTTGTAATATCATAGCTATATATATAATGTCAGCAAATTTAATTAATTGAAAGGAATGACTGAATATTTTATATTTCTCTCTGAAAACCTTATCCCGAGATAAAAATGCTTATTTTTTATTTCATATTTTGTCAAATTTATCAGAAAATTAGGACTTTTTAAAAATCAGTGTATCTTTTCTATTTATAATGAACTGCTTTTCTGTTAGTTCTTTATACAAACTGAAAGGACTAACAGAAAAATAGTTTACTTCACTCTGTTTACTAAATTGAAATTGTGGAAATTAAACCTAGCTCTTTTATATGCCCCCCAAATTCCAAGGTATTTATTAAAAATTGAAAGGAATTGGAATATTTAAAATATATGGCATTATTTTAAAGTGCTTTGAAAATTACATAATTCCCTGTGCCATCCTGTGTTCCCTATCAGGTGTATTGGAGAGGCCGTGCATGTATTGGGTGGGAGATTGGACAAGATACCTTCTACATTAGCCTTTTTAACTCTAGGAAATGTAATTGTGGAAGGAAGGATGAAAGAGTAAATAAACGAGCAAGCACTGGAGACACATAGATTAAAAGGGGAGAAAAAGTATCCACCTTTAAGTCGTTTACGATTTAGATGGGCAGATGACCACCACGCAAGGTAGTCTGTTCTCAGTCAAAAGACCGTTTGATGTTAAGAGAGAAGGGGTTCTGAGAAGAAAAAGATTCGGTGTAGTGTTCCCACAGAAGGCGGACACGTAAACATGAAACCATTCCATCTGAGTAACACGGGGCTGCAGAGAACAGGACGTAGAGTGACAGGTGACCGGGAAACAGGCTGCATTGTGCTGGACCTGGTGCGGTGCAGTGTGGGGGTCACTTGATTGACGCGGAGGACACACTGGGAGTTATGGAAGACACCTGCAGAAGAGTTAAGGGCCATCTTATGATGGGCTTTGAATATCTGTCTTTGTTGCATTTGTCGAAATTAATCCTGAAGAACATATATGGAAATTGAGACACTAGCTGGAAGAAAAGCTTGTGGAGATAAAACTATACATTGAAAGGGTAGATTTGAAATTTTGTGTATATTGTCATGTCTAAAGGTCCAAAGTGCCAAGTTCCACAGTATAAAACACTTAACAATTCTTAGACTTGTTTTTATTGTATTATTTACAGTAGTCATTTGTTAAATGTTACTTCACTGACAGCCTCAGTTGTGGATGCTTCTCACTATACTCTTGAGATCTCTGGATTTTCCGATATATATGTTTTCATACTTTACATTCTTATCATAACCTAGATTTGGGTGATATTTTGACTTTCTCATATTTGTATTGCACTATTAGATCTTACTTAGCTATCACATTTTAAACTAGTGTTGTACATAAGGTCATGAATTTGCTAACTGTTTTCTTTTGCAATAGACATTAGTTTCTATTCAGTCATTACCCAGAAGAGCATACTAAGCATATTCACATATGTCACATATTTCAAGTTAAATAGTTGAAGTTAAGTTCTCACTTAACATTGACGGTAGGTTCTGCGACTTTAAGTGAAATGATGTATGTATAATAAAATCAATTTTACTATAGGCTAATTGATATAAACAAGAGTTGAGTTCCTGCAGCATCTCATCAGCATAGCGAAACAACATTGAATAAAATATTATTCAAGGTCCTGCTGTAAATCTAAAATTATCATAGCCACCACGTCACATTGTTAATGTGCACTTTTCTCACAAAAAGTAAACTGTAGAAAATAAGACTGATGCCCCCACAGCATGAAAATATGTAGGAAAAATGTGAGGTGATAGTAGGTAGTGATGATGTAAGTGGCTGGGAGACCTATGGAAGGTGAGGAGAACTAAAAGTTGAGAACAGGCAGGCGATTGAAAGAATTTAGTTGGTTCTGTGCACATCTCCAGTTTTTAAATTTCAGCACCAAAAATTTGTTGTTCTAATAGTTCCAACAGTCTTGTTTCTAATACTTCATTTTCAAATTGTAAAGGCCTTGGAGTTTCCGTGAAATGTTACAGTAAAACCTGTGATAAGTGTAATTTTTTAAGATTGCATGATGATACATAAATATAACACTTACCGAGTGCAATTGCTCAGACCAAAGGGGGCGCTGGAACTAAGAGCAGGAGCAGTATGGTGTCAGCAGGACTTCCACACTCTGCTCTGTCGGCACCACACGGCGCCTCGGTGACTGCAGAAGAATTCCCTCGTCCCCATTCCTGCCTCTCCCAGCTCGCTGATGTAGTGTGAAATGAAGCATAGTCTGCTTCTGAAAGTTTCCTGTAGAAACGCCTGTCAGCCTACACCCTCATCTGTTAAAAACTCACCTTCACAGTTATAATTAAAAGAACCTTTCAAAATGAAAAGTGCTTAGAACTGACACTATAGCAAATGATCATAAATGGGAACTACAGTAGTATTGTGGTTATTGTTATTACTTTTACACAATAGAGCCTCTTTTTAGTATCTTTCCCTTGAAAACACTGCTCAGTCTCCATTAATATGGTTACCTATAAAGTAGCATATCTGTTTCTTAAATTATTAACCTCACTCTGTTTTAGCAAAGTGAAACACTGGCTATCTTCGAATTTTAAAAATCGTTTGCAATAATTTGTCCAGCCCATATTTTGAGATTTCCTTTAGAGCCTATAAAATTAATGACTTCTTTAATAACTTTACATAATCATCTTTTTTGACAGTTGAAATATGAAGTTTGTTCTAAAGCCCCTCTTTCAGCAAATGGATCTATAACATTATGCCATAGAACTGAGAAACAAAATATAGTTAGACAAAGTTTACACATAAATATCTGTAGCTTGTTAACTTTAGCCCTTTGGGTAAACTCGCAAGTAATAAAGGCCTTTCAGATATTGCTGTGGGAAATTGTCCTGTTAACTTATCAACAGTGTGTATAGATGTCTGTGTGTGTATTCATATGTTTATTCAGTTCAACTCACTTTACGTAGTCTGTATTTAATTTTAAAATAGTTAAAATGGTCACCAAAATCAGTAGTGTGTTCTGCAGTGAGTTCTACTGAATGAATTGCTGCTGCTACTTATAAAATCACCATCTTGGTTTAAATATAAAAATTTGAATTTTGAAAATGTTTTATATGTTAAATAATTTGTAGATAGATATGTCTAAAATTATCTGTTGTGATCTTAGCTAAAATTTTCTAAGGAAATCATTAAGTACTATCAACTGAACCCCTCCTTTTTACATGACTCTTTGTAATCAAGTAATTATATTATGTAAAATAAAGGGGAAGTAAATGAAAGAAATGGAGGTAGGTGGGATTAACTAGCAAGTCAGTGTAAGATCTGAAAGAAGTATGCAAGAAATAGACTGATGTATAATTCAAAAGTCATTTGTTGTCATGGATTCATGTTAATACTTAACATTTAGTATGCATAGCTTATGGGATTAGCTGTTTATAACAGCATTACCTTGGATATTCGCTTCCCCCCCTGCTGTTACAAGAAATTATTGAGCCCTCCCATCGTTCCCACGGATCAGAATACGCCAGTAGGCATCTGCAGCGTTACCACTGACGACTTATGTCAAATTATGCCTGTAAGTATAAAGTTACTAGCATCTTATTCCTTAATGCTAATCTATTCTGCCTACACAGTCTTTCTCCTCCTAATGCTATTTTTATTTTTAAATATGATTTCTGTCTACTTTTGTAACGCATCTAGCTTTCTCCTTCCTTATGGAGACACATCTCCCACTTTGCAGCACTCTTCAGCTCTTATAAATATTAGAGCAGGCTTTAAAGTCAGAGACAGAGATTAGAACCCCAGCTCTGCCATTTATTAGCTCCATGACCTTGGCTAAGGTCTTCAAAGTTTCTGAGCTCTACTTTCCTTCGGGGAACAATGAGTAGTAAAACTCATGTATCAGGGGATTGCATGAAATAATGAAGCACTTAGTAATTGATTACTTCTATCCTTATTATGATATTATGCAATATTGACAGTGTATGCAACATCATCTCTAAAATCAATACAACATGAATTTCATGGGATTATCTCATAACAGTCCTCAGTTCAAAATTCAGATTTCTGATGAAATTTAATACAGTTAAAATTACTGGAGAAATGGGGAATATACACACATCCTCCTGATAATCCCTTATAATAATATTTTTTACTGCTTGCAAAATAGAGCAGGCTCTGTTTAAGAAAATGAAAGATTTGCCTCTATAGTGTTGTATCTGCAGTATACTTAGCTTTGACCCTGGATGACTCACTTAATTTTCTTATCTATAAAACAATGGAAATAGACTAATCTCTGAGCTACCTTCTCATGATAGATTTTTAATTTTTTGTCACATTCATTTCATTTCTGCTAAATTTCTTAACTAATTTCATAATTTTATTATTGATGTCAGTAAATTGCCTCATTTTATGATTAAAGCTATTTGAATTTGGCTTACTTAGATCCAGCTTTTTTTAGTTCATAATGGATATTTTATGAATGACTGCCAGTATGCTGTTTTATATTATGGAGCTGAAGATGTCACTGAGCTAATATTCTTTTATTAGCTCCTTTTTTTGGAGATTATCTATTTACTTTTAGAGAGAAGAGAAGGGAGGGAGAAAGTGAGGGAGAGAAACAACAGTGTGAAAGAGAAACATCAGTTGGTTGCCTCTCATACATGCCCTGACGGGGGACTGAACCCACAGCCCAGGCACATGCACTGACCAGGAATCAGACCGGCGTCGTTTTGCTTTGCAAGACAGCATCCGACCACCTGAGCCGCACTGGTCAGGACTTATTAACTCTTTAATAGTGAATCTAGGTTGTGCATATACTATGAGATCAACTATTGAAAAAACTAAGTTTCTGTGTACATGCACCTATAAAGATTGAAAGGAAGCAGAAAAATTGCTGCTGTGTTAGGATAGTGGAAACTGGGTAATTTTTAAAAACATTTTATAAATTAATTATTCATTAATAGCATCTATTGAACATTAGCACCTAATTTCCATTTCATGTGTATAAAGAACATATCCTAAAATTTTCTAAATGCTTTTTTATTCAGTTCTTCAACTGTATGTATTTGTATACTGTTTTCATGAAGAGTGAACAGGAAAGTGAAGAGAAGCATATAGTAGATATGTTTCTTAAAGATAAAATCTATGAATATGAGATAGGAAGCACAGAAATTAAAATATTCCTCGATGGTGCCTTCCATATTGTGTTCATAACACAATAATTTCCCATGACCACTCTCTGAGAGGTGGTCTGTGACTCAGAGCGTCAGAACTGTCCGGTAACAGCATTAAGAAATCTTCCCGGCAATGTGAAAATTACACTTGAGGGTTCGTGTTGAAAATGGAGGAGAGGCAACTGTACTCTCTTAGTCTGCTTACGCCACTCTCAGATATGCTCTATTAAATGCAACCAGGGCATATAGACCGTGCAAAAACACTAGTCTCTATTTTCACACACTCCTTATTCCAGGTTTACAACCGTTTACAATCGTTTAAAAAGTTGAAATGTATGGATAACAATATTTTAGAGATAGCATCTTACAGTTGAGAGTCTAAAATTGACAGTATCAGTGAAGACAGTTCTCAACAAAAAGTGGGGTTTGAAACTGCGAAGGCTGAGACGAAAGGTCTGCAGCCCTGACAAGGCAGATCTGAGTCTATGACTTCATGACCTACTGACACTGTGTTTTGTCATTGAAAACTGACTCTTCGAAAGATGGTAAGCCCTTTACCTTCGATTCATTTCCCTGAAGTTCTTAATAAAAATCACGAATCTCCTAATTTCAGTTTTCAGGATCCATAGTTTTTATTAGTAATTGCAAATCTGTGCCCATCTAAGTATGTATAAAAGTTTGTTTTTGATAGGACAGAAAATGTATTAATGTATGTAAGTATGTAAGATCATTCTAACCATGCTGTTCTTTATCTTGTAATAATTTAAAATAAATTAAAACTTTTTGTAAATTTGAAAAAAAATTTAATACTTGGTTGTTCTGTTTGTGTTTGCTCCTTGGTAACATGACTTGCAATGTAAGCCAGGAAAGTGTTTTTCCAGTGTTCCCAACTTCTTGGGAAAGAAGGGCCCTATAACTGAAGTGTGAAAGCCATTTACACGCATGAACTCTGTGTTTTTACGTTTGAAAGATGTATCCTAAAATATTTGCATATTTTAAGAATATAAATCAAAAACGAGAAATACTACAAATTGACAAATAGTGATGTCACAGAAAGCAGTGAATTAGGATGAGAATTATGCTCTTAGTTTACTGCCTAAGAATAATTTGAACTGGATATTCTCCTCTTATATGACTTTTTCCAAAGAAAAGGTAGATAGTAGAAATTATTAACAAGCATTTTGTGCTCCAGAAAATAGATCTCAAATATTACGTTTATTTCAAACTCTGAAAGTTTATCTGCTCTGTCTCACAGGTAAGTGAGCTATAGTAGACTTGCTTGACTATTTTAGTTAATACTATTTGGTTTAAGAAACACAGGTAACAGATTTGTGTTTACAGGAGCTGGCCCACGGATTAAGTGAACTCCTGTCCTATGAGGGCAATGTTGAAGAAGATTTCTACTCAACGTTCCAGGTACTGCTGAGGGCAGATAGCTTCTGTTAACCATGTGTTTCATATGTGAAAATTGCCATTTGTTACGAAACACTTGTTATTAGAAAAGATGAACAGGATTAATTAACCCATCCCATCCCCTATCTTAAAGGAGCTTAAACCTGGTAAAGTAGACAGTGAAGGAGACCCATGTAAAGGAGCAGTCGACGTAAATGCTTAAAGAAATTCACCGAGGGTAAGGGTGCTGCTCTGCTAGGCAAGTGGCACATTCCCTTGATTCCAGTATTTCTCAGTGCTTTTCAACTTCTAAAAATGAGCCTCTCCTTCAGTACATGAGGTCAGGAGCAGAGACTAATGGATCAGACCAAAACGCGCTCATTTCCCCTCCGCGAACAATGGCTGGGAGATGGGACTACAGTAACCCACACAGCTCCAGAGGGTACTGCCTGGGTGGCCCCACAGGCTCTGTGAAGTCAAGTGCTTAACTGTGTTCAGCAGAGTTAAGTGAAAGACCTGCTTTTCGACCTCACAGTAGTTTCATGACACCTCATTCTTAATCCAGATATCAGAAGAGTTTAGTATTTCCGTAGTTTGTATATTTGGGTGGGGAAAAACTGCTTTTTAAATTTTATGAAACTGTTCACTGAAGCCTGTTAGTATATCAACCATACCAATAAATACCTTGTGTTGGAATCTCCGGTCAGGTTTTTCAAGAAGAATTTGGAATAATTAAGTCCTATAATTTAAAGCCAGGTGGTGATAAAATTCCAGTTACCAATCAAAATAGGAAAGGTAAGTTAGACACCCTTTCCTAATTAAAATGCATTAGTGTTTACCATGTCCTTCTACTTTGTAACAGATGGAAAATTGCTTTTCAGAATATGTACAGCTTTATGTTGACTTTCTTCTCAACAAATCCATCTATAAGCAGTTCGCTGCATTTTATTATGGATTTCATAGTGTGTGTGCTTCCAATGCCCTTATGGTGAGTTTAAGTCTTTAAATTGTACTTTTAGTTAGGTTTTATAATACGGTAATAACTGACAAATAGTTCCTTAGATATTTTAGCAGATGAGCTTTTAAACTAGAAAATGTTTTCTACTTTTTAAAGGTAGAGCTGGAAATAAAAATAGTCCTCGCATTTCAGCCTTAACTCTCCAAAGGGAAAAAAGACCAGTCAGCTCCATTTTTTTCCCCTCGTATTATGTCTTATACTATGTCTTACAGGACTTTAAAAAATGTCCCCAAGCATAGTGGATGAAGGAAACCTGTGGGCTCAGGCTCTTAACACTGAGGGACAAAGCACAGAAAACAGTTCACACAAAAGCTCCAGAGCGGGAGCCACCTCTTACTGACTGACGAAAATACTTCTGACTGCTGCTTCCAGGGTCCCTCCGCGACTCTGAGTTGACCTTTGCCCACAGGAAGTAGTTTGTCTCCAGAGTCAGGAGGGACTCCGATTGGTTCGAGGTGTGTGAACCGTGTGACTGTGGGCCAGCTGCTATCTAGAACGCCACGCTGAACTAAGATAAAAACACGGTTTCTAAAGAGCTGGTGCTGTTCACCCCAGCTACCCAGGGCACACTGCATCGCACGCTTTTGTCTCCCCTCAGTTTTATTATGAGGGTTTGGAGTAAGGTCTTCCATTTGAATTTATTTTTCATAGGCGAGCTTGTTTTAGAGTAACCTCTGTCACATGTGTGTTGTCAAAAGTACCTTTGAAAACAACATTTCGTTGAGCTCTGAGTTTTGTCTGTGACACTCTGGTAGTCCTGGGGGTGGAGGGAGGGGGAGTAAGTATTAAATGGCATAGCTTGTCTTCTCTTTTTCAGTTTTAATCTCTTTAAGTGGAATACAACATATGTAGGTAAAAAAAAAGTGCACAACACCAGCAGACTGCAGCCAAGTGCCCACACTGTACAGGGCACACACTCTGTGCACTGTTGGGAGGGACACTGGGACTCGGGGACAGTGGAGGGAGGCGGGCGGATAAGTATAGATGCTGGGGGAGCTAAGACACTTTCAGGCTGGGTTTTGAGCAAGAGTTATAATTTGAATTCATGCTTAGTAATCTGCTTGTTTTTCTGGCAAAGTGCTAATTACTGTTTGCAAAAGGGTAGATTGACAAGATTTATAAACCTTTAAAAACAAAAATATCTTACCTCAATAGGAAAAATATAAATGGAGACTTTTCTTCACAAAAATGCTTTGATTTACCAATAAGTCATGATTTTTGGAGTTTTGTTCAGTGAAAACAGTTCCAATTTAACTTCTTTTAATTATCATTTTTGATAAATCCATACTGGCAGCTGCTTCGTCCAGATGAGGTGGAAATTCTGGTGTGCGGTAGCCCAGAGCTGGATATGCACGCCCTGCAGAGAAGTACGCAGTATGACGGCTACGCGAAAACTGACCTGACGATCAGGTGAGCCCTTCAGACCTCTGGCAGCGGGGCTGCAGACGGGGGGGTGGAGGAGAGTGTGGTTCCTCTACTGGTGTAACTTACAGGCTTGGAGTCAAGTCAGCTGAAATACTGGGGCGTTCCACACTGCCTTATTTCACTTCTGAAAAGTAATGTGAGAGTGTTAAATGTGAAATAACTTAACAGTCCCCTTGGGAGAGAGTGATATAAATTAAATAAGTTTCTACGAAAGTATAGAGATTTTGCGTTTTAAAAAATGACTTTGGTTCTAGAATTTCAGGCACTTTAAAAGCACTGTGCTGAAAAATAAGAAGATTGCCTGTTGTACTGTCCACTGTTGGGCTACTTTTATAATTTTATACAATGCATTTTTATAATAATGTTAGTCAGAAATCTAATTCATACATAGAAGCTTGTCATTCCTTAATTTCACAGTAAGGGTACCATGCGTGTTTAGGGAAGGTTTTTTCTTTCGAGCTTACTTTATATTACTTAGTCCAGCGATTTTAAACCTTGTTCATCTCATGGCACACATAAACTAATTACTAAAATTCTGTAGCACACCAAAAAATATATTTTTTGTTGATCTGACAAAATGAGGTATAATTTTGATTCATTCACACAGGACAGCTAATTGTCGTGTTGGCTGTTGTCATTTTTTTATTTGACATTCTAAGGGAAAAGAGGTCAGTGTCCCGGACTAAATAGTCAGGTATTGCATGTTTTAAAAATTCTTGCAGCGCTGTTTGAAAATCACTGCTTTATTCTGATTTGCAGGATTTTTTCAGGATGTTTTATATACATCTCCTTTGGTGTTCTCTAGATACTTTTGGGATGTTGTGCTGGGGTTTCCTCTTGATCTTCAAAA
This sequence comes from Trachops cirrhosus, assembly GCA_028533065.1. Lineage (NCBI taxonomy): Eukaryota > Metazoa > Chordata > Mammalia > Chiroptera > Phyllostomidae > Trachops > Trachops cirrhosus. The sequence continues at coordinate 129,918,816 of CM052542.1, forward strand.
GAAGCTGCTGCATTTTACTACAGGAAGTGACAGAGTCCCTGTAGGAGGAATGGCCGATCTGAACTTTAAAATCTCAAAGAATGAGACTTCTACTAATTGGTAAATTTCCAGAATATAATTTTATTTTTTATCTACAACTTTTGCTAATAATAATATGTTTGTAATTAGAGGCTTCTTTCATTTTGAAGTCAACTTCACAAAAAAATCTTGGGAGTAAATATGGTCTTGAAATGAAAGAGGCTGTTGCTTAAGGTTCTGTATTAATTTTCCAGATATACCAATACTAACTGATGATAACTCCTATCCATTAACTTTTTGCTTTGCTAATAGACTTACTATTGCTTTGTAGTCTCTTTTAAAACTAGCTTGCTTTTAGTAGTGTATTGTCTAACCTTCATTTTTTTTTAATTTTTTATTTTAGTTTATTCATTACAGTAACCTTCATTTTTATTCAAAGGTGTTTTTGCCCTGGTTGCTGCGGCTCAGTGGATTGAGTGCTGCCCCAAAGGGTCACTGGTTCAATTCCCAGTCAGGGCTCATTCCTGGGTTGCAGGCCAGGTCTCCAGTTGGGGGTGTATGCGAGGCAACCACACATTGATGTTTCTGTCTTTCTCCCTCCCTCCCCCTCTCTAAAAATAAATAAATAAAATATTTAAAAATAAAAAATAAAGCTTTTTTATCAAAAATACTAAGGTGGGGGTTTAGGCTATAATAATTAGTACTAGAAGTGCCTGCAGTACTAATCCTCTGGTTTCTTTTTTTAATTTAGTGTTCTTTGTATATGAAAGTGGTGATGATAATGATGGCTTTAAATTATTTCCTGGTAATGTTGATGGATTAATACTGACCTACCTACTTCTTTTCCCAACCATGTCACTTCTAAAGCTGATCTGAGTGGACGCTGCATGATGCAATCATTGTGTTCTGCTGCCCGTTAGATTCCCTGAGATCTGTCAGTTCTTTCCATTTCCAGTTTGGGAACAGGAATTTTTCCTTTCCGTTCCCACTGCTGCCACTGGCAACTCTTCTGATGGTGGGGAGTTCATAAAGCCAAGGGTCTAAGGAATCTGTAGAAACCTTGAAGAAAGAAAATGATGCCCCAGGTGGAGGGTTTGGGGAGATGAACCAAAGGATCCAGAGGACAGTGTTGGGAGCGCACTGAGGGCAGCACAGGAAAGTGTGGGTATCAGGTGACTCAGAAGTGTTCCTTTGTTGTTTGTTTTGTTTTTTACAGTCAAGACTGAAATAATAGTGACAGTTATACTATTACTGTTCTGCTAGGTGTTTTATATAAAAGGCTCTTTTAATCTTCTAAACAACCTGGTTGCATAGTGTGCCCTGTCGTGGTGATGAGGGAACTGAGATTTAGAGACACCAAGCCACTCGAATGAGGCCCCACAGCTGATAAGTGAGGAAGGCAGTATTCATGTTTAGATTTGTCTGAACCCAAAAATAATGCCTCCAAAACAAAAGCTGCATGAGAGCAGAGACAGTGACCGTCTTTTCCGTAAACCCAGCCTCCTGTCTGTGACTGGGTCTGACACATAGTAGGTACTTTATAAGTATTTGTTCAGTAAAGGAAAGCATGAACCTTCTCTTGGGAAAGTAAAGGAGATTTGAATGTGTGTGTCCCGGTATTTTGAAAGTCGCTTAGCAGTCATTCTACATGTTGTTTAATGCTTAGTATCTTTAAAAAAATTTTTTTCCTAGGTTGCCTGTGGCTCACACCTGCTTCAATCAACTTTGCCTTCCTCCCTACAAAAGCAAAAAAGACCTGAAACAGAAACTGATCATTGGAATTTCAAATTCAGAAGGTTTTGGACTTGAGTAACCTAGAAGACTTGAAACATATTTTATATGTAGCATTCACTTCCCTCTTATTGTGCCTTTAACCTTTTCATGTTTTCGTCTCAAAACAACTTAACAGAATTCACCAACTTTAAAATACTGACTTTTTTTAAAAATCAAATATGAAGTATGTTGGTAGAGGCATGATTTTCTAAAACCACAGATACTGCTTGAGTGGGGAAAAGACCAGATGGCAGAGACAGGTGTGGGTTCGGCCCTTCATTTTCATAGCACTTCATCATTCTCCACGAGACGTTTATCACGGGTGTTCCGCTGGGGAGGCCGGGTGCAATGAAGAAAGCACTGGTGACGCAGTGGAACCCATACAGAGCGTGTGCCGCTGGGACACGGTAGCAGCACAGAGAGCTACATTATCATTAATGTAAGGCATGTAGCCACATTTTCATACAGAGGTAAACAGCTGCATAATTGCAAATGCAATTTACAGGGTTTTTCATATACTGGTGTTGGTCCTATAAGGTTCTTTTCACCTGTTGCTGAAAAGCATGTAAATAACTACAGAATAGCTTGAGAATAATGGGATTTTGATAGTGCAATTTATTGCTAAAGATTTATTTTTACAAAGTAAATTCAGGGTTTTAGATGTGTATACAGCTTTTACAAATCAATAAAGATGACTGAACAAGAGTGTAACTATTTTCAGACTAATTGGATTCAGGTTATATTCTTTTTAGTATTGTTAGTCTGCATGCACATTGGCAGTAGTAACTTTGAGTACTCTGTAATATTTGTATAAAGATCATTTCTTCTTAAGGGTTGGGATATTAAAAAAGAAATCAGATAACTAATCATTGATAAATTAAGTCAGTTACAAGCACAAAAGAAAATGTTTTTATATATACTTTGATGTACAGGCTTATTTGTAATATTTTTTGATTATCAGTTGTACTGAAACTAATTTTTGGAAAAGGTTTTGGAAAAGGTTTTGGAAAAAAGTTCACGATATTTGACAAAAGTGAATACATAACATTTCTGTCAAAATGATGTACTTGGTGTAAAATAATCAAGTTCAACATTTTGATCAAAATGTTTGTTTTTCACTGGATTCTGAATATAGTAAATTCAAAAGTACCCTTTTGGGAGTTTCTAATAAAGTAGCATGTAAAAAGGAAATGTATTTTAAATCAGACAGTAAATGGTTTTCTTTTTAATTTACAGCAAATGAAGCAGTTTTATTAGCATGCTATAAATATTTCCTCATCCAGACTTCTCTATGTTCCTTCAGAAAACTCTGAAGATATATTTGCAATAATAAGGAAGCCAGCATTTAGTACCAGCATATGGTTCACATGCAAATAATACTTTCCCACAATTTTTTTCTGAGCTACGTTATTTTCTTATCGCTTTGCTTCCTGCACCCAACCAGCAGAATTCTTTTAGGGTGAAGGAACTAATCAGCTTGTTTTCCTGCATTTCTGAAGCTAGGCCATGAATCTTGGTTTACTATTCTCTTTGAAACAGAAGTTTCTGCTTTTTCGTTTAGATATACTATTTAAAGGATTTTCTTAAAAATCTTGGAAAGCCTAAGAGAGTTCCAGACATGGTGGTTTCATTTTGTTTGCTCTGTTTTTAATCTATATGCAAATAAAACTGCTTCTCTCTTACACTGCTTGAACTAGAAAGTAAGATGTTTAATGTAGGTTACTACTAACTAATAAGCACAAAAGAATCACGTATAAGAAACCAGATTTAAGTGTTTTAAATAAAATGAAAATAAAGTTTTTATTTGGTAGAGATGGAAAATTGTAATGGCTTCGTCTGCATGTTTAATGACGTGCTTGTATAGCAATAGGTATGTCATTTTTAAATAAGAAGTACACAAGTAAGCCAGATTTTTAAATGACAGAGTCCATAAGTAACTGGAAAACTTTTGTTGTCTGTTGTTAAGTTGAAATTTATAACCATTTATCACTTAATTGCACATTGCCTTTATTTATTTATGCCGTTTTGGGTTTACAGTGTAATAATACCTCATTTTCTTAAAAAAACCACTACTGTTATATTTCCTTAATTTAAACAGCTAAAAATTCATGTTATTGCTTTTTTATATAATCTGTTAATGAATTCTTGGTTTTTTGTATCTGCCACAGTAACTTAAATCATTACACAGTATTTATCATCATTCACAAAATGTCCTGTCTTTTTTTAATCTTTGCTTAGTTATATTTTTGTCTGTATGATCAGAGGTTTTTAACCTGTTTTTTGTACAAATCTGTATTGTATTAAGTTGTTAACTTCTGGGTAAAATTTTTCAAATATTAAAGTTATACAATCAGGTTTCAGTTTATTTTTAAAATATTAGGCAATTAATTAAAACCATAATTTAAAATGTTTTATAAATGCAAACATTCTCTTTATTCTACTGTCTCTTAAACTTAGGAAACTAGAGTTTTGCTTAGGAAAATTGTTAAAATATATAGCTCCAAAAATGTGTGCTGTGATTGACACCATACCAACTTCTTTACTGTGATTTTCATTCTAAAACAGTGTATATGTCCTGTGTCTGGATGGTCACACACATATTCCACCAAAGTAGTGTTATGCCATGGAGGCCACCCAGAAATGAACATATGACATTTCACTGGCTGTAGGTAGATGACTTCACATCTTAAGTATCTCTCCCTAAAACTATTAACGTGACCTTTTTTTCCTTGCCCACATTACCTATGCTTAAGAGAAAAAGAGAGTGTGAGAACGAAGGGAGAAAATGCCATGAATGGAATAAGACAGGTGGCTGAATGGAAGAAAGACTAGGGTGGGTTTTCATAGAGGAGGGTACAAGATCAGTTCACCCAAACGGCTACATAGCCTTTAGTCCAGAGTAGTACTTAAGAATTGTACTGCGGCCCTGGCAACTTAGCTCAGTTGGTTAGAGCATCATCCCAATGTACCAGGGTTGCAGGTTCAATCCCCAGTCAGGACATACACAGATCAACCAATGAATGCCTAAATAAGTGGAACAACAAACCAATGTCTTTCTGTCTCTCTCTCTCTCTTTTCCCACTTCTCCCTCTCTGCTGCTGCTGCTTCTGCTGCTGCTTTGTCATCTTCTTCCTCTCTCAAATCAATAAATTAAAAAAAAAAACTTTATTAAAAAAAAGAGATTGTGCCAGACTGCCTGGGTTTGAGTTTACTGTTTCCTGGTACAAGTTACTTTATGTCCTTGTGCTTCAATTAGCAAGTGAAAATCATTTGTAAAATGGAAATAATAAACCTGATTATTTCATATAGATGGTTGTAGGGATGATTAAATGAACATATGAAAAGCACTTACATATTGCCTGGCCTACAGTAAGCAATGTAATGTGATACCTTCTTACAACCACTGCTTCCAAAGCCTTCTGGAGGTTTTTGACTATGAGACATTGAATGCAACTACAGATACCAGAACACAAAGTGCTTTTGAGGCATTAAAATTGTGTTAGGATATTTGTTTCTTGAAACAGTGCTTTAGAATTTACCCTTATAGATGTCTCAGTAGGCAAGGGTTTTTTATACTATTTTACAGATGTGTAATGATACAGTTTTAAAGTTCAAAAATAAATGAATTTATTTTTAATAAAACATTTCAAATGTAGAGAAAATTTTCAGCAAGTAACATATTAAAACCACGTTCCTAGTTTTTTATATCTAACAAATGTTAACATTCTGCAAGAGATTTTAAAAATAAAATGTGACAGATGGAGCAGAAGCCCCTTTGTGAGCACTTCTCCAGTTTCAATATTACTTTCTCTCTTCTCCCCACTGAACTGCGTTTGGTGTGCATCCTTCCCACAGAGTCTTATATTTGTATTACAAATGTGTCTCTGTAAACACTACACTGTATCATTATAGTTGCATATCGAACATCACACTCTACCTTCACAACCTTTTTACACAATATTCTCTTTTCTAGGTTTATCCCTGATTATACATTTTGATACAATTCACCAATTTTAATGTCAGAATAGGATCCTATTAAGTGAATATACTACCGTTAGTTGATGCATCCTCCCACAGACTAACACTGAGATATTTTGTCCGTTGTGAACCAGGCATTGACGAGCACCTTGCCTGTGGTGAGGGAGCATGCCCCTGCGTCCCCGGGTTGTAGCCCAGATGTGGAATGGCTGAACCACAGGGCTCACATCTCCAGCTTTACCAAGTATTGTCCAATTGCTCTTCCCGGAGCGATGGTTCCAGCATTAATTTCCACCACATTGTAAGAGTTGTCATTTCTCCACATTCTCCTCAACACTTGGCTTTAGCCGACCATTTTTTGTTAGACCAGTGTGTTTTCATTTACATCTCCGTAATCGAGCACCTTTTTGTACATTTACACGCTAGTCAGATTTCTTCTGTGAATGGCCAGTGCAATGTTCTTTGCCTACTTTGTTTCTATTTTCTTTTCCTCATTGGTTTTTAGGAGTTTTTCCCCCCCCGGATATTGATCCTTTGTTAACAGGAACAACATTGCTTCAGTATGAATTCAAGATTTGCCAACAACTATGTGACTTTAGACATCTCACCTCAGTCTACCCATCTGTAAAATAAAGAAGTGATACATAATTCATACAGAGGTCTGTCCAGAAAAAGTCCAGCCATTTTTTAATATAAAGAGGACAGTTTGCGTGACGTCAATGTAACCTGGCAGCCGAGGAGAGTGGACTGGAGTGCGCATACATAAACAACAACGACTTCACTGTACTGGTCAGTGGGAGCGATTAGACTCTGTTGAGTGAGCATGTGTACTGTGTGGTCGTGGCATTCAAAATGACTGAGCGAGAGATCCGAGATGGCAGAGGAGTAAGTGGAAGCTACACTAACCTCCTCCCAGCAGTAATCTGGAATTACAACTAAATTGTAGAGAAATCCTGAGTAACCAACTGAACACAGGGAGAGAAGCTATATAATGAAGGACAGACAGAAGAAACCACTTCATCACAGTGAAACTGGTAGGGAGTGTGGAGGAGGCACAAGAGGGCTGGCGGGCCTCCCACAGGCAGCAGCTGAAGTTCCGGAGGGATATTTCAGTGGTCAGGCAGTTTCCCTGAGAAGCGTGAGGTCTAAACCCCAAGCTGGGCTCCCCAGCCTAGGCACCTGAGCCTAAAAGGAACCCAGGTAACATCCAGTTGTGAAAAGCAGCAGGGTTTCCATCTGCCAGGGAAAGATGGCTGGAGATGCAGGACACTTAAAGGGCCAATGCACAAAATTTCATTTGCAGCCACTTACCCTGGACTCTGGCATAGGGAGGGTAGAGTGGACTAGAGATGCTTGAGGAGAATCTGGATTGGTGGCTCTAGGGAGAGAAGTGAAAGAACAGCCTCCAGAATCCCTATGCTGAGTCATTCACCATACTGCAGAAGCCATCTTTCTCAGGCAGAGCACTCCTCTCCAAGCACCATCAGCCTGAGGGGAAATAATAGACCTGCCTGCCGAATTACTCTGCCCCACCCTATGGAGCTTAAGCCAGGCTGCTGATTACAGCTTGATTAGTTTAATAACTAATTAGTTTAATAACTAAGGCTGAAAGTACAAAGAAGCAATCAAAATTGGAAGACAAAGCAATAGACCCCAAATGAAAAAATGAGAATTCTGAAAGAAAACTACATGAACTGGAGGCAAGCAATTTAGCAAATAGAGAGTTTAGAATAATGATTATAAGGATACTCAACAGCATGAAAAAAGACATAGAAACCATAAAAAAGGACCAGTCAGAAATAAAGAATGTGATATCTGAAATAAATAATACACTGGAAGGAATAAACAGTAGGTTACATGAAACAGGGGTTCAAATCAGTGATTTGGAAGACAAGGTAGAAAGAACAAAACAACCAGGCAGACCAGCAAAAAGAAAAAAGAATTTGAAAAAACGAGGAGAGCTTAAGAAACATTTTGGACAACATGAACTGTAACAACATCCATATCATGGGAATACCAGAAGGAGAAGAGAGTGAGCAAGGGATAGAGAACCTATTTGAAGAAATATAGACTGAAAACTTCCCTAATCTGGTGAAGGAAAAAGACACACAAGTCCGGGAAGCTCAGAGGGTCCCAAACAAGTTGGACCCAAAAAGGTTTACGCCTAGACCATAATTAAAATGACATGGCTTAAAGACAAGGAGAAAATCCTAAAAGCCACAAGACAAAAGCAGGTAGTTACCTACAAGGGAGCACCAATGAGACTGTCATCTGATTTCTCAACAGAAACATTTCAGGCCAGAAAGGAGTGGCATAAAATATTCAAGGTGATGAAAATCAAGGACCTACAACCAAGGCTACTTTACCCAGCAAGGTTATCATTTAAAATTGAAGGAGAAATAAGGGGCTTCCCAGACAAGAAAAAGCTAAAGGGGTTTAACATTAAACCAGTACTGCAACAAATGTTAAAGGGCCTCCTTTAAGAAGAAGAAGAAAGAGAAAAAAAAAAAACAGAGGAAAACAGTCTAACAATAAAATGGTACTACATACATATCTATCAATAATCACCTTACATGTAAATGTTTTAAATGCTCCAGCCAAAAGGCATAGGATAGCTGAATAGATAAGAAAACAAGACCCATGCATATGCTGTCTCCAAGAGAACCATCTCTAATCAAAAGATACACACAGGCTAAAAGTAAAGGGATGGAAAAAGACATTTCATGCAAATGAAAAAGGAAAAAAAGCTGGAGTACAATATTTATATCCAACAAAATAGACTTTAAAAACAAGGGTGTGGTAGGAGACAAAGAAGTACAGTACATAATGATAAAAGGAACAATCCAACAAGAAGCTAGAACCCTAGTAAACATTTATGCACACAACATAGGAGCACCTAAATATGTAAAACAAATCTTAATGGACATAAAGGGAGAGTTGAACAGAAAGGCAGTCATAGTCGGGGATTTTAACACCCGATTGACATCAGTGGATAAATCTTCCAGGCAGAAAATCAACAAGGAGACTATGGCCTTAAACAACACACTAGATCAAATGGATTTAATATCTGTGGAGCATTTCACCCCAAAGCAGCAAAATATACATACTTTTCAAGTGCACTTGGAACATCTAGGATAGACCATATGCTAGGACACAAAACAAGTCTCAATAAATTTAAGAAGATTGAAATCATATCAAGCATCTTCTTTGATCACAATGCTATGAAACTAGAAATCAATCACAAGAAGATTGCTGAAAAACACACAAAGACTTTGGAAGCTAAGTAGCATGCTATTAAATAATGAATGGGTCAACAACAAGATCAAGGAAGATATCAAAAGATACCTTGAAATGAATAAAAATGAGAACACAACAATCCAAAATCTGTGCGACACTGAAGAAGCAGTCCTAAGAAAGAAATTCATAGCATTACAGATCTTGGGGAAAAAAAAAAAGTTCAGATAAACAATCTAACTTTACACTTAAAGAAACTTGAAAAAGAATAACAAACAAAGTCCAAAATGAGTAGAAAGAAGGAAATAATTAAGATCAGAGCAAAATTAAATAAAATAGAGTCTAAAAAATGATATAAAAGATCAATGAATCCAAGATCTGATTCTTTGAAAAGATAAACAAGATTGGCAAACCTTTAACCATACTCATCAGGAAAAAAAAGAGAAAGGACCCAAATAAATAAAGTGAGAAATGAAAGAGGAGAGATAACAACTGACACCAAAGAAATACAAGGGATTGTAAGAAAATATTATGAACAATTATATGAAAACAAACAGGACAACCTGGATGAAATGGATAAATTCCTAGAAACATACAATCCTCCAAAACTAAATCAGGAAGAATCAGAGAATCTGGATAGACAGATTACATCTAGTGAAATTGAAGTAGTAATCAAAATACTCCTAAAAAACAAAAGTCCTGGACCTAATGGCTTCACAGGTGAATTTTACCAAACATTCTGAGAACTAACACCTCTCCTTCTCAAACTATTTCATAAAAAGAGGAGAGAAGGCTCCCAAGAGGATAGAAGGCTCCCAAACTCAGTTTACAAGGCCAGCATTATCCTAATTCCAAACCAGATGAAGACACTACAAAGAAAAAATATTATAGGTCAATATCCCATGATGAACATAGATGCTAAAATCCACAACAAAATATTAGCAAACTGAATACAGAAATACATCAAAAAGATCATACACCATGATCAAATGGGATTTATTCCAGGACTGCAAAGTTGGTACAATATTCACAAATCAATAAAAGTAATTCACCACATACACAAAATGAAGGAAAAAATTACATGATTACATCAATAGATGCAAAAAAGCAGCTGATAAAATCCAACACCCATTTTTGATTAAAAAAAAAACACTCAGCAAAGTGGGAATAGAGGGAATATATCTAAACATAATAAGAGCCATATAAGACAACATACTGCCAGCATCATACTCAATGGGCATCATACTCAAAAACTACAAGCATTCCCCTTAAGATTGGGAACAAGACAGGGATATCTGTATTCACCTCTCTTATTCAACATAGTTCTGGGAGTCCTGGCCACAGCAATCAGACAATAAGAAGAAATAAAAGGCACCCAAATTGTAAAGGAAAAAGTAAAACTATTTATTTGCAGATGACATGATACTGTATATAGAAAACCCCAAAGATTCCACCAAGAAACTACTAGAACTGATAAATGAATTCAGCAAAGTAGCAGGATACAAAATTAATATCTAGAAGTCAGTTGCATTTTTACATGTCAATAATGAACTAACAGAAAGTGTAATTAAGAAAACAATCCCATTCACATTCCTTCAAAAAGAATAAAATACCTAGGAATAAATCTAACCAAAAATGTAAAGGACCTGTACTCAGAAAATTATAAGACACTGAAGAGAGAAATGGAAGAAGATACAAATAAGTGGAAGTATATACCATGTTCATGGATAGGAAGAATTAACGTCTTTAAAATGTCCATACTACCCAAAGCAATCTATGGATTCAATGTAATTCCTATCAAGATTCCAATGACATATTTCACAGCACTAAAACAAATATTTCAAAAAATTTATATGGAACCAAAAAAGGCCCCACATAGCAACAGTGATCCTGAGAAAGAAGAACAAAGTTGGAGGAATCACAATACTTAATATCAAACTATACTGTAAGGCCATAGTAATCAAAACAGCATCATTCTGGCATAAAAATAGACACATAGATTAATAGAACAAAATAGACAGCCCAGAAATAACCCAACACTTTTATAGTCAATTAATATTTGACAGAGGAAGCAAGTACATACAATGGTTAAAGATAATTCATTCAATAAATGATGTGGGGAAAATTAGATACATGTAGAAAAATGAAATTAGACCATCTTCTTACACTACACACAAGAATAAATTCAAAATGGATCAACGACTGACTTATTATACGAAAACCATAAAAATCTAGAAGAAAACATAGGCAGCAAAATCTTGGACATTGCCCATAGCAATTTTTTATCTGATCTATCTCCCCAGGCAAGGGAACAAAAGAAAAAATAAACAAACAGGACTACATCAAACTAAAAAGTTTTTGCACAGACAAGGAAATCTCAACAAAATGAAAAGACAACCCACAGAATGGGAGAACAGATTCACCGGTACATCTAATAATGGGTTAATATCCAATATTTATAAAGTATTTACAAAACTCAACACCAAAAAAGCAAGCAATCAAATTAAAAATGGGCGAAGGACCTGAATAGACACTTCTTCAAAAAGGACATGCAGATGGCAAATAGGCATATGAAAAGATGCTCAACATCACTAATCATCAGAGAAATGGCAAATTAAAACCACAATGAGATATCATTTCACACCTGTCAGAATGGCTATTAATAATAAATCAACAAATAACAAGTGTTGGTGAGGATGTGGAGAACTGAACCCTTCTGCACTGTTGGCGGGAATGCAGATGGTGCAGCCACTGTGGAAAGCACTATGGAGATACCTCAAAACATTAAAAATGGGTCTTTCCTTTTGAGCCAGTGACCCCACTTCTGGGAATATATCTGAAGGAACTTAAAACACTAATTTGAAAGAATATATCCACCCCTATGTTCATGTCAGCATTATTTACAATTTCCAAGATATGGAAGCAGCCCAAGTGTCCATCAGTGGATGATTGGATAAACAACTATGGGACATTTACACAATGGAATACTTACTCAGCCATAAAAAAAGAAAAAAATTACCCTTTGCAACAGTATGGATGGACCTGGAGAATGTTATGCTAAGTGAAATAAGCCAGTCAGAGAAAGACAAATACCACATGATTTCACTCATATGTGAAATCTAATGAACAAACCGAACTAACAAGGAAAATGGGGACAGACTCACAGATGGAGCGTAGGATGACAGCTAGTGGGAGGGGAGAATGAAGAAATGAAAGGACTGAGCAAAAAGGAAAAAGCACTCATGGACATGGACAACAATGTGATGATTGCTGGGTGGAGGGTTGTATAAGGAGACTAAATGGTAATTAAAAAATACAATAAAGATGAAAAGAAATGACTGAGTGAGTAGAGCAACGAATCTGCATCAGATTTTGTGTAAAGCTTGAACATTCCTCCGCAGAAACTATTGGGATGATTCAGAAGGCCACAGCTGTGGGCAACTGGTGATTGGCAGTGCCATCACGACAAAACTCCCACTCATGCATCAGGTCTCATGCAGAGTTTTTTGATGAAACATCAAATCACCCAGGTGACTCAGCCCCCTACAGCCCAGATTTGGCACCCTGTGACTTCTGACTTTCCCCAAAACTGAAATCACCTTTCAAAGGGAAGAGATTTCAGACCATTGATGAGACTTAGGAAAATACAACAGGGCAGCTGATGGCAATGGGGAGAACTGTGTGAGGTCCCAAGGTGCCTACGCTGAAGGTAACTGAGGCTCACTGCCCTATGTACAGTATTTCTTGTACCTTCTATCTTCCTCAGTAAATGCCTCTGTTCTTTATATTAAATTGCTGAATACTTTCTGGACAGATCTTACAGATCTTAAACCTAGGTATAAGTGTATCTAAGTATGTGTGTGTATACTTATATGCATATATCATAAAAATATATGTAATATGTAAGTTAAATAAGTTTATACATTTATGTGTATATATGAAGTATATATACTTACACATAAAACATATACTTATATAATGCATTTAACTTACATATATATAAATAAGTGAGTATTTATATTTATGCCTGACCCATAATAGGCATTATGTGTTTGGTTATTACTATTACTATTATTGTTATAGCTCATGCACTGCAAAGATCTTCTAGTATGTGGCCTGAGTTTTATCTTTTATAATAGAATTTAAAAATTTTAATGTAGTCCACAAAAATGAAACTTTTGTTATAGTTGATGTTTGTGTAGATTTAACTACGTAAGTCATACCTCAGTACACATCGGCTTCAGAATTTGTCAAACCCTGTACTTGTTGATTTTGATGAGAAAAAAAATGTTTCAGCACTCAGCGCTTGCTTGGGACTCCTCACACTTGCTGGAACTTGTATGAGTCGGTTTAGGTACTCGTTAGTTCTGGCACTCATCACAAGTTCCAGAACAAATTAATGACAACTACTGAGTACCACTGTATTTACAACTTCTTTGCATAACATTTTCTCATCTATTATTCTATACACCTAACTCTGGGATCAGTCTCATTTCTCTTTAACTATATTTATTAGAAGCTCCTTTAACGAGAGTTTGTTAATCGTAAATTCTTTTTTCATTTCCTTGAAAATCATTTTATTCACCTTTACTCATGAAAGATTCACTAAATATGCATTTCCCTATTGATAGTTCATTTTCTGTTAGGACTTTTACTATTTTAATCCACTATCTTTGGGTTTCATTGTTGATTATGAAGTTAGTTGTCAGTATAATTGTGATTTCCTGGTAGATATTCTCTTTTTCTCTGGCTACTTTTAAGGTATTTCTTTTCTCATGAAACTGCAGAACATCAAAGACAACATGTATATTGTATATTTTTATCCCACTTAGGAGTCACTGTGGTTCTTGAATTTATATCTTCCAAGTCTAAAGAATTCTTCAGCCATTTTTTTCTTTGAATATCGTTTTCCCTGTTCTCCCTAATCTCCTGTTCAACATATGTTGGACCACGTCATCAACCATTCCATCTGTCTGTTACCTAATCTGTTGATTAACAAACACACTGACCTTTTTTTATTTCAATGGCTGTATTTTTCACTTCTAGAAATTCTTTTCTTTTTCAAGTCTACCTGCTCTTTTTTCATGTTGTTCTTTCATATGTTTCTACTTCTTTAATAATTTTCAGTTTACTTGTTTGATACTCACTTTTAGATTGTTCTACTCTCTTCAGTTCTTAAAGTGGGATTCTTCATATGTTCATATACTGGCTCTCATAGTGATTTGTTTTCTTATGTATTTGTAATTCTGTATTTTTGCTCTTTTGATTTAATTTTGTGTCTTGAATAGTACAAATGCCCTACAAGAGGTTCACATTGTTCTCAACCAAGGCCCTTCAGGTCTCCCACACCATTTTTTATGTTAACTTCTTGGATGAGGTTCCTTTTTCACTTGTGTAACTTTTTGACCCCTCACCCAGAGTGGAACAGGTTGGAGCTATGAGTAGGGTTTTTCTGTCCCCATTTCATAGGCACCGAAATGCTTTTAAACTCTAGGCTGCATGAGCTGGAATCAGTGTTGGCTCCTCATGGTGAATCAGCCTAAGGCATGTCTGTTGAACTCATGTAGGCATTAAAATCCAGTGGAGAGTTCATCATCCTCACGAGTCACCTAACCCTGCTCATTACTTTTGGCTTTTTATTTCTTCCTCATTTCCGATAACTGATGATTTCCCTTCTTTTCAATTTTGGACATTTATATTTTAAGATTTTTATAGATCTATGTTGTCCAAAATTTATAGAAGTTAATAGTAGTAAATAGCCTCTTCCATTGCACCACAGGCTGTACAAGCATGCCCTGTATCCTTTATCCCTGAACCAAGGTATAAAACTTTTGAGTACATTGCTCTCTGTAGATTATTTGCACCAGTGTTCATTAAAATTTATTAATTTAACATTTTTAATCCTCACCTGAGGATATGTTTCTTGATTTGAAAGAGAGGGACATCGATGTTAGAGAGAAGCATCTATCAGTTGCCCCCTGTAAGTGCCCTGATGGGGGATTGAACGTGCAACCTAGGGTATGTACCCTGACTGGGAATCAAACCCACAACCTTTTGGTGTACAGGGCAATGCTCCGACCAACCGAGCCACCCTGCCAGGGTAACACTGGGCGATGTTTCACTAGAGTATGGATCTTTGTACAGAAAAGCTGCCCCAGGCCTTGCTCTTCTCTCCAGGTCTCCATGTATTCTGGGCCTGCTTGAGCCTAGGCACAATGGGCATGTGATCTTCTGGTCCCCCTATGTCAATGGCCACCCCCACAGACATCCACCATTTTCTAGCTTCTCCATTTGTCTGTGGGGAGGTAAGTGCCAAGGGGAAATAAGTCAGAGAAGACTAAGCTGATGTTACAAATAGATGCCCTAAACTCAGTGGCTTTGTATAACTGTCCATTTCTAACCCACTTACCATATATTTCAGACTACAAGA
Organism: Trachops cirrhosus; assembly: GCA_028533065.1. NCBI lineage: Eukaryota > Metazoa > Chordata > Mammalia > Chiroptera > Phyllostomidae > Trachops > Trachops cirrhosus. Next base: position 129,934,249 of record CM052542.1, read on the forward strand.
CACATCTTTTCCCCCCCAAATTTTGGAGGAATAATGGTTGTTAATGCTGCTGTTGAGTTCTGTTTACATTTACATTGGTGAAATATTATGTTACTTATGTTATTAAATATTTTACCACGTTTTGCTTCAAAAATTTTTTTTCTATTTTCCTCCTCTAAAACCTAGGTGCATCTTATGGTCCGAAAAATATGGTAACAGTTCTAGAAGGATGTTCAGGTCAGCAGGGCAGCTCTCTCCTTCACAATGCCCAGGCTCCTTCTGTCCTGCGGTTCCACCATCCTCCACAGCTTCATTGACATCCGTGTCCAGCGGGATGAAGGAGGAAGCATGACGAATTACTAGAAGGTTTTCATGGACCAGGGCTGAAAACAGCACACACTGCATCTGCTCACACTGCACTGGAGAGAACTTAAGAGAGTTGCAGACCGGATTCTTAGGAAGTAGGTGCTGACATGAAGTTTGGGGCTACACAGAATTTATTAGGAATCATGACCTGTGAACAGAAGGGGGAGGAAACAGAATTGGGCAAAGGGAGAAGTCAAGCTGCAACACAATCCTGACAAAGCAATGGCCAACTCAGTGGGGCGCTCTAGAGCAAATAGCGCCGCTCGCAGTCTTCCTCTGTTGGGCCAAGATGGCCAGGCTTCTGGGTCCTGCCTCAAGCAGGGAGGCGTAAAGCAGTCACACCTTGGAAGGGTGTGGAGGGTGCGACATTGGGCAAGGTGGCTTACTGCAGCTGAGAACTAACCTGAAAGCGCTGACAACCAGAGATTGTCTGCTGACTGCGCTTTCTCCCCCTAGGCAGCAAGACCTTTCTTGAAAGACGTTCTGCAGACACACCTGCATGTTTACCATACCTGACCACACCTAACTGCAAAGGAATCTGAAAAATATAGTCCAGCTCTGAGCCTAAGAAGAGGGGGAAGCACTGTGGCGACAGCCAGCAGTCAGGCATGATGCCAACATGTCCTCTAAATTGATTTTACAAAGGAGCCTGTTTGTGGGAGTTAAAGGACACAGCAGGTGGCCTGATCTCTGGTTAGCCAAGTGTGTGTACTCCATCTGCTAGAACCCTGAGAGGAGCAGCCCAGTGGGCGCAGGAACCTAACGCTAGCATAATGGCCAGCAAGTGCCTGGACGGGAGGTGCTAGGTCAATGTGGCTTTTGTCTCCAGCTTCTATTGCTGAAATCAGGCTTCTCTGAGAGTGTGAACAGCCCAGCTCATCAGTGCCCTGAGTAAAAGGGGAGAAGAAAATGGCCCCTGTGTTACACAACTGCCCTTGTTTACATGTGGCCCCGTCAGCCTTGACCTCTAAGGTGTTGAGGCCCTATGATCACTTCCTGAGCCCAAGACAGAAATCTGGAGACCTAGAAAAGAACCCTCAACTTTGTAGCAAGTGACCTACTTTTCTCTTCTGACTGTCACTTCTGAGCTTCCAGTGATCAAAAGAAAAGTTGGGAAGCTTTCTGTGCATGTCCCAGCTAAGGACACAGCCTCCATCCCCTCACATGAAAGCATTGGGACATTCAAACCAAACACAAGTTCTGACCAGCCAGGTAGCTCCTGATCATTTGGAACCATGGGGAACCAGGACCAGGTACCACCCCATCTCCCTGAACAGGGGAACTGCCAAGATGGGTGAGGGTCAGAGAGTTGCAAAGCAGGGCCTGGCTGGATGGGCAAATCTGGGCCCCGTCTCCTGCCATCCCTCAGTGATGCCCAAAGCCTGGTATTCCCTTTAGGGAACAGAGGATCTACCATAGAACCAAGGGCAAAAGACCATCTCAGGGTCCATGCACGTCCTCCTGGAGACCAGTGGGCTCCCCTCTGTTATTTTTCTTTTTGATTTTGAAAACCTAAAATGACTTCTGCAAGCTAACTTTGGCCTACCCAAGGGCCATGTTATACTGAGTTCCATGTTAGTTCCTGAACATCTGGAACCACAGATGTGTCATGATTTTTGACAGTATTCATATTTGGATCCAAGGGAGACCAAATTGCATCTTAGCATGCAAGACACACAAATGAAGGTAGGTATACTAATTATCACTACAATAACAAATCACCACAAGCTTGGAGGCTTAAACAACACAAATTTTTTACAGGTCTGGAGATCAGAAGTGTGAAACTAGGCTAAAATCAAGGTGTCAGTGGGCTGCACTCCTTCTGGAGGCTCCAGGGGAGAATCTGCTTCCTAGCCTTTTCCAGCTTCTAGAGGCTGCCCGCGTTCCTTGGCTCATGGTCCCCTTCCTTTATCTTCAAAGCCAGCACTGCAGCATCTTCTAATCTCTCACTCGGCCCTCCTGCTCCCTCTTTCTCATATAAAAGCCCCTGTGGTTACAGTGGGCCCACCAAGATAATCCAGGATAATCTGCCCATCTCAAGGTCCTTAATGTACTCACATCTGCAAAATCCCTCTTGGGACGTAAACTAACATAATCACAGGTTCCTGGAACTAAGACATGGACATCTTTGGGGACCACTACTCTGCCTTCACAGACAGTCTTCCATTTGTTCAAACAGTCCAGCTGACGACAAAATGGACATAGCAACAAGGAATGGTCAAAATGGCAAAGTGAGTCTTTTCCGTTCATTCATTGATTTCCTATAGCAATCCACCTATCATTCCTGTGGTTTTTAAATTTAATTACATCTAAAGTATTGAAAAATAATTTCATATATTCTCTCCCTAAACACAGCAGAAATGATATTGAAAATAAAAGAAAATAAGCTTTCAATAAATGGATCATCTCTTAAACATGCAAAAAAAAAAAAAAGAAAACAAGCTTTATAGACTTCATGGTTTCCTCCCTCCCCCAGCTTCCCCAGTGCATTATGAAGACATCTTCTTATTGAAGGGAAAGAAATAGAAACAGATAGGCAGGTACTGACCGGAAAGGTGTCCAAAATACGTGGGTAAGCATGAAAAGCAGCCTTCAGAGCAGCATGTTCAGTGCGATCCCCTTTCCATAAAATAATAGATGTGTGTCTGTTGCCACCCAGAAAATACCCACAAGAATCCAAACCAAACTACTAACAGTGTGATCCTGTGGGCTGCAGGCAGCAGGGAAGAGGCAGTGATAGGATCCTAGGAGAGTTTTACTTTCTAAATCGTAATTTCTGTGATGTTTGATTGTGCTTATATTGTATGCTACACATGTTATTATACAATTTTTATTTTATTATATTTTAATTCTTATATTTACATACCATGGATAAAATATCATACATAACTATATACGATAAACACTTGTAATCATGAAAAAAGTAGGACAGTGCTTATTTATGTTTAAAAATTAAGAGGCTCTTCTGAAATAGAACTTTTTCCAGAGAATAGCATCAACCAACACTTCAGGATTCTGCCCAGTGTAAGCTTTAGGCCTTCCCTCTGAGTACTACCTACTCCCTCCTTTCTTTCTCAGAAAACTTAGGTCTGCCCCCTGCCATTGCAAACATAGGGAATGTAGGTCAGGTAATAAGTAACCAGGGTTTATTTTCTTTGGAAAATACCCAGCACATTCAAGCAAAATAGGCCAGTTCCCATTTTCAGAGCAGAACCCTAGAGCTTTGTCCAGGGGCAGGACCCCGAGGTCACTGAAAGCAAGCCCCTCGTTGTACCCTGGGGCCCAGCACTAACTAGGTCACCCGCTAGTAAACAGAAGCCCTGGGATGGAAGCCAGGTCTGTGGGACTCCCGAGCCATGTTCTTGCCACTCCGCTCCTGCACATGGTCACTCCTGGGGTTTCAAGCTGGGCTCCAGAGAGCTGGCAGGGCCCGGGTATGCAGTGATGGCTCCACACATGCCCCACTTGGCCTTGAGCTGGGACACTAGTGACCATGGGGAGTGAACATGAACATCTGTCACTCAAACAAGCAACCCAGAGATATGTGTGTCACAAACAGATCAAAGGTTTTGGGGGGTGAGGGAACGTGGGCTGCTCTTGCTGCAAAGTGGCACCACCTGTGTCAACTCCGTAGTCTTGATGATCTGTTAGGTGGCCTTTGGCTCTTTAACAATCAGGCCATTCTCTAGAGTGAACTAAATGTGGTACGTCTCACAGAGCCCAGGATGGCTCTGGCCAATGACACCATGAGTGCAGACAAATGGGAGCAGCTTCCAAAAATTACTGGGAGTGTTTGCATCACCCACCAAGCACTGGGTGAGCTGGAAGAGTCTCACACAGAAAAGCCTGAGATCCACACGGGGGTTAGGACAGGAGGTTATAAGATGCAGCAGCTTCTGCCCCAGGGCTCACCAAGGAGCAGGACAGAAAGGCAGCCCAAATCCTAACCACCCTGGAAATGCTACCTGGTGTTTTCTTGCCAGAGTCTTTCCTGGTGGTAGTGTGGCCACCACACTCTCCCCCAACCAGGCAGTATATGCAGTGGAGGATAGTGAGGACACATCACAGGGTGTGACACCCCCAGGGTGTTACCACCTGTAAGCAAAGCATGACCCAGAAAGTCACCAAGCTTCGTCTTCCAGGACCCTGAATCCTAGTGCCATGCCACATGGATCCAGCCACTGCACTGCTCCATTCTCTGGAAAGCTAGAAAGAGGCACTTTGTTCCACAGGGTGAAATGAAGAAGAACTGGCGCACCTACTCTGGCTCAGCATTCTTTCACAGCCAAAGCCAACGCCTCCAGAGTCATCTAGAACTCTAGAATTTCATTCTCATCAGACCCAGCTCTCAAGGGCTCACCAGTGGTTTACACCATTAGTGGTTTCCTGTATCAGAGGGGTGGTCTTATCCCACCCAAGAGCACAGAGAGGGCCTTGGAAAAGAAGCCACTCTCCCTGCCCACTCACTATGCACCACCAACTGCATATAAGCCTGTGTTTCATAAGTGCTCCACCACCCAGAATCCTATTTGGGATGGCAAGCATCGGGGTGTAGGGTGGATGTGAGACCAGATCTCAGACACCAAGAAGCTCTATCTTCCAAATGGGGGCCTTTTGTTCCTTCTGAGTTCTGATGTTCAAACACCTGGAGACTATAGTGAGATGATTTCTGCACCACTAAAGCTTGACTTTTTAAAGGCTTGCTTCTTTCTTGCCTCTCTTACTGTGGCCAATTATCACAGCCTGGCTGCAAAGGAAGAGAGAACACACAGGACCTTCTAAGCTGAGTCAGACCTCAGAGACCACCTAGGAAGTATCAGAGTCACACCATCGGGGGCTTTGTATGCACGATCACAAAGGAGATGAATGATCTTAGGGACCACAGAGCTCTGGGGGTCATCTCAGGAGGGTAACTGCTTTTGTGTCTCAGATTTTCAGTTTCACTACCCAGAGTGTGCCAGAAAGCAAGAAAAGGCAGGCGATACCCAGGGCCCAACCCCCTTGGCAGTCTTCCGCCCTCCCTCCACCTCCTGGAGAGCAGTGACTCATCCCAGCACCTCCCTTCCCTTCCTAAGGCTTGAAGATTCCTCCGTATAACAGTGTGAGTTATGGAAGGAGCTAAAATAAGCCAGGAGCCAGGCTAGGAGCCAAGGGTAGGGCAGGACAAGGAGAGGAGATGAGAAGGACGAGGACAAGGACAAGGAGACCAAGAAGTGGAGGAGAGGATAGGAGAAGAGGTCATGCACCTACCCCTTTAAATACAATGCCGTGAAGGGACAGTAAAGAACTAACTGGACACTCCTCACAGTCATCTGCATGTGCGTGCATGCATGCGTATGTGTGTGTTTGTGTGCACGTGCCTGTGGCCTCTTCCGCAGAGGGAAGGGAGATTTCCACTCTCGCTGGGGAGACATGGACTGTACCAGCAGGAAGGAGCCTTCCCACGAAGTACAGAAATCAGCTAAGAGACAAGCTGCTTTGTTTGACACTGGCCTCCTGGCCTCAGCCTTGCAATTCCCCATGTCTATTTGCAGAACCTCCAGGCTTCCAAATCCCTAAGTAGCAACAGTCACCCGCCCAAACCAACCCCTTCAGGGGAAGAGAGGTGACCTGCCCCACACTGTCACACACACCCGACAGGGCCAGGCAGGGCTCTGCTCTGGCTCCCCAGAGGCTCGGCCTTTACGAAGCCACTCTTCCCCTTTTCGAAGTTTCCTGGAACTCTAACAGCCATGTCTACTCACAGGAAGGACTGTGGTTGCATCATAACTGGTCCTTGACAGTTTGCAAAACGATTTGGCACTCCTGGTTCCTCAGAGGCAAGTGATAGGGATGGAGGTGCCCCTTCTGTCTCTCATGCCTCTAACCAAGCAACTGCACAGCATCAACAAAACACTCTGTTGTCAGAGGGGTGACGGGGGTGAGGGAGGGTGTGATGGGCAGGCTAGTGGCAGGTCTTTCTGGTGTCTCTGAAAGGGCAGTCCAAATAAGAACATGGGAGTGATGGATGTGTATAAAGCATTTGAGACTTGATTACTGGTTGGCATCAAAGCCTCTTATATCTCTTGTCCACTTCACTGATCGTCCTCCTCCTCCCTAAGTCTTTGTCCAGGCAGTTAATACCCAAAGCACTAGGATCTGCACCCCATACCATCCACTCATGGGACCTTTGTCCCAATTCACCGTCCTCTGCCTGTAAGACCTCAGGATCCTTCCTGCTAAGGTCAGCCCCCAAAACTGCCCAAGGGCTCTACACCCACGCTTGTCTATATAGCCCAGCTCAGGGCTGCCTTCTCTGCTCGCTTAGCACATGGGCATGGAAAACACAGGGATGAACTAAGACCCCCCAGCCCCACCCTAGCAGAGCTCTCCACCTGGTAAAGAGCTAGGTCTATATGCACTAGTCTCCTAGAATTTATGGTACCAGGTGCTGTAGGAGAAAATTACCAAAGAGCCATGGAATCCCAAGAAGGGATCCAACATTTCTAAGTAAGCAGACCCAGGACAGCTAAGGAAGGGTCAGAGGGTGCAAAGATGATGAGTAAGGACTTCTGGCTAGGCAGACTAGGTAACTCTTCCACTTCCTGCTGTGTGTCTGTGTACATGTTAACATCCCTAATGTGTAGGGATAATACCCATCTCACAGGGTTATGGAAAACTTGAGGATTATGTCCTTGGTGCTTGCCCCCTTGTGGATGCTCAATAGGCACTATTTCCATGGAGGACGAAACAGTGTAACTTCTCGGAGGCCAAGGCCTACAACAGAGTTTAGGACATGAACTATGAAATCAGAGGAACTGAGTTTGAATCCTGACAACGTATGTGGCTTTCCTGAACTTCAGTTTCCTCATCTATAAAATGGGAATGAAAATAGGACCCAACTCAGGGGCCTGTTGGGAGAACTAAATGGAATAAGCATATAAGAAACTTAGTTCAGGTCCTGGCATTTAATAAGCGCTTAATGAATGTCGATGACCAACACAGCTTATGGGCTCTTGCAGCCTGGGCCAGCTGGTACATGGCACTCACGGGCCCAAATGCCTACTGGGGGAACGTGGAGTTAGGGTCTCTTGGAGGCCACAGAGAGAACCAACAGAACCATGGGCTTCTGATGAGTCCTTTCACAAAGGGACCACTCTGCCAAAGTCACATGGGCTCAACTGGTTTCAACAGCTTGCTTGTTGGCTCCTCCATCCCACGAATTCTAGCCTCTGTTTGTCTGAGACTTCCTTCCTGATGGATGGTTTACCAGTTCAACTTTGAGTAATTAATAGTATCATCAACATAGTCCACCAATTCTTCCATTTAGTCACTCTAAAGACCAGTGAGGCTGGACTTTGATCTTCCTTCTGAGCTGTCATGGTAACACAATAGTAAATACTGTCTGTCCAGCGTATGCAGCATTGTTGCCACACGCTGTCACACTCAATTCTCACAACAATCCCATGAGACCCATGGGGCAAGGATGTTCCAGCAGGTTAAGAGCAACTGGACCTTCAGCAGCTGCTCTAGTTTTTCTAAATTACGTTGGGTCAGCAACCTGGAGAGGGGATTACCTTGAAAATTGCTGTTCACAGAAATGCTCTGCTGTGGGTTGATTTGCAGGTGGCTTGGAGAACTAATGACCACCCCTGGGGAACACCAGGCCTTCTATATCATCAACTTTCTCATTGCACAGATGGGAGAAATTGAGGCCCAGAGAAGGGAAGCAACTTAGCCAGGGTCATCAGGTGGTCAGTGCAGAGCTGGGAACAGGACCCTAACTGTGGTGACCACCTAGTAGGTGTCCAAATTAAATAGCGTGTACAAGGTTTCTTTATTGCAGAACTTGTCAGTCTTGATTACTGACAAGTCTTAATAATGTGTACTAATTTCTACAAGGAAGATTATTTTTTAAAGTTTTTCTAAAATTTAAGTCCTTTTTGCCCCCCCATGAACACTTATTAACATCTTGATAAATAACACAGGTGGGGTTGGTATCATCTTGCCTATTATTTACATTTAAAAAGAAATTAGTTCTTAAGCCAAAAGTCCATAACGATTAAGAAGATAAAAACAGGAACTTCCTCTTGAAAAGAAAAAAATAAATTCCAAGACAGATTCATGTGACCACAAGATTACCTTGGCTCCAGGTCGTTCTCCAATACCCAATGCCTGGAACTTAGTTGCTCACATATCAGCAGGCAAAGTTTGAGGGAGTATGCCAGATTGTATTCTTCAAAGATGGCTTCAAAAATATCTCTTGTCCCTACACATTCTCTCTCCTACTAAGCAACTTTGCCATGTCCCCATCAGAAGACAGAGTCAGTTTCCTTTCTCCTTTAATCTCAGTGGTCTTGTGACTGCTTTGACCGATAGAGTATGGCAAGAGGTAACACTGAGTGACTTCTGGAGCTGAGTATAAAGAGTGATGCAGCCTCCACCTTGCTCACTGGCATACTCAGGGCCATGTAAGAAGTTCAACTACCCTAAGGCTGCCATACTGTGGGGAAGCCCAAGTCACATGGAGAGGCCCATGTAAATGCTCTGGTCAGTGTTCCTGGTCTTCAAGTCATAGCAGCCAAGGCACTAGACACATGCGTAAAGGCACCTGCAAATTATTACAGTCCCTACCTGTCTAATCACCCAACCTTTGAATCTTCCCAGCTGAGGTCTCAGATGCCATGGAGCAGAGACAAGCCATTTCCTTTATTCGCTGTCTAAAACCCTGACCCAAAGAATATGTGAGCATAATAAAAATGGCTGTTGTTTTGAGCCACTAAGTTTTGGGGTAGTTTGTTATCCAGCGATAGTAACTGGAATAGGGAGAGTGTGTATATAATATGGCCATGTGTGGGCATATTTAAGTTGATGGTGTAGGTTGGAATCAATATTGTTTTTAATATCAAGTGATTCTCTCCTGTATACTTTTTTGATTGGCTTCAACATTTTGATTGGGGACCCATTTATCCAACAATACATATTAGGATCCAATTATTTATGAGATCAAAGGGACAAAGGAACAGACGTGGTACTACCTCCATGGAGTTTCTGTTCCATGTGGACACTTAATCAAATGCTAGTAACATGCAACTGAAAATACTCAACAGGAGGGAGGGACCAAGGGTAGGAAAAAATAGAGAAACCCCTTGGTAACCAGGAGATAAATGAAGCTCTGGATGCTTGAAGTCACAGAGACAGTAAGTCAAATGGCTTAAAATCGGAAATGGTTATCCAACCAGTTGCGAATTTGAAAATCCCATATGTGGTACAACATTAAGCTGCTATTTTAGAAATTCTTTCATCTTTTTCAGAGGCATCTCAGGAGCCCTTCCTTCCTCTTGGAAAGCAGCCAGTTCTCTGCAGAAATCACTTCATCAGCAGGAGCTGAGGCATTACGTATGCAACTGTATAATTGTGGAAGTGTAGCTTTAAAAATATCTCCTCAGAAAATACATCACAGAGCAGTGTTTCTGTAAGCACCAGCTGGGCAGCCTTGCATGTACTTTTTCTCCTTTTTTCTCCTTTGAAATGTCAGAATCCTGGCACCTGCAGGTGAGTGCAATTCAGCATTGTTGATTTTCTTAAAAGATTGATGACTTCACTTTCTGAGTTACTGGGATTTTTTTCATTATCACCAGTGTCCATGGCACCACTAGCATTCTCCTAGATGTTCAATTGAACTCAAATATTCATTGAGCATTTGTGTGAGTCTTTGCATCAGAAACTGAAGATGGAGTTATGAGCAAGGCAATCATAGTCTCTGCCTCTACATAACCCACACTCTAACAGGGACAGCAGGCATTAGACAATTGTGAGAGGAACAGGTACTACAAAGGGAGAGGAAGGTGCAGGGTGCAAGCAGGGGCTGGGGACATTCGCTGTAAGCAGACACTAGAAAAAGGAGTAGGAGGTGGCCAGATGGAAGAGGGGAACAGAGCTGGTGGCACTTAAGGAAAACCACTGGATGGAGATAGGAGGAGGAGCAGCAGGAGATAAGGGTGGGGTAGGCAGAGCTGGACTCAGGCAGAGTCTGTGAGCATGCTGAGTATTTGGATGTTGTCTGAAGCACAGTGGGTCAACACTGATGTATTTTAAATAGGGTAGTGGAATGAGCACACACTAGTGTCTTAGAAATGGCACTCTAGCTTCAGTCTAAAGTATGAGTGGGCTAAGAATGATGGCAGGCCAGGTGAAAGGCTACTGTGATAGTCCAGGTGAACAATTGTGCTGGTCTGGAATAGTACAGTGCCAGAGGCCATAAAGGATGTAGAAATAGGAGTTGAGAAGCCAGGAGCTCTGACTTCTATTTAACAAAACACTCTGATGGGCATTTTCATTGTAGTAAGAGGTGGTCCAGAGGTGAAAGAGTCAGACCAAGGGATCTAGGTTCCTGGCCTAACAATGTGAGAAGCTGAAGTCTCCACGGGCAACCTCAAAGGAAGGGATAAGGAAGCTCAGGAACGGGCAGACACTGACACAATGGGAGTAGAGGGGGGCCAAGCAAGATGGCAAGAGGCTAGGATTCTGGGGAGAAGCAAAGACCAGTGAGAAGTCTTAGGAGAACGGGAAGAGTACAGGAACATTTAAGGATGTAGTTTTTCTACTGTGCTGCTACAGTTTAACAAGTTCTCCACCCACACCACCCCTGCTTCCTATTCCCTCAGAATCTCCTGAGACCTACGTGCAAGTAGTGTTCGGAGGAAATGAAGGGAAATGGGCCGTCATCCACGTGTGGGTGAGCACTTGAGGGAGAAAGGCAAAGGGCCTTGAGAAGAGGATGTTGAGACTTTACAAAAGCAGGAAATGGGAAGAGGGAACCATGAGTACTATCCAGAGAAGGGCACAGGGCGCCAGGGTTTTCCACAGCGTGTGCAAAGGGGGTTGAGGCATCTGTAGTCATATACCACCGGTCTGATAAAAATATATTTGCAGGCTTGGGATTCTAATTTGAAAAATAACTCTATGAAAAGTAATTCAGCTTTCCAGCAGTAGTGAACTCCGTACAAGAACATGCCTCTCATGAAGGATCTCCTTCATCCCTTCGTCCCTCCCCAGAAGAGAAGAGGAAACACAGGAGGAAGTGCCTTGTGCAGAGCCCCAGTTCTTATGTCATGGGTGTGAAATGCTCAGACGCTATGAAATCACCCGCCTGTAGCCACACATCAGGGTTTGGTGTGTTAGCTGCTCCACTGTTTCCGCCAAGTATGAGAGGAAAAGCAAGGCTTACAGAAAAGTGCCCCCTCCGACGGAAGCAGCACTAAAAACACCCTGCACCAGGATGACTGGGGAACCATCCTAAAATACATATTTGGGATATATTTTTTAAAAAGCAATTGAGAGAGTCAAAGAAATTTGAATATGAACTTGATATTAGTGACACTTAGGAATTAGCTATACTTATTATGTGATAAGGGCACCGTATATGGATGGGTTGTTTGGGGGTAGGGGTTCTAGTTATTTTCTGTTACAGCCATATACTGAAGTATTTATGGGTGAAATAATACACTACATCTGGGATTTGCTTTTGAAATGTTTGGGGGTAGGGTGGGGAAACATACACAGAAAAGTCCCAAACCCAGATGGCTTCCCAAGAGTATTCTACCAATTCTTAAGGAACAGATCATTGCAATGCTATTTAAGTTGTTCAGAATACTGAAGATGTGCTCAGTCATTTAATCTTTGCAACAACCCTATGAGGCAGGTAGTAAGTATCCGTACTTTACTTATGAAATCACTAAGTCACAGAGACTGAAGAATCTAGTCCAAGGCCACACAGTTGGAGATCATGGAGATTTGAAACCAGGTGATGCAATCCCAACACAAGTGCCCCTAACCTAGGGCTGCCACATATGGTCCTTGGGATTAGCACCCCGTGGAGTTGTGCAGAACACAGCACAGACTTCAAGAATGCTCATGTGGGCTTACTTTAACCACATGCTTTCAGCATTTCATAAATAAATAAATGAGTGAATAAATACATGAACAATGAATGAATGGATTCTCTTCTTTGATTCTTACTAGTTTCATTCTCAGCAGATGAGTTCCCTAAACCCTGCCTTATTCTCAAGAAGGCTGAATGCAGAGCTTTCCATGCCAACACTGCAGTGATTAAGTTCCAGCAACCTCTTAGCTAACTCTGCTTTACTGCTGGGGAACAAATCAATTGTCAAAACTGCCTATTGAGAAATGAGGTGCTGTTGGCCTGGTTCCTTTTGGCTATCCTGGCTTCCTCCAACTGACAGGGACGGTAGTCAATCCCCTGTCAGAGACTCTGGCCTGAGATCAAGGAAAAAGCCACCAACACAGCGGGTGCAAAAGAAGCGAGAGGCCTCCCCACCCAAAATTACTTACCTCCCCGGATTTCTTCTGTGCCTGAAACTCCTGCCAGTGGCCTCTCTTGCCTGGATTAAGACCCAGTCAAAAAAAATGTGAATCTGTAAGCTGAGGGTAAAAGCACATGAATAACCCTTGGTAACACTTGAACATAAACACACTGATGATTTCTTCATCAGTGAACTAAGAGAGAGTAGGACCAAGAAGAATGGTGTCCAGAGGAGCACAATGAAGGGAGAGAGGAGCCCCAGAAGTCCCAAGTCTGGAGCTATTCGCTGAGAGGAACCTGCCTCTGTCTGGTGCCATTGTGCAGGGGGGGATGGCCTGGGAGGACGGGAGACCAACAGAAGAGGACCTGGGGGGCTGGGAGCTATAGGAGAGAAGATGGAGAGAGGGTCACCACCGATGTGTTGGCTTTCATTTTTGCACATCCAGCACACTCTCACGTGCTCTTCCCATTGTATCCTCGGGGAATTCCTCCCCACTTCATAAAGTCCCTGGTGAGACTGTAAACCAGTGTCTGAGCTCATTCAGTGAAGTGCGTACAGTATGTGATGCAGGCTAACCACTCTTCCGTGACATTGCCACATGGACACTGAGAGATCAAGGTCTGCCATTAACACCTTTTTTTTTTGCTAATTTTTAAATTTAAAATTTCCAAACAATTCAAACTTATAGAAAAGTCATAAGAATAGTACAATGAACTTAGTATGCCCTTCACCTAAACTAACATTTTGCCAAAATTACTTTATTATTTTCTTTTTATCTTCTCCTTCTCTACCAGATGTGAGCATGCTGTGGACGTGTCATTTATCACTCGTGTCACAGGGGAGTGCCCAATGGCGGGGAGCTGGGCAGGAGAGATGGCACCCCGCTTTCAGCCTTGGTGCTATTTTTGGGGTTAGGGAGGGAGCAATGGCAGCAAGAAGGGACCCGCAGTAGCGTGTGAAAATGCTACAGCGTCTGGTAAACACAGGGGCCTTGAGAGGCCTGGGACTCCAGATACAGGCTGTTGTCCTCACTCTTTAGGGCTGCTGGCCAGGCAGCCACCTGTTCTCTGAGGTGGAGGGGCCATGTCTTGAGCTACCCCACACTGGGGTGGGCTTGGGACCTCTGACACAGGTAGCCACCATGATCATAGATTCATCCCCTGGAGCTGGTCACATTGGAGGTCTGTCAATGGAGAAAAGGAGTGGAATGCCTGCAGGGAATGACAAAATGGTCCATCAGATGTATTGATACTTCATCGCCAGATATACTGACGGAAAACACCTGGACACCTAAAGACACCTGGAAAGCTTCTGTCACTTGCGACCAGCGATTCGTGACTCATTACAAAGGTAATAAAGATATATGTCACAATTGGAACAGAAATATAAATTGTAAGGAACCTTACTGATAATGTCATGCAAATCTACCTTCTTTGGTCTTTTATTCTATGGAAAGAAAAGCCACAGCATTATTGAAAGGAAGTACAGGCGAAAATTCCAAATGCCAGTGACACGGTGACTAGCGTATTAACCCACTGGAGGTGGGTTTACACTCTGAATGACCGTGAACGGTCATTGTAAGTATTGGAGGTTCAGTGATATCCCCAGGAGGCACAGGGTTTCTGGTCTCTGAAATTGGCTGGCGGTTCAGCAATTAATTCTTATATCACAGAATAATCAGGAGAGATGACTCTCAAATCTGTTTTTACTCTGATGTTTTCTGACTCTGAATAACCAACCTTGTGTGAAGGAGAAAATAGAAATGACTCCATACAATGGAACATCCGAGTGTTTTCCACAGTGTTGGCAAAACCCAGCATGACAAAATGTGAACATAGGCACAGAGAATATTTGGCTAACGAAGACCTTGGAGGAAAATTCTGGACTATTGAAGCACTCTGCCTCCCCCAAATCTCTTTGGCTATAGTTTTCCCATTTCAATCAATTAATAATCCCAGTTTGGGTTTGAGACAGAGAGGGAAGAAAGTGAAAGGCATGGTCTGTGCCCTCACAGAGCCCACACAGAGCTGGGGACAAAAGCAATTAGAAGCAAAACTGTGGGTCCTCCGAATGGCATACGCAGTGGGGTCAGCGAATGGGGTAGTCGCTGTGGGCAGAAAGGACCAGGGAGGCTGGCTGCAGACAGGAGTTGAACTAGGTCTTGAGAGATGAACTGGCTTTAGATGAATGCAGGAGGGAATGCGAACTGTGCAGCAAAGCAAGGCACGGAGGCAGAGATCAAGCCAGTTCAGTCAGGGCTCACCGGGGAGGCTTCCATCAGAAAGGAGCAGGAAACCTGGCCAGTAAGTCGGATGAGGCCAGGGGGAGGGATATTTAAAACAGATGGAGAGTAGAGCGAGGAGTTTGAATTTGATGGGCCCTGCCAGCCACAGCAGCAGCCCATGCAGGCTGCGGGGCAGTGGTGTGGCTGAGGTCCAGCCAAGGTACACAGGGAGAAATGGGACAAAGAAAATCACCAGGACATCCCCTGAGCCCAAAACAGAGGCCTGGATTTTGGAGGCTGGAGGATGAGAGTCAGCCAGAACTAAGAAGATGGGCAGATTAAAGAAGCTCAAATAAAGACAGATGGGCTGCAGGTTTAGGCACAGAGGACAGACACAGAGACCAGGAGGCCTGGCTCTAGGGCTTTCGGGCCAGGAGACCAGCATCTCCCCTTGGGCAGGCTGGAGGACACTAACTAACAGCTGCTGCCCATCTGCATTAAAATCACATTTACACCCTGGGGTGGTTAGGAAATGCTTGGCAAGGTCCCCCCTGGCTTTTTGGAAATCCCTCTGAAGAAATGTCTGCTTCCCCTCCCCGCGCCCCTCCTTCTCATCATCCCCCCTGCTCTCTCCCAGGATCCTCATTCCCCACCCCATTTCTCTGTCTCTTTCCTCTTGCTCTCCTCTTGCTCCCCTCTTTTCCTCCTCCTCTTCAAACTTTGTAGCTCCTAGAGGAAAAGTAGCCACAGTCCCCTCCCACTGTGCCCCCAATTCCTTGAGGACAGACCCACCCTCTCACAGGGTGCAGAAGATGTCAGGAAGATACCAAAACACCTCTGCCTACTGCTCCCACCAGCCTGGCTCCTGCAGCCTCACCCCCAGAAACTTTCCAAAGGACAGGGTCCAGTGACACGGAGAGCCCCTATTCCTCTCAAAACTCCCCAAGCTGCTGCCAACCAGCCTGGGAGGAGAGGGGACACAGTGACATTTAAGGCAGGAAGGACATCAGCTCACTAGGACAGCTGGCTTCTATTGCAAAGGGACCAAGTGGTTTTGATCTCATAAATATTTTTTGTTTCTTGTTCATCCAACGAGTATTTATAGAGGCCCCGCTGCCTGACAGGCCTGTGCTGATTGCCGAGCAGGATACAGAGGCATGACAAGGCTGCAGCCTTGAGGAGCGGTGGATCCATGGCTCAGAGTCTGTGGCCAGGTGCAGCCAGCACGGCCCTCTGTCCATCTGGGTAAGTCTCCTCAAGGGGGCAGGGCTGCCTCTCCTTACACACACGGTATGACCCACCCAACATCAGGGAAAATATCATTTTATTGCCCAGTTAGTAGGAATGGACTCTTGCAGCTCTAGATGGGAATGTAAAGCTGCAGGTCAACATGGAAACACTGAGCCATAGTCAACTCAATGAATAAATCCTGGTGCTTGTGAAATCCTGGGTCTCAAAGATGAGAGCAAGAGAGAGGAGGGGAAAGGGCGGGGGTGGAGGGGAGGGAAATTGCTCTGTCTGTAGAAGGCATCTGACCTGCATAGGCTGAGATTTCTCAACCTCCTTCCTCGTGCAGCTGTCCTCCCAGAAAAAAACACTCCCTACTGTACACAGTGCTCTGCACTCTAGAGGTGCCCCACAAATGCTGTGCACAGGGATGTGGATTTTCCCAGAGAAGCCTCAAACCACCGGCAGTCTTGGCTGCAGGGTGGCGATCCCTACTCCGGCCTGTCCCATGGGTAATGTATCCAAGGCCATTTTGGTTAAGCGAGGAGCCCTGAAACAGCCCACACCTGCAATGCAGCTGACGTTTATTTCAAGACTTACAAGTAAGGGGCACATGCTTGAGGGTTCTTTTCAAAGATCAAGCGTTGGAGGCTGTGACCAGTGTCTGGAATGTGCCCCAAAAGTACTGCTCTCCCTGGAGACTTCCTCTCCCATGCAAACACATGCACAGAAGCACTCAACACATATGTACATATGTGCACACGTTTTACCATCTTCAGATGCATGCATAATGACACACGCTTTCTTCTTTTTCTCTTTTAAGCAACCTTTTTATAATTAGGTAACAGGCTTTCTGTCATAAGGCAGCTGTTACAGAGATACTGCTTTAAAGTAATAATCTCGATCCCTCTATGTAATCAGTGTTAGCAGTGTGGGGCATATCCCCCGTATCTTTCTCAAACATATAAACAGTCATCAAGGATTTTTAGACCTAAAAAAAGGATCATTGCTAAACTTGTTTTTTCAGCAATTTGCATCCTTAACACTATGTTTTGGGCATTCCTTCCATTCAGTACATGTGAATCTAACTCTGTTCAATGACTGCGCACACGCACACAATCCACATCTACTTGTGCTGACACAGACATGTGTGTGTAATGTACACATATACACACAGCCCATCCCACCCCATCCCCAAGGCTTCTCCTGCTGGCACTGTCCCCAGCCTGCCAAACCTGAGGTTACTGCGGTGTGGTTTCCCCCTCCCAACCACCTTCCGGGCCTCACTGGCTGGACTCTCATAGGTGGTTAAAGGCGGTCCACCTGGCTAAGCTGAGCATCTGAACAGATGCTCATGAATCTTCTCAGCCCCTACTCAGACTTCCAGGGGTAAAATCTTTATCCTGGGAACATGGACCAAGCTCAAGGCCAGGCAAACACATTTGGAGGCTGCTATGGTGATGGGAGGGAAGAGAGGAAACTGGCCAGCCCAAAAAGAAGCAGGGAATGTCTCCTAGAGCAGAAGCAGGCCCCCCGAGCCTAAGGATGAGAAACCTGGGTTCCAGCTCCGGTCATGATATCGATTCACTGTGTGACCTCCAGCAAGCCTTTACTCTCTCTAAGTCTCTGTTTCATCCTCCATAAAACAAGAAAGTTAGCTCTGATGGATGTTCCCAATGCCCTTCCAGCACTAACACTGGGTTTGACCAGTGAGTCTTGCTTCTCCCTCTGTGCCTCCTGGGAACTCCTTCTGACACCTGTCCTCCCCTGGTATTCTGCTCCCTCCACCCTCAAGTTTGAGGGTCACTAGGAGGGAGCCAGTGAGGCCAGGGGACAGGCTGGGTCTGACCAGACAGGGTGGCAGAGAGCCATCCTGAAGGCCAGAACAGAGCAGGGTTTCCTAGGCCAGGGCAAAGCCTCACCAACGCTCCTCTGGCAGGAGCGCTCTCGCTGTGCTTTGGAATAATGCCGCACAGTAATTACACTGGTGACACCGTGTGCTTTTTCATCTTAACTTTTAAAAAACGTAATATTTCAGCCAACTCTGAGCACTTTCTACCTTGCTAAGTGAGTGCCTGTCTGACCTTCCCACACTGAACTGCGGGCCCCTGCGTGCGGCGTCTACTACCTACTCATCTCTACGTCCCCAGGGTCTAGATCATTCCTGAGATGTACTAAGCGTGCAGTAAATATTTCTGTCATACTAATTTATTCTAATTACAAATGTGATACACTCATGGTGTTTAAAAATCCCAGTAATTAAACTTAGTATGTGGCAAGTTTCCCAAAACATTTCTCTCTCTCATAAATAAAATTTCCTGTTTCTGATTTTCTGATTCCCAGTCTTCTGGGGTCATAGTCCATTCACTCATTCTTTCCTTCATTCACCAAGTAGCTAATTAATTGTTTACTATGTGCTAGGAACTGTGTTCACAGGTATATTTAAAATACTGAGCTATAACTAAATTTTCTACCACTGCCTTCTTCACAGGTATTTTCAACCCCCATGATGAAGACAGAGAGTGAGAATGAGTCATCCTCAGATTCAGACAGTTGCACCTCAATATCCCACCGGTGCTGACTGGCTCCCTCCCTGCCCGCTGCCCACACACCTCTATCTGATTGGCAGCCATTTGGGCTAGGAAGAGAGAAAGGGGCAGAAAAGAGAAGAGAAAAAGCAAAAGGTGTTGGCAGGTGACCTTGGCTTTCCTTGGCATGGAATAAATTATACCCAGAAAAACTAGGGCTCTGGGTCCTCTCAAACCCACCACACCCAGCACTACAAATGCCAAACCCCTGCAAGAAATCTCTGAGTATGCTGTGAGTGGCCATCCCCCAGGCGCATTTAATCCCAGTCTTGCCCAGCTGGTCTCAGCCTTAACTGTTTACCCGGGCTGATTTCTGAGCAGAGTCTGTGGCTGCCCTCAATTCAGGTTACTGGCACAGCCTCCAAGTATTGACTGATTCAAAGATTATCGTTGAGCAAACAGGAGCACGTTAATTTTTAATTTCACTTTGTTGATTGATGGTCAGGCTACTTCTTTCTCCTGTAACCTATAATTACCTGGTCAGAAGAAACATACGATCATTGCCCTGCAATGAAAGTCCACTCGTCTGGCCCTCCTGGCCCAAACTGGGCTTTTTAAAGCAGCTTCCATATTGCTTTGGCCTCAGCCAGCAGTTAGAGAATTAAGAGATTTCCTCTGAGTTGGGCAACCTGGAGCAACGTGAGATCCAAGCTTAGGATCCTCTAAGGATTAAAGAAGAATTCCCATTGGAGGTCTTCGAGCCTTGAATTTTAGGGTGGAGATGAGGTTCTTCTTCTAACAAAAGAGAGGATGTGACAGAAGTGTTTTTCTCTGTGGCCCCCAGTTCACCGCTTCCATAGACACCCTCACGTTCTGGAGCCCAGGTTGTTCTCCGCAGACTCCCCCACAGTGCAATGTGAGGGCAGAAAACAGCAGTGATGTCTCTCTCACCCCTTCCCTGCATCCCTCAGTTCACATCGACCTCATGCCGTCCCTGGGAGGTCACGGTCAGCACCCCACGGGGTGGGAGAGGATACAGGAGAACTGGCCTGCCCAAGGTGGCACACTTTGTATCTTCTGGGGGCATAGTCACTTAATGCAAAGATCTGCCACACACTTCTCTTCCCCCTTTGTTTTTTAGGGCCAAAGTGGTTTCCGTTTGAAAACCATGATGAATTTAACATAGATCAAGCAAAGCCACAGAAGCAATTTTTCCCATCTTAGAAGGAATAGAGTCTTCTATTATATGTCATTCATCTACCCTGTCACTGACTATGGAGAGAACATTCTTAACACTGTCCTTTGTGGCCTCAAGCCATTTTCCCATAGGACAAAAAAAAAAAAGTCAGAGAAATGAAAAATGTGGTCAGAGCCTAAGTAAAACTTAAATGTTCGTCAGAGATCCACTGAGCAGGGATTCACTCAGTTGGTTATTTTAAATAATGCATCCTAGAAAAAAGACTGGTTGAGCACATGTGATATATATATATACATCTCAACTTCATTCACAGATGTTGGAGAGCAACTAAAAAAGGAAGGAAAATTTTGGTCAGTGTTCAGAGATGAATATACCAAATTATACAAGCCCCACAGGATTCAAGAACTGAAAGAAGACTAAGAAATCAGTAGTGTTAAGTCAAACTTGTAA
Source organism: Trachops cirrhosus (assembly GCA_028533065.1). Lineage (NCBI taxonomy): Eukaryota > Metazoa > Chordata > Mammalia > Chiroptera > Phyllostomidae > Trachops > Trachops cirrhosus. The sequence continues at coordinate 129,954,526 of CM052542.1, forward strand.
CCTCTTTCTGTAGAGCTACTTCTGAGTTTCCTTGAATTTTAAAATCACAAGAGACACAATTCTTGGTGTCTCTGGAGAAGAAAAGGGTGGAGTTTACTGAGCACGTAATGCTATCATTGCCTGCTTTCAGGTCTGACAAGTCTCCCACTGCCTATAGGAGCATTTTTGTAGAGCAGAGAATCCTCGGAACTCTACAAAGTTCCGCGTGGTCACACACGCCTGGGAGATGCTACATGTCCTCTCCTTCTCTTGGACATTCATAGTGCACACCCACAGAAGAAGCCCCGGAATAAAGAAAACCTCATTAACTTTATTTAAACCAAGCCCTCAGTCTTATGTTATGATTATATCAGGTAGCATACAGCTGCAAGTGACAAACTCTATCTTGAAACTGCAATAAACAATAAGGTTGGTAAAGGTTCACAAAACAGATGTTCAGTGAGGTAGGACAGGCTGTGAAGGCGTTTGCTCAGGTTTTCCCCTCTGGCATCCTCACTGCCAGCCTCCTCTCCAGGGGGACGCTGAGGTGGCCACGCCGGGCACCATGCTCAGGCCTGTATGCTCATGGCAGAGGAGGAAGACACCATGTCTTCATAGGGAGAAATCTTCTTATAAGGTGTCTGATATTTGTTCAGGCCTCATTGGCCAGAACCAGGTCCCGTGACCACTCCTGGATCAATAATTGACAAAAAGAATGGCATTTCCCTCTGCTCAGTTCCCCTCGAGCTGGGGGTGGGTTAGCTTCCCTGAAGCAGGTGGCTGCATGGAGCAGAAATACGTTTCTGAACAAAACCAGAGCTCTGGTAGGAAAGCAGAGGAAATGGGTAAGCAGCCAACAGTGCCCACCACAACCACCGACCCCGTTTTACACCCTCACTTGTGATGGTTAGCAGTATGTGTCAACTTGACTGGCCCACAGCGTGCCCTAACATGGGGTCAGACATTATTCTGGTGTCTCTGTGAGGCGGTTTCTGGGTGAGATTGATATTTGAATCAGTAGATTAAGTAAAGCAGTTGCCCTCTCTGATGTGGGTTGTCACGAGGATTAAATAAGCCAATACCTGTGAGGGTTTTGAACAATGCCTAGCACACGTTCAGTGCTCAATAAATGCAAGGGATCACTCTGGAATCCCACCACATTTTGCATATCCCTCAACAAAAGTGCACTCCACAGGGTAATGAGTTACTTGCTTACACGTCTTCAAAGATAGGAGCTCTATGGTGTTCCTCCTTGAGACTTAGCACAGCAGTACTTCACGAGTGCTCAACAACTGCTTTGTAAATTAATGGCTGAATGATCTTCACACTTCAGGAAACTGAAATTCCAACACAGTGAAGTGAGTTTCACAGCATAAGACAGGAAGGGCCAGAATTCAGAATCTGGGTCTCCCGACTTCTGAATTCAGGAGCTTTGCACAACACCTAGAGATTACTTCCCACCACCAGAATGACTGACTTCTCAGTCTCACAAGCTCCAAAAGCATGACCTCCTGGGAACAGTGTGCATACTCCTGGCCTGCTGCTGTGGCACCCCGACAGGCTCATGTCTGACACCTGGCCGACTCAACCCTTCTCACATGCAGAGTAAGGCTCCTTTACTGCCCCACGAGCCACATGGCAGACCTGTCTGCGTCTCCACACCTCTGCCGAACTTCCTTCACTTCTCGGTCTGTCACTGGCATTATCTACTTCTTTAGCTTGGAGTCCGAACATAGTCACTCCTTTTTTTTTTAATTTCAATTAATCCCTGGAGGTCCTATATACTTTTATTCAAACCATATTTCTCTCTATTGTATTCTCCTAAAATCTATGTAAGAATCCCAGGGGATTTCCAAGTACAAATGAAACAACTCCTTAAACCATTCAGAGTAATTGTTTACTCTGGGGTTATATCTTTATCCCATATCTTTACCTAAAATAGAGATTATAACTCCTGAAACTGTACCAATTTGATGAGCCATACTCTCAGGTGATTTTAATGATGCCAAAGTCATAGCTGTACCTTGTGTTGAGCCTAAGTCACGAAGTCAGACTCCCCATTCCCTTATGGTAAGCTCCTATCTTGAGACCTTAGTGTGATTTTCTGCCAGTCAGTGAAGGTCCTGGCCACCCCAGGCCACCCCAGACCACCCCCATCAGATTCCCTTCAGTTCCAAACTCTGAAAAAAAAGGTTATGCTCCCAGCCTTCCCCACCCAGAAAACTCCTGGGCCTCATGTGCAAATGATCCAACATTCTTCACAGTGCTGCAAACCAAGGACAGAGGCAGCTGCCAATATGCCACAAAAGAAAACAAGTCCCCATTACACCTTTCTTCCCAGCCAATAGGTGGCTGCTATATTTGCTTAACTAAGAGACACCACTTGGGTGACTCTCCAGGAACCAAGGTGACCGGTTGTGTTCACCTTCTCAGAGGCGAGCTGGCAGCTTCCCACTCTAAGTTGTTTTTTAGCTTGTCCCCTGCCCAGTCACATATTACATATCCTTCAAAGGCCCTGAAAAATCTAAAGTAAAGCCTCTCTTCTAAAATTTCTATTGTGTTTTATATAGTCCATCTCTTGACTTATTCATTTATCGAACAAATGTTTATTGAGCACCAACTATGAACCAGGCCCAGTCACTGGAGATGCAAAATTAAATGGGCCACAGCTTCTGCACCCAGAACGTGCCTAGCAATTGGACTTTATATTGGCCTATGGTGGTGAGAGTGACAGTTGCCAAAGCCTTGTGCCCACAGCTGTAATGCCAGAAGGCCACTCACTCTATTACAGTTAATCTGCTGGGTGATAGATAATGTTGCAGCTCCGATCAAATTGCAGCCCAGCTTCTGCCTACCCATGATCATTAATATTGCTTCTTTCTGCCTCCCAGCCTGTCAATACCTGCTCCATTTGAAAGGACTGTGAAAAACGATCTCCTACCATCCCTACAGAAATATTTATAAGTGATAAGGCTGGAAGCATCTTAACTGAGACCTACACACTCAGCATTGGGTTGGATTTCTGAGAAGGATATAACCTGATGTATTCAACAAAAAACTAATTCAATTCCACAAATGTTTATTTAGCAACTGCTACATGAGGAGTCAATTCCAATCATCATTTTGGGCTTTCCTTCTTTTATTGTTAGTTGGGACTAACAACAAACCTGTTATACATAGAGTTGTTTTGTAAATGTAAATTCTCCTTTGAGTGAATGGGAAGTAGAAGAAAAAGAAATGCCTGAGAGTGCAGCTGAATGAGATGCTGGACATCGATAAAACTTTCCCCAGGCTCAGGGGGGCCAGGTGGAGGAAACATGGCAGGTTTCTGAGTGAGTGCAGAATTCGGGAGAGCCAACCAATAGTGCTTAGTGGCTGCAAAAGAGCTGAACTCGATGTCCAGCCAAAAAGGACCCGTTTCACCCAAGAGCTGGCACTGAGCAAAACGAGCTGGCCAGGCTGGACAATGAGTGGATTGCACTCAGCCGTGACAAGCTGGACTCTGAGACACTGGAGCGTACCTGTAAATTGCCTGTTTACATATCACATATGCACAGAAATTCCTCACAGGGGCGTCAGATTTAGCTCTGAAAAGGTCATATGCTTCAGCTGACTCACCACAGAACAAGTTTAAGGGAGAGAGAAGAACAAGAGTCACGTCTTAGGTCTTAGCTCCCAGGCAAGAGAAGGAAAAGGGCTCAGCTCCTTTGGGGCTGGAAGTGGCCAACAGTGAATGGGGTAGCCTCTCGTTTGAAGGTGTCCCAGGTAGTGTTATCATCCAGGAATTAATCAAGAACTAAGATAAGAATTGTTTGTCTACTGGGGGAGTGACCACAAGGTATCTGAGAAGGGGCCAGTTGGCGGGGACAAAGCAATCACACTGCGCACTTGGCAGGGTCCCGGCTGCAGCCTGGGTCTGCTCTAAGTGGTGGATCCCACGGACGCCCTCACGGTCCCGGACTGACTGACATCGGCCAACTGAGAGCGAGACCCTGCCTGTGTGAGCTTTGAGGCAAAGCACAGTTCTGAAATCTTAGCTCATTGTCAAGGGTCCCCCACAAAGAACCCTGGAGGAAGGACTGGCCAGGACATGTCGATCCAGGGTTAGGCCTCAAGGTTCCATGGAGCCCCCACAAGAGGAAGAAGCCATTTTTTGCCCAGAGACATCATCTGGGGTTTAGGATAGGTCAGCTTTCCAAAGCACCCAGGGAATTAAAAGAAAAATTTCTAGGGAGATGATGGGTGGATGGTTCTAAGGGCAAGAGATCAGAGTATTAGGATAAGGGGAAGGGTTAAAAGGTAACGATTGTGGAATATCTACTGTGCGCTGGCTGTTTTCTGTGCTTTATCTCTCTTATCCTGGAAAAAAAAAAAAAGACTGCTGTAAAGAAAATGTGACCTCTCTGCATTTGACAAATAAGGGAACAGATTGAGAGAGAGAGAGCTGTCCCCAGATCCTAGTAAGTGGCCGGGTCAGGGTGCAAAGCCAGCTGTCTTTTTTTTCCCAGGGTCTATGTTTTTCCCAGTTAGACTGAAACTCTAAATCAACAACATCAACAACAAACATTAAATGTCTACCATTTAATAAGGCCAAGACCTGGGCCCTGTGGGCACATACCAATATGAACAGCACACAGTCCCTGGCTCACAGGCTAGTGGGAAATGCAAAACCTCTAATTACGATGGTGGAGAACTAACAGCACCTAAAGCAGTCCATATTAACAACTCCTCGATCTCGTCTTGCACCCCTCTCCCCAAGGTCACCAGGTCGGACTGGACTAGATTTCTCGCTGGTCCACCCGTGTCTGGCTCACTCCCGCCTTGCAGTCTCTGTGTTTGCCCCTCCTTTTGCCCTTCCGAAACTTCCCAGTTCCTGGCACTCTCTCAGAGTCCTCCCCTATCTTCTCCGCCCCCATACACACGCACCCTCACTCCCTTTGCCTGGTTTTAGTTTCTTCCTAATCCTCAAGTGCAGGTTTTGAAGACTTGCTGCCTGGATTCCAGTCCTGGTTTCACCACTTGCAAGCTGTGCGATTTGGGGCAAATCAGTAACTCCCTCAGCTACAGTATTCTGTCTGTCAGCAGATACAAAACTAATTGTACACAGTGCAGAGAGACAGCTACTGTTTTTATTTATTAATTTGTCTATTGTGTTTCCTCCTCACTAACATGTAAGCTCCATGAAGGCAGGGATTCACACGACATCCTCAGGGCACGACGTGTATAGGCCACATTAAACATTTGTCGAGTGAATAGCTAACTTTCTATGTGCCAGGCATGGTTTATCCAACTTAAGCTTCACAATAACTCTGTAAGGAATGAACTATTACCATCCTCATTTTACAGATAAGATTCAGGAAGGTTAACTATGTTTTCTGAGACCACAGTACCGAAACACAGGGAGCCAGGATTTGGACCAAGGAGCTGCACAGTGTTATGCCACTAGCTCCTAAGCCAGGGAGGCTGTGACAGTGCAGCAAGAGAGAGAGATGAGCAAAGGGCTGGGGGTGCTCAAAGAAGAGGAGAGCTGGTTGTTCTGTGTCCTTCAGTTTAGGTGTTCAGGCAAGGCTGGGTGAAAGGAGGGGGATTCTGAGTGGGCCTCTGAATGACAGGTAACATTTATAGGTGAAGATCGAAAGGAAAGCATTTCTGATGAAAGAATGAAGGAGATGGAGTACAACCCTGAAAACAAAAAGCTCTGAGCATGTTTAAGAAACAACAAGTTGTCTGACGAGGACATGACTGCTCCAGGGTGTGACATTTTGACCCATTGCCAGCCAAGTAACTGATGGAGTTAGTGCGTATTTGTGAAGTGATGCCTGGAGGTGGAATTATGCAATAACAGCCTCTTCTGTGTCCAGAGGTAGCAATAGCAAGTTACCTTGGAGCAGATTTTTATATTTACGAGAAAAATTACTTGAGGGACCATTTGTCCATGGAAAAGAAGGATCAGGGAATTTTTCCTGGAGTCTAGCCAAGTCTGTCCCTTTCCTTTGCCTTATATGTAGAGTCCAGGGCACTGGGGCCAGAAGAGGAAGAGAAGCAGCTGGCAAAGGAGCCCTTCTGGAAGGGAAGGAAGCACAACCACACCCATCTTCCCAGAGAGGAAGGCTAGAATTGAATAGCCCCGACTATGCACCACCCCTCCCCCCACCCCCAACCCCTCCCCACCCCCCCAACCCCTGCCCAGGAAGAAAGAACACCAATAGCCCCTGGAGGAAATTGCCACAAGGTAAAGACAGCCCTGGGCTGGCGCCCTGGGTTTCACAAAAAGTTAAAGCAGTTGGTGGGTTAACAGGGTGAGGAAACAGGTCTCAGGGTCCGTTGGACCCCAGCCACCCTGACCAGGATAAGGCTTCGGAAGCATCCGCGGAGAACTGTGGCCCTGGGTCCAAGAGTGCTGCCCGCTGCGATCACTCAGAGCTCTCTGCACTGTGGGACCAATGTCCGTGGTCAACAGGATAAATGCTATAAACAAAACAGTGGCACTGTTAGAATAATGGAACATTCCAGTCCTCTGTCTGCCTCGCTTTGGGAGTGGTATTGATAGCCACTTGTGATTTTTGGCTAATTGTGAAGGAGGTGAGCTTCAAAAGGAGGGTATCTGGCTTTCTGCTGCTGAGAGCAGAGGACCTAGAGCAACTAACTGAAAAAAATAAATAAATATATTCTCACATCTGGGAATATATCCAAAGGAGCTCAAAACACTAATTCGAAACAACATAAACATCCCTATGTTCCTGCAGAGTTATTTACAATTGCCAAGATATGGAAGCCGCCTAAGTGTCCATCAGTAGATGAGTGAATAAAACAACTATAGGACATTTACACAATGGAGTACTACTCGGCCGTAAAATAGAAAAAATTGTTACTCTTTGCAACAGCATGAATGGACCTGAAGAACATTATGCTAAGTGAAATAAGCCAGTCAGAGAAAGACAGATACCATGTGATTTCACTCATATGTGGAATCTAATGAGCAAACTGAACAAGCAAAACAGAGACAGACTCATAGAGAATAGGCTGACAGCTACAGGGTGTGGAGGTTAGGGATGGAGGGAGAGAACAAAAAGGAAAAAGGACTCATGGACATGGACAACAGTGTGGTGATTATGAGGGGCAGAGGTATAAGGGGGTAAGTGGTAATGGAGAAAAATAAAAATTAAAAAAAGAAAAAATGAAATTGAGATATGGTCCTATTTATACTTCAACCTAATAATGTGGTTATGGTCTTCCAAAAGTGAGGAAGACATGCCCCAGCAACATCCGACAGCAATAAAGCAGGTGACCGGTGAGTTGCAATATGACAGGGAGAGGGAGGAGCCCGAGAGAAACTGGTCTTGGCTACAAAGAGGGCATCAGGTGGGAGGGACCCCAGGATGAGGAACAGTGTCAGGACAGCAGGAAGAACATCAAAGCAGGTTGATGCTGTGGAAGAGACACTTAGTCTCTGAAGAACCACCCTGGCCGTCAGATAGTCCCCATCTTCCAGTTCAAAGATTATAGAGATATTTAGGACAGACTTGAATGGTCACACAGGAATTTAATTTTTCTGTAAGGCAGATTATCTGAACACAGATTGTTTAGAAAGATTGCGAGATCACATTCCATGAAGATAAAATAACAATATTAAGACTGATTCTCACTGGTCATCAGAAGAGGTTTACGCAGGGCAGTGGTTGTCACACAGTCTTAGTCACAGAAATATTTATTAGAATAAAATTATACACAGAATCTCAACATTTAAACTGGGGAAACATGAGCAATTTAGAGGGAATCAGCGGCAAGATCCACCGAGCCACAAATACCAAGACCTTCCATTGTATCTCCCACCCCCTGCTATGGGAGCTCTGAAGGGCCTCGTAGGACTACCCAGTGCTTTGTAACATACAGTTTAAAAGTTAATAGTGTGGGAGATGTGGTGTAGCAAAATAGTCCCTAAGTCTCAGTCCCTTCTTTCTCACAAATCTTTACTTCTAACACAGGTTTTCGAAACACGGTTTTGCCTGCAACAGAGAGGGTTCCTACCCTCAGCTGCTATGTCTGACCTAACTAGAGCAATGGGTCACAAGTCTCCTGTGGGCCTCTCTCCGGCCACTTGCTCATGTCCATATGAGCAATCCCATGACGGTTAGCTAACGCCCCATGTTCCTAGGCTTAGCCATATCTTGGCATCCTTCAGTGATAGGCGAACTGAAGCCATGCCACTCACACACATTTACACCTCCTGCAGCCAAGCTCATCTTGAAATACTCCCAAAGCACCCTCAGAGAGGACAACCTCTTTAGAGTCCCGCTGTGCCAAGTGCCAGAGATGCCATCCCGAGGATGACTGTGGAGAGCCAGACTCTGCCCGTGGAAGAACAAGAGATAAAGGGACAGACACTAGCTTAGACCCCAGTGACAAGGCCCAGATGAGTGTCCAGTAACTCCACACTCACTATAGCTTGTTCACCATTGGATCTCCCAAGCCTGGCTCAGTTCTTGGCACATACAGATGCTTGGTAGATTCTTGCTGAATGAATAAAAGAATCACCAAGTCAGGAGACGAAGCTTTCTCTGGCCTGTCATTAATTAATGTGTGACTTGGGACAAGTCTCGTCTCCTTGGACTTCAATTGCCCACTTAAAAAATTAGATAGTGAGCCCTGACTGGTGTGGCTCAGTAGATTGAGCGCCAGACTGCAAAGCAAAGGGTCACTAGTTCAATTCCCAGTCAGGGCACATGCCTGGGTTGCAGGCCAGGTCCCTGGTGGGGGGCACACGAGAGGCAACCACACATTGATGTTTCTTTCCTTCTCTCCTTCCCTTCCCTTTTCTTTAAAAATAAATAAATAAAATCTAAAAAAAATTAGATAGTGAGATTGTATAAGTTGTTCTATGGTACTGAGAGTTCCTGAAGAAATGAAATATTGTCCACTAAAGAATGAATATTTAAATTCCTAGGAATCCATTCATTTTTGTTATTTGGGTTTTTCATAAGTTTTTTTTGAAACTTTATTTCCTGAACTATTCTTAGCCTATTCCAAAGGGATGATAGTGGTCCAACTGAAAAAAAGTGAAATCAATTGCCACTTAGTTCCACCTTCAGGTAAAACTGTCAGAGACTAAGATGGGTCCCCACGTCCTCTGCAGATCCCTTACTCTGACACTCCCAACCTTAGACACACTGTTGAGTTGGGACAGAAAACACCTGGAGCACAACCCGGGCACAGGCCTCCACACCAAATCTGTTTTTCATCATATCCCCCTTAGAACCTATTATGTCAACTGATCTGTTGGATTAACCAAGCCTCGCTCATGCCTTAGGATCACAGGGCTGGTATCCAAGGCCCAGAGCGGGAGAGTGATTTGCCCAAGGCCAGAATCTAAATCCAGGTGTCCCAGTTCTCAGCCAGGGTTCATTCCACTAATGAGTACTTCATACCCTGGCCTGTACGTGAAGATCTCCCGGATGTCTGTGTAAATAAAGTACTGTACTCGGGCTCCACCCCCAGAGTCAGATTTAATTTGTCTGGAGCCAAGTCCAGGCATCAATAATTTTTTTAAAAGACGTTTATCAAAGTCTAACATATATGCAGAAAAGTGAATAAATTATAATGTACATGATAATGAATTTTCACTAACACCAGTGTACGTAGACCAAGAAACAGAAGGTCTCTAGCACCCACAACTCCCACCAAGGAAATTGCTGTCATAATTTCCAACACGTAGATTACTTTATGTAAGGGAAATACGCAGAGTGGTCTCTTTGTATGCTTGACTTCTTTTGCTCAGAATTATGCTTATAAGATTTATCCATATTATTCACTGTGATTATAGTTCGTTCATTCTCATTGCAATACATTACTTTATGGTATGAGTGTAACACTGTTTGTGATCCATTCTACTGCTGATGTGTCCATTGCATCAACACATCACATCTGAGTAGTTTCCAGTTTGGGGGTATTATAAATAGTGTACATTTGCCCACACACCTTTTGATGAACACATGTATACATTTTTTCAGCGTGTACTTAGGAATGGAATTGCTGTGTCATTGGGTATGCCTATATTTAGTTTTGGTAGACACTGTGAAACAATGATCTAAAGTGATTGTATCAATTTATACCCCTAACCTGAATTTTATGAGAGTTTCAGTTATTTCTACATCTTCATCCATTCTTAGTATCACCAATTTTATTGTGCTGTCATTCTGGTGAGTGTGTGAGTATATTACATTGTTTTAAGTCCCACTAGTGATTCTAATGGGCTACGAAGAATCAGAACCTCTATTTTATCCCTGAACTCATGACCACTTGGGGTTTATGAAAATAATGTTCTTCCTTTTATAACTCAGTGCCTCTATGATATTCTCAAGCCAACCCAAAGTGTTAGACCACTACAATCGACGTTTTCAGAAAAACTTTTCCTAAGGTATACAAAAAGTAAATTGGTGGATAAAATTTTGCTTAATTTTAAGTTCTCCAGTAAATTTTTCTTATATTTTTGGCACCCACTGCAGCCTTCCACTAGTGAGTGCTAGCAGTCAACAAAATAAATAGGAAATGAAACAGTAATCTTTTCCATGGAATTCTAGAATATGCAGTTTGCTTCTGTAAGTTTTTTTGGTAACCACAAGCATTCCTGCTAAGTGTACAAGTTTCTCTGTGCTAAAGATATCCTTAGGGTCCCTCACCTTCCTCTGTCAGATTTCACTTTCCTCACAGCTAGGAAAAGACAGCCCTGTGCACCACGTGATCCTCTCCCAACTACGACTGATGGGATCCAAAGTGAACACCTGACTCAGTTCGGGCCAGTCAGATCCTCTCCCTTCCACAAATTAGGAATTAAGATTTCAAGGCTGATCATTTATTTGAAGCCATACAGCTATGTGAAATTGGAACCAAAATTGACACCAAGTTATTTGAAAGCCACATAAACGCTGGTATGACATTAGTATGAGCAGAGCTTAGGAGTATACCAACAAGAGATCTTAAGAGGAAAATTAAATAGCAATTGTACAAAATAATTTCAATCTCAAAAGCCAAATTATTTTAGTTCTCTGTTACCAGGGCAGAGCTAAGGAAGATGATGTCAGCCACTTCCTGTCATTAAATTCAAAAGGCATGGAGTCTGAAAGAGAGAACCAGACTCAGGAAAAAACTCTTGGTATGTTAAGAATATTAATCCTGAAGAAGTCCTCTTAAGTAAGGGAGAGAAATGGAAATTAGTGGTTTGGACACCACTGATAGGAATTTAACATACATTAAACAACATTGATTGTGGTATTTGACATCGTTGAATATTACATATCATGATTTGGTCATTTGTGTTGTCTTTATGGTCTACTTTAAGGAACATAAGGTGATTCATTAGTTTTGATCTACAATCATTGTCATTTAGTGTCATTTTTCTCATGTTGTTCTAAATTCTTCAAATGTGAATTCTCCAGTCATGTGGCTGTTTGGTACTATACCTCCAAAGTTGGAGGTACTGGACTAACAGGAAAGTTATGACACAGTCAGCAATGGTGCACTTAACAGCTTACCAGTTTACTTTTGGTAAGTATCTGTATCAGTCTGGATAGGCTAGGTTTTGCTACAACAAAACTCCAAACTATGAATGCCTTAAACAAGCAAAGAGATATTTTTTTGCTCACGCTACGATTGATGTAGGTTGGAGAAGAGCTCTGTTTTCATACCAACCCCGGGACTCTGGGAAACAGAGACTCTGTCTCAAGGTGGACTTCCATAAAGACTGCAGCCCGGGGAGAGGAGAAGAGGAATCATATGCTGCTTTTTAAAATTTTCCACTCACATTTCTTTGACTAAAGCCCGTTATGTGGCCATGCCTATGACTGGCAATGGAGAAGTGCAAGTTCATTGTGTACCTGGAAGTACCAGAATATGTGTGGCTACTCTTAACAATGAATGTAGTGTGTGTGATCACAGTGTTATACTGTGTGCTTATAACACAGCTAGCTTTTCTGCTGGTAACATTGCTTCTTATTTGTATGATGGAATTAGTTCATGGTGTTCCACAGGTGCACTGGCACCTGAGTTCATTTGACAACTGCTGGCCTAACCTGGGGTGGGAATTCCAGTTAGATGGGAAGCTACTGGGGGGCTGGCTGAAGCTCACATGTATCACACCATACAAGTACCCTTGTCCACCATGCCCTAGGCCAGTCCGCTTCCCAGCCCATGGTATAAATGGAATATTGTAAAGCCCTGGTTTGGGTTTTGGTGAGATTGTAACTAAAGAAATGGAGCAAAATAAAGGGGCCGCTCTGAGGGAAAAGAATCTAGCCTGGTGTTTTGAGTCCTGTTGACCAACCACTGTGACACCACACCTGGTGGGGTAGGGTGAGTGGTGGGGGTGAAATTACACCACAAAGCAAACAACAGTCCCTGAAAACCTTCACATAGAATCTTCAGAGCTCCGGAGAACACGACTTGAAAATGTCAGGATTACGCAACCTCAAAGGTCCTTTCCTGTGGTAGCTCTAATGCCAGAACATGTTACATCTAAATCCCAAATCTAAAGAAATGGCCAGGGCACATCCTTCTTCCCTGATCCCATGCTTGGCCCCGCCTGGCCCTGGCCCATTCACTCCTCCCTACACCAAAGAGTCCTCTCCCACCGACTCCCCATGTCCTGAAAACCGAATTGCAATCCTAAAGCTCTGTCCCCAAAACTGCCAACAATGCTGACATCTTTTGCCTCTGCATACGAGGTGGCAGGCCATGCCTAAGATTTAGAAATCCCACAGGCCCACAGCCTTCTGTTTCTGTGCCCGAGCTCCATTTCCACTTCTTTCTTCATCAAGCACGGCCTTTTTGTCATCCAAGTGTCATAAGGGTTAGGAAATCGCTGTGTAAAGAGGCTCTCGTCCCATCTGAAAACCCCTTGGTAATTCTCCAGGTAAATAATGAGGACTCTGGGGGACACTGGGAATGCCTCTGGAATGTTAAACAAAGTGGCTTTCATTCTGGCTGCCTTGCTGCTGCTGCTTCCGCTCAATGAAGGGGCTGATTGTGCTGTTCTTGGGTGTGTCTGGGACATCACTTGCCAAGACAGCCCCAGGCCTTCCCTTGGCCAGTTGAGTTGGTCTCATGTCAGGGTGTTTCTTGTGGAAGAGGAACAAGACCTTTATTTTAAGACTCTCATAACAATCAGCAACACCCTTTTCAGTCACTGGCATTTAAAATGCTGTACTATTTGCCAATAAGCCCTCTGTTTATCTAGGTCATTTGCTTTGTCTTTCCTGAGCCATTCTGCAGCTGCTTTCTATTTACTCACGGAGTGGTCGGGACCCTAGGCATCATCTGGGAACTTGCTAGAAATGCAGAACCTCAGGTCTCTCCCCAGACACACTAGATCAGGACCCACATTTTAACAAGGGCCCCAGGTCACTATTCTACAAAACTATAAAAGTTTGAGTGCCTTGGTCAATGGTGAGAATCTAGCCGTTTCAGAAAAGCATGTGACAGAGAGGGCACTGGTCCCAGGTCGGGACAGCTGGCGTCCTGTTCTGACTTGGCCACTAACTCCCCTAGTGACCTTGGCCAAGTCACTTAACCAGTCTGGAATCTTGAATGAGCTGCACTCCTGACTCTCCACGTTCTTGCTCTGAGGACAGAAAACAGAAAGGCAAGCTCTCTCCCATGAGCTGATGATGTGGTTTTATTGCCGAACACTTAACAGAAAATTGTCCCCAAGATATAACTACTACCAAAAAGAAGAGCTCCAGAGCAGCTACTATGGTCATTTTGTTTTTTTAACTGTCCTTCAGCATTTAATTATTTTATTTCATGTGAGTCTCTCTAGGGCAACTCACTTCATTCATCTACCTGAGGTTGCCTTTGGCCACGTCTTTGCAGTGGAGCTCTCTTAGCTTCAATATATGAATAATCATATCTATCCTGCCAATCACACAGGGCTGGCATGAGGATCTGCTGAGAAAGCACCTTGAAAAGTCTGAGGTGCTGCCACACACACTGCAAACTGATGGAGCCTTTTAGGGAAGGCATTTGGTTATATGAATTTTAAAACCTCTAAAATATACATACCCTTCCCATCCCATCAGCCACTAGGTGTAGACCCTGGGGAAAAATCATGGATGAGTAAGAAGGCTGTTCATCACCATAACGTTGTTAGTGATAGTGAAAAATTGTAAATATCCTAAATGTTCAACCACAGGGAACTGGTTAAATAATAAACCAACTGTAATAGAATAAGCAAGAATAATATAAACAAATACATAATAAATAAATAAATAAAATATTTCTCCTGGGAAAAGAAAAAAAATAATTTTTGGTCTGGAAAACAGTTTTAACAAATATATTTTAATTCCTTTGAACAAATATACCACATTTTGTCATGTACAATACGCTCCTGTGTCTACTACACACCCATGTTTTTGGCCCAAACTTTCAGGAAGAAATCTTTCATTTTATTTTTTTTAATTCAATTTTTTACTTATTTATATTTAGCAACAAAACCAATTCTCATATTCCAGGGTATTACTTTGCATATGGATGTCATTATTGCTTTCTAGAGTTACATTTCTAGTGCATAAGCATAAAAGAATTAAAAACACTTATATAGATACAAAATTAGTACTACCCATGTGTAATGCACATCCTTATTTTTCCCTCAAAAATTTGGGCAAAAAGTTCTCATTTTACATGGCAAAATACAGTAAGTCATTATGTTAACATATAGTCATTTTTAAAATTAATAGACCAACATTTTTAAAATAATAAACCGTTAATAACAAATAGTAAGTGGTGGTTCTCCCCGTAACAGAATTCCGTGAGCCATGGAAACAAACGAAGTTGAAGATAGGTATTGAAAAGACACGGATAGCTGTTGGTGATTTCTCACTCGTTAACGAAAGTATACTGAAGACTGGTATAAAGTACATCCCACTCAGAAATGAAGTGTGTGAATGCGCATAGGAAAAAGACCAAAGCGTGCACATTGCGAGTGCTGGTGCACTCGGATTCTGGGGAGTTTTACGTTCCTCCTTTTCCTTACCTGTATTTTCCATAGGGCAGGTACAGTGCAATTTTATATGGAAAAAGTATTTTTAAGAAAGAAAGTCATAGCATTCCTTACAGATTTGAAGCACTGTTTATTATCTTTACACGCATTGATGGAGAGAGCCCCCTCTGACTGGGGGAGCGGGGACCCAAAGGACAGAGCCCTGCGTTGGCCACATTGCTGTCCTCACACCCACCATGTGAACAGACTTTGTTTTTTTTTTTTTGGTTTGGGGTGGTTTGGTTTTTTTTTGTATTTGAGACTTTACATTTTTAAATGATAGCATAGTAGACTAAGAAGTACACATTTATTTATGCATATCACCAGATGAAACCCTTAAATATAGTTGGTTTACATTCTTTGCATGATACCCATGCAGCATTTGCAGGGGCCAAAGGGAGCTATCTCTTACATTCAGGGACTCAGGCGAGAGGGGAAACTAGGAAGGAAATCATAAATTCTTCCTGGAGGACAGAGACAGAAACCCACAGCCCTGCAAACAGAAAGGTAGCAGAAAGAGGTGGCATGCCTGCTACAGAGCCATCGAATCCAATATATTACTCTGAAGCCAGGTCAGGAGCAAGAGCAGGCAGGCAGCATTTCTCCTACCTCCCCGGGGCCAAAACAGTGAGGGCAGTTCACCTGCCAGATGGCCCTTCTAAAACCCATAGGAAGGTGATTTCTTTTCAAGAGGGAAAAGAAATTTGATTCCATGAGTCTTCTCTCCTAGTTCATCAAAAGGTAGGTTTGTCTTCTTCATTTAAAATACCTTTATCTGGAATAAAAAAGAACTAGCAATGAAAGGGAACCTGCTTTACCTTTTCTATTACAAATAATCGTGGTGATGGTGGTGGTAGTGACGGTATTGATAGAAGTAGTAGTGATGGTGGTAATAGTAGTGGTGTTAATAGTACTGGTAGTAGAGGTGGCATTAGTAATAATATGTGCCAGGTATTTTGCCCATATGATTTCATTTAAATCTTCATAACACTGTATGGGATTTGTAGTATTATAAAGGAGGAAACCAGGACTCAGAGAAACAGAGTACTGGCCCAGAGTCACATAGTAAGGGCTGAAAGCTGGATTCCAACTAGGCTTGTGAACTCCAAAAACCCTTCCTTCATTACCACACTATAAAATTAAGATACTACTAATCCAAGTTATATTTATCAAAAATGTGATGATTATAGGCTAATTCAACCCTTGTTTTGCACCTATACATGACCTGACTTACCTAGAAGAGTCCAATTACACTCAGCAAACTCAGGATGCTTTTTAAAAAATCAATGTTTTTTATGTCAATAGTTAATGAGACTCTTAAAATATTTTTTTCTCCACTAAAGAGCCACTTCACTTTCCAGTAGATATTATTCTTCAGCCTGGATAATGTGTCAGCCAACATTCCCTGATTTAGCTATCACCAAGTGGGAGGCTTTCCCTGATGTCTCCTCTGCTAGCTCACTATTTGCTGATGAGCGCAATTTGATATAAGACTATTCCACTCTGACTCTAGCCAAGACTATCTGGTTTGAAAGGATGAAAAGAAATTTTTTCAGCTTTTAAGGAGTGATTTGATATCTTCTTTTTCCCAGTAATGAAGTTGTGAGTTGAAGGACATTATATAGCACAGATATTTCTGCAGTGGCCTAGGTATTATGAACCCTGTCCAGAGAACTTCCACCACTGCTGAGCCAGAAAAGTGGGAATTGTCTGAGAATCAGAAAATAGGTATCCCCCAAAGGCTAATGCTCTTATAGAGAAGCTCTAAATATCTAAAAAAATACTCATTGATTCAGCTTATTCATTCAAGTGCCTTCTGTGTCCCAGGCATGATTCTTCACACCATTGATTCAATAGAAAGCATATTAGACAGAGTCACTGCACCTACAAAGCTTAAGGAGAAGCAGAAAATGCATCAGGAGTGCTCTCAGCTGCAAGTAACAGAAAATTCAGCAAGCAGTAACTTTTTTAAAAGTAGAGTTATTTTTCTCCATAATAAAGTCTATGGGTAGATAGTCTCTAGCTGTTGCAGCAGCTCAACAATGTAATTAAAGTCTCTGTGGGTTTCCCTCTTTCCACTCCAAATCTTCAGCATGACGTCTTTTCAATTTTGTTTACCACATGCCTCGAGATGGTGGCCAAAGCTCTAAATATCATATCTGTGTTTAAGACAAAAGTGGAGGGTAGAGTGGTGCCAGCAATACCTGATTATATATTCAGAATATAAAGACTTTCTATGAAGTCCCTCAGCTGACTTTTTCTTAGATTACATTGGCCAGAATGGCTATATGAACCAGCCCTCCCTATAAGGGACACTGGAAATGTATCTGGTGAATGGCAGTGAATGACTTAAATTAATCATGATTCAACCTCTGCAGCTAGGCCATCTCCATCCTAAACAAAACGTAATCAAAAGAGCTAAACAAAATCATGGTATGTGGGAAGAAGGGAAGGAAGGCAGGTAGCTGACTAAAACTGTGGGTCATGATGAATAAGATTCAAAGCAGCGTGAAGAGACCTGTTGGAGTTTAATGTCCAATGCTGTGAACACTTGACCATCCAGTTGCACATCAGACAGAAGACGAACCTTGGGATCCCAGGTGCACCTCACTCGTGGGAGCACAGTACCAGGGGCTGGGCAGCAAGAGCTGCTCTGCGGTCAGTGACCGACAATATTGTATATTAGTGTTCTTGGGCAAACAACTGTCAACATGTGTCCTGGGCATGATAACCTGGAATCTACAGGTTTCTTTGCTCCCTGCCACCATTTCTAGTTCCTTGGAATTTAGTACTTAGACGCTTTCTTTGGACTATGGATCTCTAAGAAATACCATTTCTTTACTTAGGCCATTGCTCTCTGCAAAGAAAGAAAAATATAGCTGTATGACCACCAAATGGGGGAGTGGTTAAAGAAAGTATGGTATATCTTTACAATGAAATGTCATTTGACAGAGAGAATGATGCAATTCTCTTTGTGCTGATATGGAAATGTCTCCAGGGCGTTTTGTTAAACAAAAAAAGCAGATTGCTAGATAACACATAGAGCAAAATACCATGTCTAGAATAAACTCTGTGGTGCTTGTAAAACATGTCCATAAACTCTACGGTACAATCCCTTCAACCCCACTCCCCTGGAGTGTGGGTTAGATTCAGTGACTCATTCCTACTGAACAGAATGAAGCAGAAGTAGTGGTATCAACATCAGAGACCAAGTCATGAAGGGTACTATGGCCTCCTCCTCACTCACTCTCTCTTAGATTGCTCACTCTGGGGGATGTTAGTTCCCACGTCATAAGGACACTTAAGCAGCCTATGGAGGTATCATGTGACAAGAAACTGAAACCCCCTGACAACGGCCATATAAGTGAGCTATCTTGGAAGAAGTTTCCACATATCCAGTCAAGCCTTTAGATGATTGCTGTGCCTGCCAACATCCACACATGCAGTAGACCCTGAGTTATAACCACCCAACTAATGCTCCTGAATTCTTGACCCACAGGAGCTGTGAGATCACAAATGTTTCCCATTGAAAGCCACCAAGTCTTGGTGTAATTTGAGATGTAATAATGTATAACTAATATGACCTCCTTATTTGCATATGTAATAAAACTCAAACTCTTACTCTGTGTTAGTCACTGTTTTAAAAATACCAAAATTTAATCTTTACAACAATCCTGAAAACTAGAGACCAATATTATCCTTATTTGATAGAGAAAGAAACTAAGGCACTGAGAAGCAAAGTAATTAGTCCAAAAAGGTAAAGCTAAGGCAATTTGGAGTGATTACTTGTAACCTTTTATACTATACTATACTATACTATACTATACTATACTATACTATACTATATTATACTATACTATACACTTACACTACGTAAGTCTTCACAATGTTGTCAGTAGTTTCTTGGAACTGTGACTTTAAGAGAAATGACATAATAAAACCAATTTTATCATAGGCTAATTGATATAAACAAGAATTAATTTTCTATAGCATATGTCTGGTCACAAAACACATCACCAAACTTCTAAATAAAGACCCAATACATTCTAATATTAAACATTGAAATAAATGTGAGCTATACATACATTTAAGAGACATTAATATAAACAAGATCATTATTTTCCAATCTGCTTATTCCAGTTCAGGGTACCAGTGGCCGGAGCCTGTGTGGGCAGCCCAAAGTGCAAGGTGGGACCCACCCCGAACAAAACGCCCTTCCTTCACAGGGCCACTCACACACATACCACACTCACTCAGACTGGGACAATGGACACACACCAATTCATCTCACATGCACATCCCTGGGATGTGAGAGGGGACCGGAGTCCCAAAGAAAACCCACACAGACATGGGAGAAAGTGCAAATGCCACCCAGACCATGGCCCTGGCCACCATTTTTTTCTCATCAATGTTATAATGAAATGATGTTTGAGGACCTGCTCAATGTACTAATCGGCTGTCCTGTTCTGTGCTAGAATGTGTGTGTTGCAGGTATCATGCTGTATTGTGTGCTGTGTGCATAGAAAAAATGTGGAAGATACGTATCAAATTGTGGATCACAGTTACTTCTGGATACAGAGGTACAATTGGAGAGAGATAAGGGAAAACTGGAATTTTTATTTTTTCTCAACCTACTTCTCTATTGTTTGAAGGTTTTTACTACAAAAATTATTAATGTAATACCTGTGAAGTTAAAATTTTAACTGAGCCGGCTAGTGGATGCATGCTGTTTGAGGAAATGAACTGTTAGGGAAGGAATGGGCACATCGGACCACATACAAGTATTCAGCCATTGACTGGCTGAGGAGTGAATTAGACTGGCGCCTTCTGCAGACTGGCACTTGCGGAGGGAGCGCTCTCAGCCCCGCTCCCCTTCAGCCCCTCCAGCCCCTCCAGCCCAGCGCTTCCTCCTTGTCCCACAGTCCAGGAGGCAGGTAGAAGGTACACCCACCCTGACACAAGGAATTTTCTCATCACATGCCCAGGAGTCCTGCCACCTCCTCCACAGCTTCCCACCTACTTTTAGTACGTGATACATGGTGTCCTATCTGGAGACCACAAGTAGGGTAGGTGGCCGGAACACAGGGAATCTATTTTCAGTCTGGGCCTTAGCCTGGTTCAGGAATAGACTCTAAGAGCACAGTGGTTGGGGCTTTTCCCCTTGTGACTGGGAAGAATCATGTGACTGGTGTGCTCCTGACACTGTCCTTGTCACTGTGAGGAAGATATATTTAGCATCTGGCCTGTGACAGAGCTGTCACTGGAATTCACTGTCTTGGCAACTCCAGGGCACTGATCACAACCTAATCCTGCCTATATTTACAAGTTCAGTTTGTGAAGTGATGATAAGAGTTATCTTTCTTATGCAAGACGGTATCAGATGGGCCTGCCTCAGGAGCCTGTTGCATTCTGGGCACAAGGTGATGGGTGGCCTTGAGCTTCTGATATGTGAGCAGTCACACCACTGCCCACTCCACTCCCAGGTGACTGCAGTGTGGTAGGAGGTTCACTCAGCTTGTAGAAGCAGGGCTGTCACGTGTGAGTGCCACGGGTATTATGAAAAAGTCCAAGCAGGTTTTTTTCTTCACCTCAAAAAGAAAAGAAATCAGGGTTCAGACAACAAATTTTTGTCCCAAGAGTCTCCATTTCTTGAGCAACAACCACAATGATGTCATTAATCGATCCCGGTAATCTTTCCCACTGAGCCCTCAAAATTATCCATGGGAGACCATCTGCAGAAGCCTCTACCAACCACTACTAGTTGCTCCCTCAGATGAAAATTATGAGCAATCCTTGGGCTGGAGGGACTAAGAAAGACATTAGTGGAGACTATGAGGAAAGAGGGTGAGATGGCACCAGTGTCAGAGGCTGGGGGTGAGGCGAGAACACCTGGGTGCATCCCAAGGGCAGGGAGGAATCAGTGAGGGCTGAGGGCTGCGATATGGACATGAATAAGAGTTGGTAGAAACAGTGGATTCAAGACAGAATTAGGACTGCTTTTTTTTTATCATATGACCCTGGGCAAATCTCTTTGTTACTTTGGACCTCAAATGTCCTACCTGCAAAGTGAGTGAACTGGACCAGAAGACTTTATGACCACTTCTAGCTCTGACATCCCATAATACATACTATTTTCTATAGCATGGAATTCAGTGACAGCCAACTGTAGTGCCCTTAACTTTTTCTTCAGGGTCATGTGGAAGAGACTGCTAGTCACTTCCCAATATCTTCTCCCCTTTTTCATTAGTAAAAGAACTTCAGTTTTTAGCCAAGCAATACCATCAAAGTAAAAGACTGAATTTCCAGGTTCCCAGAAACATAACTATGTTCTACCCACTGAGATATAAGTGGCAGCATCATGTGGAACTTTGGAAAACTCTCCTTTAAAAGGAATGGGCTGATAGGATGAATAACACAATCTCTGCCTTTGAGTTGCTTAAACTCCACTTTGAGAGACAGAAATAAAACACTGGAACAATGAACATATACATGGCAAAGACATACATGACTTTGTCTTCTACCAGTTCTAGATGTTTCATTCAGTCTCCTGGGAGGAAGCAATTGGAAAATCTTTTTTTTTTTATTGTTGTTCAGTTACAGCTGTCCCCACTCCCTTCCCGCTGTTGCTCTCCCCTGTCCCGTCCAACCCCCTCATTCAACAGATATTATGTCCCCATTGTATTCCAGATTCTGTCAAATTGATCAGAAACAAAATTTGACCTCAAGGTTCTCCCAACCCAACATACACACAATATTGATCTAATATTTAAAAACAACATTTAATAGTAAAATACAAATTTTTTTAGCTTCCATTGAATAACGCAGGAGTTAGTGACATGGAACTTGTATTCCTACCCAGCAACAGTTTGCTGGGGCTGAATAACAATGCCTCCTTTCAAGGGGGTTGTGTTCTTCCCTTTATGACAATTGTCATTTTTCTTATACTGAACTAGAAGCTGGAATGCAAAGGATGTCTTATGTTTGTATCATCAGAAACAAACATTTATCAAGCACTAATACATCAGAATAGTAAATTTGAAATATAGTAGGCTCTACAACCTACTTCAGTGACTATGTTGGTATTTGAGAAAAGAGGGAAGAGATGAGAAAGGGCAGTACAAAGAACAATAAAATCCTAGTTCATCCTACTTTTGTATTTGGCTGTCAGGACGTGGATGTGATGATGGATCTCTCGCATCAATCTTGGACATGAAGGTGAAAGCCAGACCCTAGAAACAATGGATCAGAGATGTGGTCTCAGGAGTCTGAGTCCCTGATGCCTCCTTGGAACTGCCACAACCAGTATTATGTGAAAGAATAAAACCCTGGAAATGAAAACTATTATTTTGCATTTCCTGTCTCATGGAGCCAACCTTGATCTTACTGATTCCAAGGTTCAAGTTCAAATAAAGTCCCAGTTTTATGCAGGAGCATAAGCTAGCTGCTATTCAGTAAACAATCCCAAACCCTTTTTTTACCCTCATTATGTGGAGTGATTCCAAATATTGAACTGGAAATCTGATCCTACCTGGTCAGGTGTGTCGATAAGGATGCTTTGGGTGACAGATAACAGAAAATCCAAGTAAACAATAAGGACATTATGTTATCTCAATTGTCGAGAAGTCCAGAGGTAGAGCAGTGTCAGGGTTGGTTAATCCAGTGCCTCAGAGGCACCACCACGAACTCAGGCCCTTCACCTCATTCCACTTTGCCATCCAGTGTGTCATTGGTCTTCCACATAGACCCTCTTGGTTGCAACAACTCCAATAAACTCCAAAGCCATCAAGACTAAGACTGTAGCCTTTACTATCATTACTCAGAGATGGAAGAAAACTTTTCCAAATGTGAACAGGCTTCTCTTCATGTTCCTTCAGTTAGAGTTGTATCACATTGTCACATACTTATCCCCAAACCAGTCACTGACAAAGAAGGTAAAATTATTATGATTGGGTTAAACTAATCAAGATTCATTGTGTGGGGACAGAAAATGGTAGGTTATATCTTCCCTTAAACCATCACTGCTCAATACCCAATAAAATTGAGGTCCTGCTAGGAAGGAACAAGGAGCAGGAAATTGATGTTGAGTAAGCAATGGACAATTCCACCAAATCATGTAACTTTGGGTCATTCATTTTTCTTCTCTGTGCCTGAATTTCCTTCTCTGTAAAATGTGAAGCATGGACTAGAAGACCTCTAGGGTCCTCCAAGTTATCTTCCCAATTGACTATGAGCACCCAGGACTAGCGGCAGAAGAGGCTGCCATTTAGGGATCACAGCACCATCGATAATAGCCTAAGAAGGTCTAGAAAGAAGGTGGTAAGACTACTAGTCAAACCATTGAACTTTTCAAGGGGATGCTGATGCCCATCACTGATTCCAATTCATTTATTTGCCAGAATGTATAGCAATGGACCTCCTATACATCCTGGACTCTTCAATGGGCTCCTGCTCTGCTCTCCCGGGGGATAAAGTGAGAAAGGATTTAGGGGTAAAGGCAGGGGATAGATGGAGGAAGAGCTATAAAATCTAGGTTCTGGGTTTTCCTCTGCCAGTAAGTTAAATTCTATTTCACAACTCATCCCTCCCAGGAAGCTTATGGGAATTCCTCCAGGTTTCCTGGAATCTGTGTACCCATGTAGTCTGCCAGAAGAATGGGAAGTCACAAAGCAAATAGGATACATCTTTCTGAAGCATCAGTTAACATGAAAATTAGGGCAGATGGTAAGGTAAGTTATTAAACTGGTCAATGGTTTAAAACACTAATTTAGGTTGAAATAACCATGAGCATATTAGAAAGCAAAGATAGTATGGATTTTTTTAAAGAAATTAAGATTTTTAAGAAATGTCAAGTTTCCAGCCATGGCCCACAGATCATTTAAAGAGTGACAGACATTCATCTTCCTCAAGCACTTCTGAGAACTCATTCATTCAAACCTCTGGGTCTGCCACTTACAAGCTCGATAGCTCAGTGTAGTTGGGCAAAGTATGTAACATCTAGAAGGCTGTTTCCTCGTCTGTTGAAGGAAATCCCACTGTTAAATGTCGGTGTTAACTTTACTTACTTCACTAGATAAGTGTAAGGACCAGAAGTGATAGTGCCTGGAAATGTTTAGCATGAAGCCTCAATAAATATTAGTTTTTATTAAGTAATATGTGCTTACTAGTAAAAAAAATGACAAACAACTAATAGGTGTTAAGCACCTCCTATGTGCCAAGCACTGTGACAGGCATTAGAGAAATAAAGGTAAGAAGGGAGTATCTTGCAATCAAGTGTCTGCTTTGTGAGAGGCGCTGGGAAAGGAGAACTGAGCCAGGTGCTTTCACATACACGTTTTCATTTCATCCAGGACAAGTAAAATGCAATCCTGTCTTTCAGGTGCAAGGCGGCAGTCTGAGCACAGAACATCTGGTGGTTGGAACTCCACTTCACTGGATGATCACGATTATGATAGCGATTTGTACTGTTCCGTGTGTCTCCTCTCAAAACCCACTTCTTTTAATTTATAACTAGGCACCCTGTGAATTCCTGGTAGATGTGTGTGAGAGTCAGTTATGAAAAGCAAGGGACCAGAGACAAAGTGGGCAACTGTCAGTCACCAAAACCCTGTCACCACCAATTTACTTTAGCAGTCTCTTCCAGCCTCCTATGTCACTGGATCATTTTGTGCACTTTATGTCACTTTTGCACATAGACTTTGTGCCACAGCTGGAATTATGGCTGTCCTTGACCAGCTGGGTAACCTTGGGCAAGCCACTTGCCCTCTCCAAGTTTCACTTTTTTTCAGTCATCAAATAGAAATAAAAATAGTTCCTTCCTCATAGGATTGAGTGGTTGTTTCCTTATGTGTTAAGCAGGACAAAATAAGTTCCAACCCTTATGCAACTGAACAAGGTAATAAATCTAAACCCTTAATACATTGTCTGGGATGTAGAAAGTATAACATAAAATAAATAGTGGCTGTTATATAATTATGATGAGGTTCTTACCGTTCTACCAGAGTGAGCACACTGGCTCATTTTGCTCCTTGGTATGAGTCATCTCCTGTCATCTCCGCTGGGATAAATATGAGAAACCAGTGGGAGTCAGTGAAACGTGGAGGCAAGCGAGTCCTCAGCTAGAATAATCCATCCTTAGGGATGATCACAGAACTACCCCAGACTGTGCTGGTCCCTTTACATGTCTCCTCAGAGTTGTCCTCACATTGCTCTGTAAGGAGGATGTCCAGCCCACTACCCCATGGTGGCTCTTCGTCAGCCACTTATCTGCCCTACAGAATCTGCAGGGGGAACGTCTCCTCTTCCATGGAGAGCTCTGACCCCAGTATTGTGTTTCCCTGGCTAGCGGAGACCAACTGGATGACATCATTTTTAATAATCTTTCCTCACCCACGTGTCAGCCCATTTTAATTTTTTCAGGGTGTTTATATGTGTATCTGTGTGTTTCCCATTTTCAGCCCAAGTAAGCAAACTGTCCTTTAGCTTATTAGGGTGCACATTGGATATTTTTGGTGCTGTAACACTTTGGAACAGGAAATAGTCCTTCCTCCTAAACAGAAGGGCAGACCAGTACCATATGCTGGTCCCAGAGACCCCTGAGAATTGAGGAAGAGGCTACTAGGGAAAGAGCTCATGGCAGCAGGATGTCTGGCATGAATGAATTGACATTGGGCATCTTAACCCTTCTGGGCCTCAGTTTTCTCCTCTGATCTTAATTTTGCTTCGTCTACCCATTAAACAAGTAATTACTAAGCTCCTGCTGTATGCCAGGCACTGAGGATGCCGTGATGACCGAGACGGGTCCTGCTCTCACAGTGCTTATGCTCCAGCCACAAAGACAATAAACAGAGAACTAACTTCAGACAGTGAGGAGTACCAAGGAAAAGGTAAAGAATGATGATGAGCTAGACAAGTGCCTTGGGTGGGGTGGGTGGAGCCACTTTCAACAGGATGGCCAGACGAGACCCCTAAGGAAGCCACACTCAGGCTGCGAACTGAATGAGGAGAAGCAGCCAACCATGAGGAAGAGGATGCCAGGCAGAGGGAATAGTTGTAAAAGTTGTGGAATTTTCCTTGGGGAAGAATGTGGGTCTGCTCCAGATGAGGAAATGCTGTTTTTACGCATGCAGTGATGACACAGGCCCCAGCCCCTGAGAGGAAGCACGGCCTGACAACTCCCTGAGCAGACCTTGGAGAGAGCTACTGCCCGTGAGGCTCAGCCACGAAGTCTGAATCACTGCTGAGAGCCAGTGGCTGGAGGCAACAGAGATTAATGCATGCTGACCTTTCTGAGAGGCAGTGACAATGATAAATGAAGGAGGGTTTGGATGCTGGCCCTTGACTATAAGAGGAAACAGGCAGATTGTAAACTGAGGTCGATGTTCTGAAGCTTAAGTTTCACCAGCTATGCAGTTTCTAGAGCCGTTTGCTCCCACAGAGCATGTCAGGCATTTGGACTGGCCTTCTGGACTTTCAGACTAAGCTATCAGCCCAAAGCTCTGAGCCAGGAACACATATAGGCAACCTCACAAAGCTCTTGGCCTCTGCTGGGGGATGGGCCAGGCTGGGGGCACACGGGTGCCTGGGGCAAGGCCATGCTGGGAGTAACAAACACCTGACCAGCAGTCCCAGTAGCACCCACAGGAGTCAGAAAACCTCTCCAGCCATCCTAATAGAATCTGCTGGGACTAAGCAGGGGGTGGGCTCCTCGCAAACAGGATCTCGTTTAACCCTCATGACCCCTTAGGGAAAGTCCTGCCATTACCCCTTATACACAGATAAGTCTGCAAGAGATTTTGCCACTTACCCAAGGTCATGCAATGGCAAAAGTGGAATGCTAACTTGGGTCAGGATAATTTCAGGTTGCCGGTTCCATTCTCTTCAGCAATGCATCAATTACATGGGAATTGTAATTATATGTGTCCTGGCCTCATCACATAGCTGTTAAGAGACTCAAACTAGGTGAGGAAGTGTTTTGTAAACATTGATAAGCTATTCCGGGGTCTTCTGGTCCCAGCATAGTTCCGAACAGCGTTGTTGTCTGCACGGTTTCCTGCCCACCCTCCCACCACACACCTATTTCCCACCCTCCATTCCTGTACAGAACAGCCACCTGTGATTGCGGCAGCTACCCCTGAACTTGCTGCCCATGCTGCCCCTGGGGTGATGGTACGTGCCTGCCTTCCTCCAGAGCCGCAGTGGCCCTGCCCCAGCCTTGCTGGGACGTCCTGGCATTGGGCCAGCAGGATGCGGTGGGTGTGTGGAAAATCTGAGGAGACGTCTGTCTTTCTTGGGAAGAAAGCCAAACTGCAGTTCGCTGGAATTCTATAAATTATGCACCCAGAGAGGATTTAGTTTAGAAAGAAAAGGGGGAGAAAATCCCTTACTATTTGCTTAGGGAGCTGGGTTGGCTGAGCTAGGGCCAAACCCCACATATTTGGCCTGCTTACTGTGTTGCAAAATAGGCTCATATTCCAGGAGATGGCTGGGAAGGCCACAGAACAACCTCCATTTCTCTGTAGGACTTTCTTCAGCCTACTTGCCATGCCCTTGACCAGCCTGGGCCTATAGCTTGGTTTTTTGGGCCGTGAAAACTGGGGGATTCAGAAAATAGGTGATCTACCATGATCTCTTTCTGCACACACCTATCTTACTCACTACCCCTTCAATTCTCTGAAGCCCAACGGTCAGTCAAGAAAGCTGACCAGAGGATACCGCCTCCAGGAAGCCTTCCTTGGGCACTGAGGCTGGTTAAGTGCTCTTTCCTAAGGGCTCCCACAGCACCTAGTACTTATCCCACTGTATTACTGGCCTGGCCACCAGCTAGTTTTCCACAGGCTCCTTGAGGGCAAAGGCCTTGTGAGTTTTGCTCACTGTGGTCTCCCCAGCACAGTAGTTCAGTGAAGAAAAGAGTAAAGACTACCTCTAGCCTCCTAGAGTTCCGGGACTTTTCAGCTCCAAGAATTCCTGGCAGCTGAAGACAGGCATCCTGGGTGCTGTGTTGTGTTTTGCTCTATCTGTTTTTCTAGCCTCATCTCCCACTCTTCTCAGTCTGCCACTAAACGCTTCCTCAACTGTGAACTGCTTGCAGTGACTCACCAATCTGTTTCTGCTCCCTGCCTTTGTTTACCCTGACTGCTCCACACCCCATCCCGTCACCCTCACTGCCACTCGGCCTTGTAGAATCAGTCCCAACCTCCTTTCATGCAGGAAGTCTACCCTCCCCCTCCCCACCCTACCCACACTCCGCTCCCTCACTGGTTAGAAACCCCTATCTCAGATCCCATAAAACACCTGGTCACGCTTGTCGCCACCGGGGATTTGTTTATATAATCGTCCCCACCCTACCCCCAGCTTCCAACTACTTGGAAACAGAGAACCTGTCCTAATTACCTCTGTGTGCTAGCACCGTGCACAGTGCCTGACAGTAGCAGCTGTTCAGTGCATGCTTGTTGAATTAATTAATTAACTAACATATGCAGAAGATAATAATAGCACGCCATGTCATGGGGCAGAGCGTGATTAAGATCCCAGCAAATGCTGTGAGCTCAGAGGAGGGAGCAAGTGCTGTGGGCTGGAGCGGAGGGGATACTGTAGAGAGAGAAACTGACCGGAGGTAAAGCACAAAGGGCAGGGTGGAGAATGGCCAGGGGGCTGTACTGAGAAGTGAGAAAACGTCTGGGCTTTGAAAAATAAATCAGATCATGGCCTACTGCTACTTAAAACAGCAGTGGCTTCTCCCAGTATGTAAGGGAAAACCCAAATGCCTTATCAAAGCCTCTGAGGCCCCATGGATCTAATTCAGCCCTCAATCACTGCAAAGAGAAACTGAGTCCCAGAGTGACGTTTACAGGGATGCCATGACCACAGTGCTTTTATTTAAAATACTTTGTATTATTTTAAAAAAAAGTTTAGCAAAGCATGTGTAACATTTTTACTAAAAATATATTAGCCTTCAGTTTGAAATCCCTGGTACAATTTCCCAGAGCTATTTCTTATGTGAACCAAGTATCGAGCCTGCCTTTATGTAACACGGTAGAGATTTTTGTTTTTTCCATCATGACCCACTTGAAAAGTGCCCCATTTAATGCCGTAGGAACCTATTCTGGAGTTGTTTATCTTTTAAATTGCTATGGAACCTTAATGTTACAGCCTTCAAACCAGGCCTCCTGAGAACCAGGGAAAAAGAAGAAATATTTGTTTCTTCCATCACTAGCTGCTGAGACCCTGCTCATGCCAGCACTGGGCCGGGCGTGACTGTGGCGTGTGTCCGCCGCGAAGAACTTGTGATCCGGGAGGAGCGAGGTGTGGACTCAGTGCCAGGCCATGAGAGTTGAGCCAGGCACTGCACCTTACATCCTTTGTGTCTCATTCTCCCAATAATCTGAAGGGGCAGATATTATTACCCTCACTCTGTAAGTGAGAAAACTGCAGTGTGCGTGTCAGAGTGGGACCCTTGGCCCAGGTGTGTGCCTCACTTCAGTCTAAAGCCAAACAGAACTAGCCCCGCAATGGAGGAAGGGAAGTTGCTTCAACCGTTCTGAATATATAAGCTGTCGGGCAATGCACCAGCCCACCTCTTTAGGGAAAAGGGCTTACAACCTTTTAGGGAAAAGTTGTTGATCACCTATGTGCACACCACACTTCTGGGTATCTATTTCTCACAAGAACCTCCAAGGAAGGTAATGCAATGCCACAGCCACAACACAGGTAAGCAATTCCGTTTCACAGTGGCTCTGAAGAGATGCTGAGTCACACAGACACATAGCCGGTAATCTAACTCTATCTGTCTTGATGCAAAGTCTTTCTCCCCCACTGGGCCCAGCTAAGAAGAAGTGATGAGCATCAGACCATTTGGTTAATTACTTATGACTCCAGGAAGAGCAGCAGAGAAGGGCTCATCTTGAGGCAGGAACGTGTAGGAAATGCATGGAAGAGTTTCAGCCTCTAAACAGGCTGGTGAGAATGGGCCCAGGAGACTGGGACGGACAGATCTGTTCCATCACTGCAGCGCTGGGGCCCTTCCAGTTATCATCACCAGGCCAGAAACAGCTGGCCCCCAACAGGGTCTGGGCCAAAGTCAGGTGACCCAAAGGCATAACTGATCACCAAACCCAATCCAGATTGAGTGAAAGGTATATAGTCAAATTTAGGAATCAAAAACAGCAAGAGCCACCAAGGGACTATCCCAGATGGCAGTCTGCAAAGTGCCAGCAGGAAGGTCAGAGAGACCGGGAAGCAGACTGATAGCGAGGCTTGTCGGACACACCAGGGCCTGGCACAGAGCCAGCAGGTATTTTCATGGCACATGGAGTCCCTTCATATCCCAAGCCAACTAAATGCATCAGGGAGATGGAGACAGAGAGGGAAGGAGTGGGAGGAGGAGAGAGAGCAATGAAAGTGGTGCCTTTGACCCCACCTGTCATTGTGCTCCATGAGCACACACCCCCACCCCCACCCCCCGCCAGGGAATACGAGGTGGAGACCAGCTGTCCCTCAGACCTCTCAACGAGAGCATCAGATGACATTCAAGGTGATTGCTGTGTTCAAAGCTAAGTATTTTTATGCCTAAATGTAAACCAACCAATTCATCTGGTATTTGTCCAAAGAAAGAATAGTACGTCCAAATACTAGAAAATAAGGCCTCTGTGATGGACTAAGTGAAAACTCTGCAAAGGTTACTTTGCTGATGCAGAATCTCGGGGAATCTTGACAACGGATGCTTTTAACCTTTTGTGCCACCTTTGGACTTACCCCCAGCTCGATGAGCCCCGCTGTGGCAGGGTGCCCGATGTGGTGAGGCACCTCCTGGGGGCGCGGGGCCCAGAGCCTGAAGTCTGACACAAACTGATATTTGGCTCATGGAAAGTGGTTTTGTTTTTAAAATAGATAGCTAAATTCCTCACCACCAGCAATTGTGGTGTGGCAGGGGGCCCCACTGGGAAATGCGTGATGGATGCTCTTCAAGGAAGAAAAGCAGTTGTTCCCTACTGCTCCCCCGCACCCAGCCACCAACCCATATCCCTTTTCTCCAGGAGATCGGTTCTCTTGCACCCAGGGGGCATTTAGGGGCCTTGGTCTTCTAAAGCCCAGCTCTGATAAGATAGAGATGAAGCTGATACAAGATATTGGCAGACTCTTCTTTTATTTGTATTTTTTTTTAATTTTAATAAGAGTTCATTTGAGCCTAACCAACATCATATGTCAGGGAGCAAGAACTCAAATGTTTGTGGCAGATACTTAAAGGGAAGGCAAGTAGAGCTCCTGGAGGGAGAGAATAATGGGCGTGGGGTGGGGGTGTCTGAGAGGCAGGGACATGTACCCTGCCCCTTGCAGTGTCCCTGAGAGGCTTGACATTGGATGGGAAGTGATTGCCTGATGCCTCTGGAGGCTGGCCTTGAGTTCTGGCCAAGGCTGTGGTCAGAAGGCTTAAGGTTTGCAAGAATGAGCGAGGCCAGGACAGCTGGAAGTCCCTTCCAAGAAGCAGTCTTGGGCAGTGGCAGAAGATCACAGAACCAGACACCAGCCCAGGGAAGCAAAAGGGTGATACAGCAATGGAGCTACCAAGAGTCACAGCCCAGTGACTTACGGCTCTCCCTCCTTTTCCCAGAACCAGGAGCCTTGTACTGCCCAGTAGAAGGGACCGAGGTAGCCCCACTAATGACTGATATTGAATTTCTCCTCTGCCTGAGGAGTAGGGAGAAGGTGCTCAGGCGGCTTTACTTTTATTTAGAATAATGAATGAATGTATTGTTTCTTTTTTAAGATTTTATTTATTTATTTTTAGAGAGAGGGAAAGGGAGGGAGAAAGAGAGTTAGAGAAATATCAATGTGCGGTTGCCTCTCACGTGGCCCCCATTGGGGGCCTGGCCTGCAGGCCAGGCATGTGCCCTGACTGGGGATTGAACTGGTGACCCTTTGGTTCACAGCCCACACTCAGTCCACTGAGCTGCACCAGCCAGGGCTGAATGTATTGTTTCATAAGCCTGAGTTCTGCTCCATAATGTCTTCCTGAATATAATTATTACTGTGATAATAATCATAATACCCAATACTAGTGGAGGGTTCCTTCATTTACACTTTCACATGTTAAAGTTCCCGAGGTCTGGATATTGTTATCCTTTGGGGCATGGGCTATAGAAAGGACTCCCAGCCTCTGATTTCATCCTCAGTAGTGGAGACCTCTTCCATAACACCCTTCGACGCTCCATTGGCAAGTGTCATTACCCATTTCAATCTTAGAAAACTGAGTTTCTTTAAACAGCATCACTGGAGCTCCCTCTCTACCAAGTGCCACTAGCTGACCTCACACTGTGGCCAGTGTGATGGCGAACATGACTGACACATACTAAGAGCTCAGTAAATGCTTGTTTAAAAAAATGAGTAAGGAATGAATTATTTGACTAATTCGATTAAGCCAGTTTTTCAATTAATAAACTTTATTTCTTAGAGCAATTTTAGGTTTGTAGAAAAACTCAACAGATCCCTGGCTGGTGTGGCTCAGTGGATTGAGTGCTGGCCTGCAAACCAATGGTCACCAGTTCGATTCCCAGTCAGGGCACATGCCTGGGTTGTGGGCCAGGTCCCAGTACGGGGTACGTGAGAGGCAACCACACACTGATGTTTCTCTCCCTATCTTTCCCCCTTCCTTCCTCCCTCTCTTCCCCTCTCTCTAAAAAATAAATAAATAAAATCTTTTTTTAAAAAAAAAGAAAAACTGAACAGAAAGTACAGAGTTCCCATACACTCCCACCCCTCCCCAGCCATAGACACAGTTTCCCCACTGTTACCATCTTGCATTGGTGTGGTACCTTTTTTACCATTGGCCACACAATATCAATGCATGATTATTAGTTAAAATCCATTGTTTACAATAGGTTCACCCTTTGTGTTGTACAGTACTATGGGTTTTGGCAAATGTATAATGTAATGTGTCCACAATTACAGTATGGCATGGAATAGTTTCACTGCTCCAGAAATTCCCCTTGCTTTCCCTTTTCATCCCTCCCTTCCCCTAACTCCTGGCCACCACTGGTTTCTGTTTTCAACCATCTCTATAATGTTGCCTTTTCCAGAATGTCAGATAGTTGATATTATACAAACGTAACCTTTTCATACCAGCTTCTTTCACTTACCAATATACAGATAAGTTTCCTCCATATCTTTTTGTGGCTTGATACTGCATTTCTTTTTAACCCTGAACAATGTCTAATTGTATGGAGGCACCACAGTTTATTTATTGAAGGATGTCTTGGTTGATACCAATTCAAAGCTACTGTAAACATTTGTATGCAAGTTTTTGTATGAACATAAGTTTTCAACCCATTTAAGTAAACACCTAGGAGCATGATTGTTGGATTTTATGCCAAAGGTATATTTAGCTTTGGTAAGCATGTTTTTTTAAAACAGCCAACTATTATCCCATAAGACAGGAGAGTTATAAGTGAACTTCACACAGAGTGGCACTATAAAAGAGGCCCAGCTCTCATTTGCAGTAAACAAAATGTTTAACTTCGAAGTGAATACCTGAGACCTGGCATACTTGGATTTAGTAAATAATATGCTATGTAACTGCCCCCATGTTTTCGCTTCAGTCTTTTCAATTTGGCTGCCAAACAGACTGGTCTGAGAAGGTTCTTACCCACTGGAATTATATATGCTAGTGGGAAAGACAATGAATAAATATTCAACTGAAACCTTCAGGTGAAAATACTGGATAGGAAAAGACCACAAATAAGCAGACAAGAAAATAAAGGAGATCCCTCATTAACTTTTATGGTGAGTCTGCATGTGCAGCTGAACTAGGATTGTGGGGAGGGCAGTGCAGGAAGGGCAGGTAACTCAGAGACAACCTGGGTACAAGGGGATACTACCAGGCCCTATCCCTATAGCAGAGGAAGGCAGGTATGTTACAGGGAAAGATTTTTAGTATTATTATTCATTAGAGAGAGAGAGAGAGACATGGATTTGTCGTTCCACTTATTTATGCATTCATTGGTTACTTCTCATATGTTCCCTGACCGTGAACTGAACCTGCAACCTCGGCGTATAAGGATGACACTCTAACTGATGGAGGTACCCAGCCAAGGCAAGGGGAAAGATTTATATTTGGGGCAAAGAAAAACTTTAAAATGTGAAAAACAGAAAATAAGATGTCTTTTCACATCTTCTCTGTCCAACGTCAGCTGCCTTTCTGTGCATCTTCACATCATAACCTCTTGACCTGATACTTCTCTCCCCATTTAAACTGGAAGAGTCTTAACTTTTCTCACTGTCCCTCACATTGCTACTTTGCACATAGTAGGTGCTCAAGAAGAGCTCACTACTTTGAAAGGGGAAGCTTTTACCAATACACACATGAAAAAAGGATGCCAATTTTACCCTCAAAGTTCAACAATCACAAAAGCCAAACAAAACCAGAAATCTCCTCCTCTTGGTGAACAAGTGTTTTTAAGTGGGGTTGGAATGAAACCAGCATATACATTTCCAGAGCTTCGTAATCATTAACTATTCCCCACCTTCCTGGGAAATGCGGACTTGGATAAGCTCCAAGTACCTTAGCAACAAGCCAGCAGCTCCCAAGCAGAGCCCCCAATCCTCTGGTAGGGCCAGAATCCCAGAAACAAAGCATTTTTTATTGACATAAACTGTCTTGCTTCCAAAGCTGGAATCCCAAGAACCAAGCTAATGAGAAAACTCGGTGCCAGGATGTCATAGTGAGTTAGGGAGGCCAATCCGTGAACACTCTGTTTCTCTGTGCTCAGCCCAGACTGAAGGAGATACAGGGCAAACATATGCAGTGGTTTCTGAGAGGCCCAGCACTTAACACTTGGACACCCAGATCATCGCTGTCTTTACTGGCAGTGTGGGAAAGGGTGCAGACCGTGGAATGTTTCCTGAACGGACATGCAGTGCCCTGCGCAGAGTAGCAGAGCTGCCAGCTGCAGACCTGGGCTGTGTAATGCCTGCAAACTGAACCTGACAGGCAGGCCTCTCTGTTTGATAAGCCTGTGGGTGAAACCCCACCCCTCTCGTCTCCTGATCCCACCTCTACCAATGGCCCCATCCAGGGCCCAACTGCTGGCACATTTAAAAGACGCACCCTCAGCATAGCAACCGGCGTTCCTTCGTTTCAGAAGGATAATTGACTTCTCTGAAAAACTCCAACAGGAGGTGACATTTCTCCACATCCCATCCAGAATTACCTTTGAGTGTTCCCTGACTCTGAAACAGTTTAGGATGATTTAGCAAGCCAAGCACAGGAGAGGGCTTCAATTTGTGTTAAAAAACAGTGAATGCTCGTTAAAATTTACTGAGCACTCTGCACAGCAATGTGCTAAGCACCTCACATTTATCACCTCACTTAATCCTCACAAGAGGATTGGCGGTTAGGATCATCGTGAACCCCATTTGACTGACAAAAAGCAGAGGCTTAGAGAAACTAGGTTAGCAGTGCTCAGAGTGTAGTTCTGGACCAGCAGCAGTAACATCACCAGGGCACTTGTTAGAAATGAGCATTGCCAGGCACCCTCCCAGACCTACTGAAGCAGAAACTCCGTGGATGGGGCTAGTAATAAATTTCAGCAAGCCGGACAAGCAATTATAATGCAACTTACCTGAAACCACACAGCCAGAAGAATCCAAACACCAGCACTTTGGCTCCAGAGCCCTGCTCCTAACCTCTGCGCATTAGATTCATCTGGACACAGATATAAAGGGCCTCTCTCTCACCTATGGTCACAGACTCCAAATTTACAGAATTGACCATCATTTATAGATGCTTGGCTGCTGAAAATTCCTGGTCGGATTCATAAGAGGGATCGAAGGGGAGAAGTAGCCTGACTTTTCTACGTTAAGGCTTCTCTTTGACTCTGGGGCACTGTCACATTCCTCACAGGCAGAAGAGTTCCTGAACTCTAAACATGTCACCCCACCCTAGCCACCAGAGCATCCCAGAGCCTACACCCCAGCCTTATGGAATCTTCATTTCACACCCAAGAAAGCAGACAGAGCAACTCAGAGGAATGAAGTGGAGGGTAGCTGATATTAAAAACCAACAAATTAAAAGCATCTGCATTAATTTTTAAGGGATGCCATAATAATGTACCACAGCCTGAGGGCTTAGAACAATGGAAATCTATTGTCAGCCGGTCTTAGTGGGTGGGAGTCTGAAGTTAGGGTGTTGGCAGGGCCATGCTCCCTCTGAAACCTGTAAGGACGGATCTTTTCCTGCCTCTTCTGGAAGACCCAGATGTTCGTTGGCCTGTGAAAGCACAGTTCACGTGGTTTTCTCTCTGTGTCTTTATATCATCTTCTTTCTGTACGTGTTTGTTTCCGTGTCCAAATTTCCCCTGTTAATAAGGAGACCAGTCATCTTGGATTAAAGGTCCACCTACTCTAGTCTGACCTCATCTTAACTAACTCTGTCTGCAATGACCCTATTTCCAAATACGGTAATATTCTGAGGGGGTTAAGACCTCCACATGAAATGGGGGAGGAAGGGACATAATTCAACCATAACGTGAAGGGGGGATTAGACTACAGAAGTTTTTACACATGGTGTTTGCTGCAAGACCATTGTGGAGATTTTTAGACTGACCCCAGGAGGCCATCTACCTGAGGATAGTTTCCATCATGGCTGATGATCAGACCATCTGGTATTTGTTAAAACGAGAACTTCCCAAGCCTCATCCCAGACATCCTGAATAACAAAGAGATTCAGGGAATGGTATATTAATAAGCACCCCTATGATTCTGATGCAGCCAGCCCCTCTGTGCTCCCAAATTTGGGAAGCACTGTTCTAGTCAGCCCCCATGGGATGCTCTACATTCTAGCCCATGTGCAAACCAAACTCCTCTGAGGTGGTACCCAGGTTCCCTCAGTATCCTGGCCCTCGGGCTGCCCTTCCAAGCCAGGTGATTTCATTGAGTGAGAGCCAACTTGAACCAGATTCTATGGAATCCATCTCCACTAACCCAATAACTTCCCCCCTTCAAAGAAACATGGACAAGGAAGCCACCAAGAGCTGGTGCCCAACTCAAGGGGGAAAATCCAGAGGCACCGTCATTGCTCTGAGCTGAGCCTGGGAGAGCAGCCACAGGAAACATAGGGGAAAAGCAGAAGTTAGCAAGGAAACACTTCAGGGCAGGACTAGCCCCCTCTGCCCTGACAGTCACACCTCTTCCCCAACCCACCTCACGGACTCCCAGTCAGCAGCCTGGACATTGGACTCACAGCTGTGACAACTGTACTTGCCAGATAAGGAGATTACGCAGCAACAAAGAATGAGCCCTGTGTAAGATTCTCAGCAAAGAATGAACCAAAGAATGGGTGTCTAGATTCACCAACTCGGTCTACCCCTCAGAAGCCCCATTTCTTCCTCTGTTTGGTTCTCATCATTGATCTTCTCATGACAAGGAAGAGATACCCACTCAAGTCAGCCCAAGAGAAGGGAAGGTGACTCATTATAAGGATACAGGTCCCATAGAATGCAAGGGCAGGAAAGAACTCGCCTGCCTTCATGTGAACCAAAAACATTCTATTTTTAAAGGCTGTGTGACCTATCTCTTCTCCCTGTGCCTCTGCTCACTTCCCTCTTTCTCTCGATCAGAGGGCATTCTCTGTCACTACCTCAGTGTATACAGCAGTCACCCTGGTTGACTTAGTCCCCAGCACTACCTGGCCTTTCACCTCAGTTCCCTGCAGCCCAATGGCTCAGTTCCTCAATGTTCCAATTCCAAATTCCCAGAAGAATTGAGTCCAACCTGGGTTAGGCAACCTTCCTTCACCCAATTAGGTATGACATGACTGAGTGGTGGTTCATAGTACAAACCCAGGCACCTGAGCTGGCACCTCCTTAAGGGCTGTTGGTGGACAACACACCAAGGCACATTTACTATGGTAATATCAAAAAGTCACCACCATTTTTCTATTAATTTTTTTGGATGGGAGGGAGAAAGAGAGGGAAAGAAACATTGACAGGTTGCTTCTGGTATGTGCCCCGACCTGGGACCAAACCTACAACATAGGCATGCACCCTGACTGGGAATCAGACCGGTTTGCTTTGCAGGACAACGCCTAACCGACTGAGCTACACCAGTCAGGGACCATTTTCAAGCATTTACTAGATGGCAGATACTGAGCTACATTAGCACATAATCCTCATTCAAACATTCAAGCTAATTATTACAAATATGGAACCTGAGGCTCACAGAACTGAGGTTACTTATCTAAGGTCACTCAGCTGTAACAGGGTGCAGCCAAGAGGGAGCCCCAAATAGGGATTTGTAATAGGGTCCAGAAGAGCTTGGAGATAATTGGCTCCACACCACAGGGCCACACCTGTCCAGAATGCTGGCAGCTGTGGCCAATTGTGAGAGGAGCCAGAAATGGGCCTGCAGAGGAAGATTGGCGCTGGGATTTAAACAGAGGCACAGAAGCCATTGGGGTGTCTCTCTTTTTGGGACCATGCGTCTATTTAGGAAGGACCATTCGGCCTGGGTGAGAGTCAGGACCACAAGGCTTTGGAAGTGCTCCCTTTTGCCACGTGGAGGGTGCTGGGAGGACTGTGTGCATTTGTGGGGAACTTTAGTTTGTGTTATTTCATATAAATAATAAATTCATTTCCTTTGCACTGATCTCTGGTATTAAGAGATATCTTTCCTCAGGTGGCGGGCAAAACGAACCCAGCAGATGGGGAGGAACCCCTGGAGAAAAAGGTGGGGTCTTTTATATCATTCAGCCCCTTCCCCCTGCTCTGTTCTGTAACACAGCTAGTAAGGGATGGAGCAGAAATTCCAACTCACATCACTAGATTCCACAGTGGCACATTTTCCTTCTTGCCATATGACCTAAGGCAATTAGACCAGGAAATTGTACCATTTCATCCCATACCAGGAAAAAAAAATGGAGGTTAACAATCTCTACCGTGACTATCTGCCAGATTATATTGATGATAAAATAAAATCACAGACGGAAAAATGCTTTGGGAAAACTGTACAAAGTTAAAGGCAAAGTCTTGAACATGCCTGCTATCACCGTCCCGCAGCACGGTTTGCTCACTGGGCATTTCCCTGAGGACTGCAGAGCATTTACTCCCCTCTCCTCTGAGGCTGGAATGGCTCTGCCCATGGCAGAAGTCTTAGCAGTTGTCCAAGACCCCCTGGAAGGAGCCGCCTGCTGCTTACAGTCTGGTGGTACAACCCCATGTAAACAGGATCTGAATACTCAACCCAGAGCTTGACGCTCCAAGGCCACTATTTGAAATAGAGTAACTTTCTTGTTTTTTCATAAGAAATTTAGCTTTCGATGCCCAAAAGTTGGCCAGCTGGGCTCAGGTTGGGTATAAAAGAGCTTAAGCCACAATCACAGGCAAGTCTCAATTTTGATACCACCCTTCAAACCCCAAGATGGGAGTCAGGCCCATGTAGTTTCTGTCCCAGAGGGAGGCATGTTTCAGAGGCTCGTTCACCCTCTGACATGGTGGGAAAGATCTCAAGCCGTGGAACAGACCATGCTTTTGGGTCTTACGATGCTTTGTAGTATACGTCACTTGGCCAGGCTATGGCGCCCAGCTCGTTGTTCCGTCAAACACTAGTCTAGATTAGCGACCTTCAAAAAGTGCGCCGTAAGAGGTGCATTGGTGTGCCACAAGAGTTTTTGAACGTGCAATACCTGACTAGTCAGGGCGCTGACTTCTTTTCCCTTAGATTGACTAATTAAAAAATGACAGCAGCCAGCACAATAGCCGCCCATTATGAATGAATCAAAGTTATATTTATTTTTTGTCAGATAGAAGAAATATAATTTTTTGTGTGCCGCAGAATTTTATTAATTAGTTTATGTGTGCTATGAGATTTTTTTAAAAGTTGAAATCACTTGTCTAGATGGTGTGATGGTGTTTTGCAGTTTTGATTAACATTTAAAATCAGCTGGCTTTAGGTATAGCAGATTACCCTCTATAATGTAAGTGGGCCTCATCCAATCAACTGAAGGACTTGAAAGCAAAAACTAAGCTATCCCAGGGAAGAAGTAGTTCTGCCTCAAGGGATTCTGGCCTGCCCTACAGATTTCAGACTCCAAGACCTCAATATCCATTCTTATCTGAATTTCCAGCTTTCTGGTCTGAAATAATCTCTCTCTCTTTCCTTCTCTCCCTCTCTCTCTCTCCTTCTCTCCCTCTCTCTCTCTCTCTCCCCCCCTGACTACTGATTCAATCCTCAAGAACTGGACTACTGACGGTGGCCTGTTGACATTCACCTCATATAGCTTAACTACTGCAGGTGAGGCACTGGGCCGGACTAGGAGAGGGGAGCAGATCGTGATGGGCAGTGGTCGGGTGCAGGTCTTATAGACTGAGTCCCTCCTCCTTCCATAGGCTCCTGTCTCCCCGCCCCCTCCGGAGTCTTGGATAGGCTCAAAGAGCTCACTGAGGTTTGTATAGATCAGAGCTGTCAAACTCATTTTCACTGGAGGCCACATCAGCCTCACAGTTGCCTTCAAAGGGCCAAATATAATTTCAACTCTTTAACAGTTAAGAAGTAGTTACATTTATACAGTCCTAAAATTATTTCAGCCCTTTGAAGGCAACCGCGAGGTGGATGTGGCCCCCGGTGAAAATGAGTTTGACAACCCTGGTATGGATCCTCACCACTCAAAATTCAGACCGTAGACCAGCTGCGTGGGCATCACCTGGGAGTTTAGTAGAAAGAAGCTCAGGCCCCACCTCAGACCAAGTGAATCAGAATCTGCATTTTAGCAAGATTCCTGTTATTCAAATACATAGAAAGTTCAAGAGGCACTGTGATCGAAGGCAACCCGAAATTCCAGGATGAACCATGGAATGCTGAGAGATATGTTAGGAGTTAAGAAATATGGGTGGCGTTCCTGACTGGGCTCTACACAGCTCTTAGAACGTGAGCAAAACTAACAAGGAAACAGACATGCTCAAAACTAACAAGAATAGGTTAGTTGTCAAGGTTTCACTATGTGTGAGGCACTAGCCAGGGCAATCTGTATTTCTTTGGAAAAATATCTGTTCAGGTCCTTTGCCTATTTTTAAATTGAGTTATTTGTGGGGGGGGGGTTTGTTTGTTTATTTTTGGTTTTTTGTTTTTTTTTTGTTTTTGTTTTTGTTTTTTGTTTTTTGCTATTGAATTGTATGTATTCCTTATATTTTTGGTTCACAAACAATAGATTTGTGAACCTTATCAGATAAATGGTTTGCAAATATTTTCTCCCATCCCATAAGTCTAGCTCAGGGCCCTTTCATTTTCCTGATTGTTTCCTTTGCTATACACAAGCTTTTTAGTTTAATGTAATCCCACTTGTTTATTCTTGTTTTCATTGCCTGTGTTTTTCGTGTCATATCCACAAAAATCATTACCAAAACCAATATCAAGGAGCTTTTCCCCTATGTTTTCTTCTCAGAGTCTTTATGATTTCAGGTCTTATATATAAGTCTTTAATTTATTTGGAGTTAAGTTTTCTGCATGGTGTAAGATAAGGGTTCAATTTTTTAAATTTATTTGTTTGTTTGTTTGTTTGCATGTGGGTGTCCAGTTTTACCCACTCCATTTACTGAAGACTATCCTTTCCCCATTGTGGATCCTTGGCGCCCTTTTCGAAGATCAGCTGACCATACATGCATGGATTCATTTCTGCGATCTCTATTGGACTGTGCTTGGTTGTACTCACTTGTAAATCTCCAGGGTCTAGCCCAGTGCCTGGCAGGCAGCCAGCACTTAGTGACTATTGGATGTGAGGTAGATGATCACCTGCAGCTCCCAGTCGTTAATGGCCATTCTCTCTCCCCACACAGAAGTTGGAGAACGGGCTACAACCCAAAGGAGGAAACCAGCCTCCACTTGGTTAATAAATAACAAACAAGACTGCTGCCAAAACCTCATACCTTGGGTTAATCCATTTCAAATCAGTGCTACCATGGAGCCACAATGAGCACAAATAACCGTTTATAATCTTAATGACTGCTAGTTTTACACGGTTGTACTGTTGCCTCCAAAACAGAGAAGATAAATCATGTACTTAAATTGAAAATGTGGAACACATTTCGACATCACTGAGGCTTCTCCAAAAATCCAGATCAAAAAGGATAAAGCGAAGTTGAATCCTTCTATGTTTAAGGCACTGCAAGGTTAATTCAAACACCAGTCATGTTGACCTAAAAGGGCAAATTATTCAGAGTTATATAATAGATTAGACAAGTTCTTTCAAGCAAATTCT
The DNA here is from genome assembly GCA_028533065.1 of Trachops cirrhosus. Classification (NCBI taxonomy): domain Eukaryota; kingdom Metazoa; phylum Chordata; class Mammalia; order Chiroptera; family Phyllostomidae; genus Trachops; species Trachops cirrhosus. The sequence continues at coordinate 129,996,771 of CM052542.1, forward strand.
CTTTTCAATATGAAAACCTTCTTTCAGAAACCAGCATCATTTTAATAAGGGACTAATTTAGTGGTAAATGAAAGGATCCATTGCAATTCAGAGCCCTGCTTTGTGTGGTCTGCTTACGAACCTATTGCAAAGTCTTCATCCCAGGCCACTTGGCTATGATGGTGTTTAAATAAAGGCATCTCTTTTCCAAATTATGTTGCCATTTATCAAAGCTGCAATTCTTCTCCTTAGGGTCCAATTTTATGTTCATTTGCTTGTTTACCAAGTCTCAGTTGGTCTTTTTTACCCCCAAATATAAATATACCTCCAACTTTGATTTAAGGCCAAGGATTTCTAAAAGCAAGTCAGACTTCAGAATGTTGTTCTTTCCTGTAGGAAAGCCTTATCAGATCTCATCACACCCATATTGATTTTGTGAAAATAAACTCACTTGAAAACCAATAAGAAGCCCAGGTTTTGGGACCAGTGACAGTGAAAACATCATGAATGTAAATTCGAGCTCTCCTGGCAAAGGTTTCTTCTACTCCCCAAACACAGCAAAGAATCTGCCATGAGACATTCAATTCTCCTGTAATTCTGGATTTCCCAAAGCAAATGTAATTTGAAGCAGGGATATCCAGTAGCCCAGCGCAATCATTTGGGTTGAAAGAATTGATTTCAAAAGGGAGGACTTCTCTGGACAAGGAATAATTATGTTTACAGTTGTCTTTGGAGACGTTTGAGTTTTGCTCACTAGTTAATTCAGAAGATGGAAATTTTAGGAAATTAGAGGAACAATCTCTTCAATGTTCATAGTCGATGTTCCTGCTGAAACCTCTAAAGAGAAATGATTTATATGTGTTTCAGCTCAATCTTCTGCTTTCAAGCCTCATGCATTAAGAAAAACAAAAAGATTCACTTTTCTCTGCTAGACAAGGTCTGACCCAATCTTGATTATCGAGGGCCAACTCCTCAAGTAAGCACTTCACATGCGATACACCATAAATTTCACAACAACCTGAAAAGGCAGGTATGTACTGTACCAGCTCCACTTGCTGGATGAAGAAAATGAGGCTCAAAGGAGTAACAAGCCTACCCAGGATCACACAGCCTGTAAAGCTTGGACCTGGACTTAAATACTGGACCGTCTGACTCATCACCTGAGCAGGTTTGTCTCCCAGCTTTGGCATCAGGCCAGTGGCTTGGGTCTGTCCCCATGATATTTTTTCTTCCTCATAGTCCTCCCCATCCTCCCTCCAGGCGGAGAGAGCTTGCTCCAGGCTATCTCCTAGTCCCCATTTTCTTGTGGCCATCCTTGAATAAAGCAGTCACCTTAGAGAGCAGGGCCTGTGCTTTTGTTTCTCATTTATCTCCAGGGCCTACAACAGCCCTTCAAGGCTCTTGAAAACGTGATATGAGACAGATTACAGTTTTGATCCCCTCTTCTAAAGTCTTGCTCATGTCGTCTAGGAAATACCCTCAACTTGAGACTCTTTCTATTCCATCGACCAAGTCACAGATAAAAATATTCTTCAAACCCACAGTCTCTTTTTGTGCTCTACCTGTGCAGGAATGAAGAACAAGAAAAGAAAAAGGAAAGAAGAAAAGAGAAGGGCAAGGAGAGAGATGGTAGGGGTGGGGTGGGGTTTTGGGGGTAGGGTTAGTTCTGCTCATATCCAGCAGTGAACCCCTTTTCTACCACTATTACATTGATTGTATAAAGGCCTGAAACAATTAAAGAGTTTGGGACTTGACAGGGGGAAATCAGGAGGAATTTAACAAAATTGCAATTATTAACAACGTCTTACTCATTGTTTATTTTCACTGCATTTTTTTTTTGTTATTGTTGTTTGACTAAACTTGTCTCCATTTTCCCACCACCACTTTCCCCTGCCAAACCCACCCCCACCTCCCACCCTCCATTCTTCCCCACTTTGGCTTTGTCCACGGGTCCTTTATATATGTTTATTGATGACCCTTTCCCTTCTTTCCCCCATTATTTCCCCCCCTGCCATTACTGTCAGTCTGTTCTTCGTTTTCATGTCTCTGGTTCTATTTTGCTTGCTTGTTTGTTTTGTTGATTATGTGCCACTCATAGGTGACATCACATGATATTTGTGTTTCACTGCCTGGTTTACTTCACTTAGCATAATGCTCTCCAGTTCTTCACTTAAGAACAGGATTTAGTAAAACCAAACCAACTAGCTGAGCTCTGAATGGCCAAAGAAAAGTTGACCTGTGGTTTTATAAGAAAACAAGGCCCATTATCTACTAAAGAAATAGGTGAACATTTTGAATTTCTGAGTTCTAAATTAAAGATCCAAGTGAGCAGCACCTGCATGAAAAACACAAGTCCCAGCCTGGAGACCCTTTTGGATTTCATGATGTTCCCAGAGTCACAGTGGCTCCGTGGAAAGAGCACTGGACTTGGTGAATTTCCCCAAACCTCCACATTGACAAGCTCTGTGACCTTGGAAAAGTCACTTACCCTCTCTGAACTTCAGTTTCCTCAACTATAATATGGGAATACTTTGAATTTCCTTAGAGTGTTGTTGTGAAAATGAAATGTTATTAAATTCTAATGCTAATGGCCTCTTACACACACTATGGTAATCACTGCCCTCTAGTATCCAGCATGCTTGGGCTTTCTCTCTCGCCAAGGAAGTAGAATATAGGCAGAATGAAGTTTTCTGAATATCCCATAGCTCCTCTGGGCAACTCATCAAAGTTTGCCTACGCCAAGGGTCCTGGTACACCTACTACTTGATGCTGTTAGTCTACTCTGCTCCACTATCTCCCACAGATTCCATTCTCTTGTTTAACTAAACAGAGTTGAGAGACAAGCAAATGAGTCTTTGGTAGAGAGTAATTCTCATTAAAGCGTTATATAATGGCCACTACCCTGGCCCGATTGCTCAGTTGGTTGAAGCATCATCCCAGTACACCAAAATTTTGATCCCCAGTCAGGGCACATACCTAGGTTGTAGGCCTGATCCTTGGTCAGGGTGCATAAAGGGGGCAATGAAGAAATGTTTCTCTCTCACATTTCTCTCTCTCTCTCTCAAATCAATAAACATATCCTCGGGTGAAGATCTTTTTTAAAAGTATGCTGGCCACAGGTAAAACACCTGAGTGTCTTTGTAGCTTTTCCACATAGAGTCTCTGGGTAACAAATTCAGCTGTGTTTGCCTTGCAGTGTGCCTTAATCTTTTTCTCTTTACTTTCCTCCCCATAAATTGAGATAAATGAGTCAGATGGTTGGCAAACTCCTGTTCCACTTAATTAGTCAATGGGTCTCCAGTATTTATTTGTGGTCAGTAAATATCACCTCATCAATCTAAGAGATTGGAATTTTCTGTTCCCAAGTCCTTAGCCTTCACCTTTGACACTTCTCCAGCATCTCTCCCAGCTTGGCCTCTCCCCTCAGCCTGGTCGCCAGCTTGGATGCCAGACCTACTACAACATTAAGAAAACCTCAGTACAAACCATAGGCAGATTTCTTTCATTGATTTTACTCAAATCCTACTCATTACACAAAAGTTTTGAGGCGGCTTAGAATAAAAGATAGGATAAGATTAATTACAGTACACAGGTATGACACCAGATTAGATGCAGCTGAAGTAACTAACTGGGTTCTTACCTGACCAAATGAGGCATCTCACAGGGTTTCTCTGTCCTTCTTTGCTGACTGCAGGTTAAAAATAAACTCTGCTCCACACGGTCTCTATTCTCCACTCTTGTACTTTCCAGCTACTTCTAGTATCCAGCATGCTCAGGCTTTCTCTCTCCCCAAGGAAGTAGAATATAGGCACTAAAGACTGGCACAAGAAGTTGCTTGGTTTCTGGATGCTGCCTTCATGGGGGAGCAAACAATTGTTCTCTCCATGCTCTTGTTCTTTCTTTCTTGCACTTTATCCATCTATCTTTGGGGTATCTTAACAACCTTTGCAGCTCACCCCTGGTTCCTATAGATCAGAGGCTGTCTTTGAGAATCATTTGGAGAGCTTTAAAAATGATGGTGTCTGGGTCTCAGCCTAATTGATTAAGAATCTCTGTTGCTAGGATTATATCCTAAGAACCCTGAAACACCAATCCAAAAGAACCTATGCACCCCAGTGTTCATAGCAGCATTATTTACAATAGCCAAGTGCTGGAAACAACCTAAGTGCCCATCAGTAAATGAATGGATCAAAAACCTGTAGTACGTTTGCATAATAGAATTCTATGCAGCAGAAAGAAAGAAGGGGCTCCTACCCTTTGCAACAGCATGAATGAAACTGGAGAGCATTATGCTAAGTGAAATAAGCCAGGCAGTGAAAGACAAATACCATATGATCTCACCTTTCACAGGAACCTAAACAACAAAACAAACAAACAAGCAAAATATAACCAGAGACACTGAAATTGAGAACAGGCTGACAGTGATCAGAGGGGCAAGGGGAGGGGATTATAGGGGGAAAGGGTGAAGGGTTTGCAGGAACTGAGTCCCTGCAAGGGAACTGTGTCCCTATTATAAAGGACACATGGACAATAACAAGGCGGAGTGGAAACAGGGGAGGGAGGTGGGGAGGGCTGGGATAGTAGGGAGGGGTGGGGGGAAAGCAGAAAACTACTTGAACAACAATAAAAAATATGTTTTAAAAAAAGAAAGAATCTTTGTTGGAAAGGCCTGGGCATCTGTACTGGTACACCTCCTGGGGTGATTCCAACGTGCAAGCGGGGTTGAAACCCACTTCTGTCAATTTTCATGTCTTGCGTTATCTGTTGGTATTTCCAGACTCCTAATGTATTACAATTGAATATTCCCTGGGGTTGGGGGAAAGGAGCATAGGAAAAACAAGGAAAATGTCATTATTCTCACCTAAAGGCAATTTATAAAAACAGCAATAGGAAATACTTTTTGCTTAAGAGGAACAAAATAATGACACATGTCATAACATATTTTTTAAGCAGCCTTTAGAAGTTACTAGAAAATATGAATATGTTTTACTTACTCATATATTGATATATTTATCCATATATTGCCTTTTCATAAAAGCAATTTATTTTGTTTTCAGATATGATACAATAAATCCAACTGAGCAAATTCTTGATTCCACATGTAATTAGTGACAAAATAGTTTTTGGCATATAAAAGCAAACTGTATCAGAAGTCCATCTCTGTGGTGCATTAATGGTCATTAAAAAAGGAGATAGGGGTCTGTCTTCTTGTAAAGCTAAAATGCATCTTTGTACACACGGGATGAGAGGCATCTATTCAACAATAACTTGAGCTCCTACCTGGTACCAGGCGCTGCTCCAGGCCTGGTGGTGGGGCTGCAGTTGGAACCTCCCATTTCAAGCTCTTCCATTTCCAGTCCTCCCAGTTGATTATTTATATTCTGTACTTCTTCTTTTTAATTTTTAAGATTTTTAAATTATTATTCTATTGATTTTTTTTCCATAATTGAATTTTATTTTTAAAAACAATTATTTTTTTGAGAGAGAGAGAAAAAAACATTGACATGAGAGAGAAACATCAATTATTTGCCTCCCATACGTACCCCAATCCTGGACCAAACCCAAAACCTACGCATGTGCCCTGACCAGGAATTGAACCCATAACCTTTTGGTGCATGGAACAATGCTCCAACTAACTGAGCCATGCGGCCAAGGCTCCACCATTTTATTTTTCTTCAATGGTCTGTCTTCATCACCACTGAGTTTCACTTCGGTCTCAATCTCTTTGATCTTATCATTTTGGAATGTTTTCCTAAATACTTCTAGAGTTCTTACACAAAATTCAGCCAGTTTTATATTCCTTAAAACTTATAAACACTTGTTAATTATGTAAAGGAAAAACTCTTAAAGGCAGTCATAACTTGTTATAGTCAATAAATAGACTTAGTCTTGCCACAATTGCTAAGCATGCCATCTGAACTTTGGGGAAAGTACCAACACATTTTACATGCATGTAGACTAATAGTTCATTTACCTGCATCTCAGAAGCAAACTCTTCCTCATTCAGGACTTTACAAAAACCTTCCAACAGCATTTAACCACTTAGATGAGAAATTTCACATTTTCAGTCTACTGGCTGATCCAGCTGGCATGTGTGTTTTAATTGGCACTGCCAGTATTTTTTTAATTGAATTTCCTTGTCTTTGAATGCACCACACCTTCTATTGTGTACACATAGTCCATTTCACTAATTTACATTACCTGCTGGCTCTTGAAGACATTTGAATTTATTATCCTTCATAAAGATGGAAATCTTTCAAAAAACGTTATGTCCTTCCCAATCTTGTTAAGCAGAACTTCTGAAATATAACTTACCTTCTCCTAATAACTCAGAGTTATCACTGCAAAACTCAGTGATTATGCCACACAGAAAAGCCCTCATGGACTATTGGGGTGGGTTGGACACTCAATAAACTCAAGCCTCTGTGTTTCTTGAGTTTTTACAATGGTCTTATCTTGTTCCTTCCTATCTCATTATTAGCTACTTCACTTCACTGTTGCCCGCATGACCACCCACCCCCCCACACACTTACAAACACACACACTTTTTTGACATCCACAAACCCTTTCTAACCCTCCACCATTCTGTAGGCTAGGAAACAAGCAGGTAATTTAATTAGAATTGTGTGCAAATTAATAATAAACACATTCTGAGTTAGAAACTCCTTAAGGAAGATGACTCTTTATAACAAAATTTCGTGCGAATTCTTCCTTTACCATTTAACTCTTCAGAAGTCATCACTGCTCAGTTACAGACTCTTGAAAAAAAAAGTCATAAACTTATGACTCCTGTCTAATGAAAGAGTTAGCAATTGAAATTATGAGGATTGGATTTCCCATGAAGAATCAAGAATTTACTAAGCTAAATAAAAAGCATGTGTACTGACCTTCAGTTCTTGGCCATCACTGCCAACAACAAAACAAACAACTAGAAAAAACAGCCACAGATGTTACACCCTTCCTCTGAGCTGATTAGGAAGCACTAAGAGCGTTTGTGCACCCAGCACTGTCGGATGAGCTGTTCATGTAAGAAGCAGGCCACTTCCCATTAATTGGACATCTATGCCCAGTCTAGCCCAGCCAAGAACCTCTTCTCATGCTGCACTCAGGGGCCACAAAAGCAGCCCACTCAGGGGGGTTCAGGCTGGGCTGCCTTACTCCCCTCATGTCTAATAAGGCCCACTGCCCACCACAGCCTAGATTTTTGTTCCTTCACATCTATAACTATAATGATCCCATCCAGGGAAACTTCCACCTCCCATCTCTCTGTCCCTGAGCCATCCTGGTTGAACTTTCTAACCCTCTGCTCTCACTGCATTGCTTCTGGATAAAGACAAAGTGCAGTTTGTCTCCCTATTAGATGGAGGAAAAAAAGAATACTTTCCTCAATCCCTATTATTTTCTTCTGTTCCACCTCACTGTAGCCCCAAGCGTCATGGCCAAGCAAGGTTATCTCTCTGCTTTCCCACCACACCATAGTCATCGCCACTTCCTGCCTGTGCTCTTGCTCTTTGCTCTTCCAAAATACTGTCTCTTTTCTTTGTCCGTCCAAATTCCACCCATCCATGTCTCTACTGAAGAAGCCATTCCTAAGCAGCACCCTATTCATTCAACTCCTTACAGTTCCCAACATTTAAAGCCTTCCTTTTCTTTTCCAACTATCCTGGTCAAAGGCCCTGGATTTGACAGGAGTCTTATCTATAACTTCCTTGGTGGCTCCTGCCCAATTTCTATCCCTTTTAATTCTAAAATGCTTAATAAACACAAATGACCTTGCAAATGAAGAAGACCCTAAGAAGCGGAAGGTTTCTATTTGGAGAAAGTGCAGTATCTCTCCCACAATGATGCATCGCCCTTCAACTTCCACATAGAAAGTATGAGTGGGCTAGGTTCCCAGATATCCAGCAAAGAAAGGGCAAGTCAGCTGCCTCCCCTCCCCCAGCCCGCCACACACTTGCCAGACAGCATTTAAAATGCACTGCAGCATGTTCTTTTCATTTGGAAAGGAAACAAGACTTGACATTCTGTTTCTCCCATTTCATTAAGGACAGGGGTCATCCTGGGAAGGTGAAGGGTGGTTTCCAAGAGAAAGAAGACTTGTGGGGGAGTGCAGGTGGGGTGGGGGAACTGGCTCATCCCTTCCCATTAGCCTGCTTCACCCTTTGAAGTGAACAAGCCCAGCTTTCACAGCGAATTATTTTCAGTAAGATCTCTGCCAGGACTCGGCTTTCCCTGGCGAAGGCAATACCCAGAAGGATTGAGTGATAGTTCAAGGTCAGACAAGGTGTCCTGACAGGACTGGCCAGTGGAGGTGGTACTAAGACAGCTGGGAGATAAGCAGTGGAGAAGGGGAGGAGGGAGAAGGCAGGACATATGTGGTAAAGCTGAACCTGGAAGCTTCTCTCTCACTCATTCACTCACACACACACACACACACACTCCCACAAGAAACACATTCTTTTCTTTCCCTCCCCTCTCTAACTCCCCAAGGCATGTCTATAAATAAACAATAAGACCCCAGCCTGCCAAAGCCCATTATTAACTCTTGCAGTGTTTTGGCTGTGAGTGTCTAAGTCCTCACACGGTTCCTCAACTCATGGTTTGCAAACGCTTTCCCATATGTAGTTTTCACCTGATTCTCATATCACACACCCTAAAGGCCCTGGAAGCCCTTCCTCATCCATCCCATACACAGAATTATGGAATGCTCCCCCCCCACGCACATTCTCAAAGTTCTTAACCTTAATCCTATAAGCTCTGGGTCATGCTACTCAAAAAAAGTTGCCTATGATCTTGGATGAAGCATTTGTGGTGGCTGGTGTGGGCTCCCCCTCTGTGTCATGCCTCCTGGGCATCTGCCTGACCTCCACAGTACAGCTGACGACACAGCTTATGACAGCTTATGACCTATGGCTGCCTCCTCGACCACACCCAGGAAAACTGCGGGCCTGCTGAACTGGTCTGTGCAGAGTGCTGAAGGAATGAGCTACTTGGAGATGTGCAGCTCGTGTACAGGGACCTGCCTACTCGGAATGTGCTGGTCAAGAGTCCCAGCCATGCCAAGATCACAGACTTTGGGTTGGCTCACCTGCTGGACGTTGATGAGATGGAGAACCACGTGGACAGGGGCAAGATGCCCAAAAGTGGATGGCACTGGAGTCCACTCTCCGCCAACAGTTCAACCAGAGTGATGTGTGGAACTACAGTGTGACTGCATGTGAGCTGGTGACTTTTGAATCCAAGCCTTATGATGCAATCCCATTCCGAGATATCCCTGACCTGCTGGAGAAGAAGGAATAACGGCTCCACACCCCCTATCTGCAACATTGATGGCTACAGGATCATGGTCAAATGTTGGATAATTGACTCTGAATGTTGGTTTTGGCTTCAGGAGTTGGTGGCCAAGTCCTCCTGTATGGCCAAAGACTACCAATGTTTTGTGGTCATCCAGAATGAGGACTGGGGCCCTGCCAGCCCCTTGGAGAGCACCTTCTACTGATCACTGCTAGAGGATGACAACACAGGGGGAGGGGGAGCCTAGTGGATGCTGAGGAGTAACTGGTAAGAGAACTTCTCCAATCTGGCAAAGGAAATAGATTTCCAGGAAGTCCAGGAAGCTCAGAGAGTCCCAAAGAAGTTGGACCCAAATAGGAACACACCAAGGCACATCAGAATTACATTAGCCAAGGTAAAAATGAAGGAGAGAATCCTAGAAGCAGCAAGAGATAAGGAGACAGT
>CM052542.1:130006987-130039900 GCA_028533065.1 Trachops cirrhosus
AAGGGGGGGAATGTGGATGGGAGGGGGTGTGCAGGGTGGAGGGGAATGAAGGGGGGGAATGGGACAACTGTAATAGCATAATCAATAAAATATATTTTAAAAAATAGACTTCCTCAACCAAACCCTGTCCTGGGTGCTGAGACACAGCCCACTGGAGGCATCGGAGCTCATCTACCAGGAGTGGCGGTGATGAACTGATGCTGGAGCCCCTCCCAGGAAGAGCCCTCCACTGGCACCCTCAGAAAGGGTGGGCTCTGGTGCGTTAGATGGCAACTCGGGAGTGAAGGTGGCCAAGGGGTTTCAGAGCCTCCCTCACATGACCCCAGCCCTCTACAGTAGTACAGTGAGGACCCCACAGTACCCCTGCCCCCTGACCCCAACAGGAATACATGAATGAGTCAGAGGTTTGCCTGAAGACTCCCATCACCCCTAGAGGGCACTCTGCTTTCTCTGTGACGGGCCAGTGCCACTCTGGAAAAGCCGAGACTCTCACCCCCAAGACTCTCTCCCCTGGAAAGAATGGGGGTGTCAAGGACATTTTTGACTTTGGGAGTGCTGTGGAGGGCTCCAAGTTCTTGGCACCCAAGAGCAGGGCTGCTCCTCAGCCCCACCCCGTCCAGCCTTCAGCCCAGCCTTTGACAACCTTTATTACTGGAACCAGGACCCATCAGAGCAGGGCTCTTCACTCAGCACCTTTGAAGGGACCCTTATGGCAGAGGACCCTGAGTACCTGGGCCTGGATGTGCCAGCGTGAGCCAAAGGGCCAAATCGGCCTAGGCCCTGCTCATCCCTCAGGGAGTGCGGAAGGCCTGACTTCTGGCCTGTGTCGGAGGATTCGGGGAGAGGTCCCTTGGGCCACACCCAGCGGAGCTTGCCAAGCCACAGACTTTCCACTCTACTCCAGTTCCCAGGTGGCTGAGAGGTGCCCTGCCTGGCTGGGAGAGGGGGCAGCACTGGCAAGGAAGTCTCCTTCGACTTGAAGCCCTGACTCACAGGCTCCAGGGTCCAGTGGATGCCACAGCCAGTCTCCTCACCTGAAGGGGAGGCCCAGCCTGGCTCTCTTCTTCCAGAGGCCTGGAGGACTTCAGGAAGCTGGGCCTAGGAGGGGAAGAGGCCGGAAGGGAGTGTCCAGGACTAAGGCAACCCATTCAGAGACTGCCCCTGAGTCCTAACTCTATCCCCAGGAAGAAGGGAGCGGCAACAGTGCCCAAATCTAGTCCTATACAGAGTGCTTTTTTATTGTTGTTTTTATTTGTATTTTTTGTGTTTAAGAAAAAAAAGCCCTGACTGGTGTAGCTCAGTGGATTGAGCATTGGCCTGTGATCCAAAGGGTTGTTCGTTCAATTCCCAATCAAGGCACAAACCTGGGTTGCAGACCAGGTCCCCAGTAGGGAGTATGCGAAAGGCAACCACACACTGATGTTTCTTTCCCTCTCTTTCTCCTTCAATTTCCCTCTCTCTAAAAATAAATAAATAAATAACAAATAAAGAAATATCTTTAAAAATATTATTTAAAAAGAAAAAGTGTTGAAATAAGGGCTCGGGGGAGCGTAGGAATTGTGGAAGGGAGGTGATCCCAGGGGTTGGGGGAGGGATGTCGCTCCTACACCTACTTTCTCCATCTGCAAATATACTCTTTTCCTGGAGGCGGGGAGAAATTTGCCTATGATTCAAGCCACACATATCTTAAAACATTATTTGCACACCCCTAGTAATCAGAGCCACTATCTATGAAAATTTGCTCTGTTCCAGGTACTTGGTAAGTGCTTTACATACATGATTTCATTTACATTTCACAACAATCCCGAGTTGTCGATATGATGGGGCAGTTTATAGTTGGGGAGAGCTCTGATGTTCTGTTACTTGACTGTGCAGGCTGAATTTTGAACCCAGGTCTATGTGACTATAATGCACATGTCCTCAACCCCTGCCCTGAGATCTGGTACTAACAGCCCTTTGGCAGCTAAGATTCCAGGGCACCTACTGGGGAGTCTGCTCAGACATCTGGAATGCCAACATTAATAACCAATTAAACAATGCCTGCAGTGATGTCTTTTATTTATCACTTCAACAAACATGTATTTTGCAGACCGGGTATTGTGGATAGAGCAGTAACTAAAACAGACAGGACCTGCTCTCAGAGCTTACAGTCCAGTTAGGGGAGGTGGTGCATAAATGAACACAAAATTCAAATACAAGTACCAGTTCACCAAGAAGTTCCAAAGAAACAAAGAATAAACATGACATAGTTCTAATTTTTCCAAACACTGTTTTTAGCTGTGCTATGTCAAATGATCTTCTGTCCTCTTTGCTCCCCTTAAAATATCTCAGACAGATTCCATTACTTCCTGTCACGTTCAGTTACTGAAATTTAGTCCAGGCCAATGTAAACTCCCATCTCGTATCTGATCCAAAACCTTCTGGCTTCTCAGAGCGGGTGAGACTTACTGCTGGAGGGGCTTGGCATGCCACAGCAGGGGGGATTGGGCTCTTCCTCGCCACCCGCTACAGCCCACTTCACAGACTCACGTGGCTGGAGAACCCTCATCCAGACGGTGGCTGTCTGGGGTGGGAGCCAGCCACTCAGCTCAGGCCTTCAGACCCGTGGGGCAATCAAGCATCCCACCCTCCAAGCTGTGGGAGAGACCTTGCCCCGTTGCCATCCCTTCTGGTAGCCCTGCCTTCTCTCTCTGATGTCTTTCTCCCCCCCTGGGACACAAATAGATAACAGCTCAGACAGCAGGACTGCTGCCCAAGCATATGTCCAGCCAGGAAATATGATACCAGTGGTTCCCAAAGCCAGTCCCTCCCCTACCCCACCCCCATGTTCCTTTCCCTGCCTCAGGCAGAAACTCTCTCTCAGGAGCTCTGCTCCTCCCCAAGCTGACTGAGGATCTCCCTACACCTTCTCCAGCTCAGCTCTCTCCCCAGAGACCCTGGGGTGGGGGCAGGGTTGATGGCATTAGAACCAGTTCTGCCTCTTCATCAGGAGGTTGGGCGCTCTCTTTAGGAACATGGGGTGCTTAGCACCTTTTTTGTCACCTGTGGGCCTCGGCAGCTGTTCCAAGATGGCAGGAAAGGTCTCACTGTAATCCTGTTACAGACAATATTATAATTGTGAAACATGGGATGAAGGAAAAGAACAGGGTACTATGAGAGGAAATGTCCATGCTCTGGATCTTGGGTTCAAATCCTAGCCCTGCCCCTTACTGTGTGCCTCAGCTTCCTTACATGTCCAATGGTCATGATAATAGTACCCACTCTATAGGATTAAATAAGAAAATGTAAGTAAAACTCTTAGCATGGTACCTGTCATTAATAAATGCTCAGTAAATGTAAGTTTCATGAGGATATGAACTGGGAGATACAGGCACTTCACAGGCACTTGGCAACGTTTGATGAAATAATGAACGAGGGACTATCAAGAACTACCTATCTGAGATTAGACCACTCGGAGGAGTATACGCCAGCTTTGACAGGAAAGATAAGGGGACATCTGCCCAAGAGGGAAGGAAAAGCAAAAGAAACAATGGGATTAGTTGCTCTTTGCCTCCTTAGGGTAAAATTCCTCCCAAAATCCAATTTAGGTAGATTGGACTCATATCACATTCCATAATAGACATAGAAAAGTTGCCTTCAATAGTTTAATACAGTATTTACATACAGAGTCATAAGACACTAATTTCCTTATGTTAAGACCAAAGGTTGACATAACTGCCAGGTGCTACAGTTCTCCGGCGCCTCTGTGCCCTTCACAGCAGCTCCAACTGCGCAGTCAGCAGCTCTACCCCTTTGCTGCTGGTGGGGAGTCTTCTAGGGGCCCCAGCTTCTCCAGGACACGTTGTATGTCTGAAAAGGACTCAGAGACCTATTCAACTTTCTCTGCCATGTCATCCCAAGACAAGGTCCCTGCCCCTCCACCAAGGGAAGGAAACCTGTAAAACTCTACAGAGGTGGGCTTCAGTCAACCACCCCCATGACCTCTACTCTTTGCCTTCCTGTAACTGACCTTCACTGCCCCCACCCCACCTTTTAAGAGATGAATTGGAGGACAGCTGGAACGAAGGACCAGCGTGAGGAAGGGCATGGGAACAAAGACGGGTAGGAAAGACACGGCTGGCTTGCCCACCGCAGAGCACACCAGCTGAGAGTTCTCTCTATAGCAGTCATGCCTGAGAAGAGATCAAAAGAAGGGTGCTGACAATCAGGGAACTGAGGGGCTGAGATGGGAAAGAGTGGGCGGAGTTACAGGCTTCCAAGATTCATGGGGCCAGGGCAAGAATGCAGTCAGAGGCCTCAGCCCCCTCTCTTCCCACCCTGACCTCACCCTTACACAGCGGACACTCCAGCCCACATGTCCAAGGGCTGTCCATGGGAACTCCTCCACCCCATCTTCCAAAAAGCCACCTCTCAAGACCAAGGGTGCAGCCAGCAGTGTGTAGTCCAGCCTCAGGATGACACGGGGAGGTGGGCTCAGCAGGAGAAGCAAACCGAGGGTCCAGGGCCACCATGAGCATAAACTAAAAGAGGGCACATGCATGGGTTGTGCCGAGAGGCCAGACTTTGGAAATTAGAAAGCAAACATCGCATTTCACAGCAATGACTACCTTTGAGAAATAAAAGAACCTTCCCTCCTACCATATCTTAGGTCCCAGGAGGCACCCAGGGAGTAAGTACCCCCACCTGCAGCAGCCCCGTGGGCATGTGACAACTCAAGTGGCATGTCAAGTATGTGCCTCCAACACAAAGCTATAAGACCCCAAAACAATTTTGTGACAATGACAGCTGTCATGAAAATAGTTCAGTGTGCACATAGAATATTTGTTGTTTGCTACCAGAGCGGCTGCTTTAGGGGTTTGTTTCCATTTTTTAAAGTTGCCAGCCAAGACTTTAGCAGCAGCAAAATCAAGGTCCTGGCTAGAGGCCACGTCTGATTCCATATGACCTAAATGGCCAGAGACAGAGTGTCAGCTTCCACAAAGAAAGGAATGTATCATAAAACCAGAAGCAGACATATGAGCAAGTACTTTATGGTCTATTAACTAGGGCACATCCAAAGATTAATTTTAAAGGTTGCATATCCAAGAGTGTGCATAACTGGATATTTGAGTCTTTGTGCGTCTCCGCTTACAGCCGGGTCTAGTTACTTCGAATCTGACCAGCATTATAAATGGCTGGGATAAAACATCTCCTGAAGGAAGTAGGTGCTGTGACTCACCAGCCCCTCTGACTCAGCGGATGCATGCTGTCATGAGGTGTTAATACCTAGATCCATGAACAGACCATGAGTGGTGCAAAGGGGCTATGAGAAGCTGTGTCAGCAAATAGCAGGGAGTCCCACTGGCCATCATTATGACTATATCCTTTTGTGATACGTTGCATCTATGTCTTTTGTTGCTGTAAGGGCAACTTTCTGGCACAGCTGTGGCCTGATCGTTGTTTCCAAAACTGGTAACTAGATGATATAATGCAACTGGAACTGATCCCAACATGGGAGGCTGCCTCTCTCTACCCCGGTCTGACGTACTCTCGGGGTAGATATATAAGGGCTGGGAGACTGTGCTAGGAATGAGAAAGGCAGTGTGGTGCCGGTGCCTATCTTGTAGGTGGTGGAAGCAACAGGGGGCTTTCCACTCCACAGTTGTCATTTAGAAGGTTGAGGGGACATGTTTATCATGTTAACTAGAATTTCCCTTTTTGTCAGCTAGAACCCTAGGTATGAGCACTAAAACCCCAGGGAATAGCTGCATTTAGCTATAATTTTCATTTTTGCAGCAGCGATGAGAACACAAAGGAAACTTTTACTCAATTGGACACAATCTGGCATCTCAGAAGAAGGTTAGTAAAATACATAAAAATAAATGGGCCATTGTCATGCATTCAAACCACATACAAAGAGCTGGCAGAACAATGCTTTTAAAACTCAGCTGTTCCAAAACAACTTGTTGTTCTTAAGGCTTATAGAGGGTGGGGCAAAAGTAGGTTTACACTTGTTCATATGGAAAATAATATAATAATTTATAAATAATAATACAAGAATAAACTGCGTTTTGTGTACTCACAACTGTAAACCTACTTTTGCCTCACTCTGTACAAGGAAGAGATCATCCCTACCTACCCTAAAAAATATCGAAAAGAAAATAAAAGTTTTACATAGCATGCAAATGAGAAAGTTTGTAGTTTGCTTATAGGTACTAATAAAACCTGTTTAAACTTTTTATTATGAGTATATATATACACATATGAAAATATATGTATACCTGTGCACAGATACATATGAAATAATATATCATGTACACATTAAAATTTTGCTTTAAAATTGTTAGCAATATTTTTGGATCCTTGTCTGTACCCCTTTCCAATTCCCTCCATCTTCCTCCATTAGAACTAGGCACTATGCCCAATTCTACTTATTTTCTTGCTTTCCCTTAGATATAGAGATAGATAGATAGATAGATAGATAGATAGGTAGATAGATACATCTGTTAAAAATCTATATATTCAGTTGTGTGTGGTTTTGGACCTTGCATAAATGAATCATAGTACATTTCCTGCAACCTGCTTTTTCCCTCAATTTTGTTTGTGAGACTCATTTGTATTGCCAGGGTACCTACCATTCATTTTCACTTATGCTTTCTATTCCATTGACATATAAAAATTTAAGAATTCAGAAGTCAATATTCTGCAGAGAGGACATGCAGAAAACTAAACCTGACACTCAGCGCATTGCTCACTCAGGTATTTGCAGATTCTTAAGTTCCAGTATCCCCTTCCTCCATTCAATCTTGTGTTTCAGAAGTCAGAAATCCTCTAACCCCTGGCTGGGATGGGGTGGAAGTTTATGGGATCCTGACTTGTCTGAGCCAATCATAATGTCTAATTCTCCTGTCCAGGGATTGGTTCATGCACTGCCAAGTGACTTAATACTGGTAAAACATGGTGGTGGGTGTTGAGAGAGTCTTTGGCAGATGGACGGATGAGAAGAGGTTATTTACCCATAAAAAGTGACACAAGAAAGAGATGAACTTCTACTGGGTAGTGTTGTGTCTCCACATAATACCGGGAAACTGCGGCAGCCATTCTGCAATTAGGAAGCAAGTTAGCACAGGGATAATCAAAAAGAATGAGTATGAGAGGGGAAACATGGAAATAACCTGAGTTTCAAGCTACTGAATTAGTCAACTTTGAAAACAACCTACCTTAGTACTCACATTATGAGATCATAACTTTTCTTTATTGTTTAAGCTAGTTGAGTCAAGGGATCATGTCACTTGTAACCTAATGCATCCTAATTAACAAACCCTTACATACAAAAGATCATAGAAGAGAAAAAGAGAAGCTAGATTGGTAAAACTAAGAAGTCTATGTCCAGGTTGTTTAGCAAGAAAGGGTATGGGCAGGGGTAGGGCTGTTGGGAGAAAGGGTCAGGAGTCCAAGCTATACTATTTCGATAACCTTGAGTGAATTCAAACCATTCTGGGCCTCTATTTCATCATCTGTTTAAAAAAGAAGAAGTGGGTGGAGAAATCCTCTGGGCCATATATGACCCTGTTCTCTGACATAGAGCAGTTGAAGACACCACACTGCTTCAAGCAGGGGTCCTTATCCCTGAAGTATCCTGGAAACACCTAGGAAGGTCTCAAAATTTCCAACACCTGGGCTACAACTGGGACCAGTGAAATCAGAATCTGAGGGTTCAGGGGAGATAGGCATCTGTAGTTTTCAAAGCTCTCCAGGTGACTCCAATATGCAGCCAGGGTTGAGGACCACTGGCTTAGGGATCTTCTAAACCCAGCGGTGGGTGTCCACTCATTGGCAGAAGGAGGGAAGGGCCACGGGATGAGGAGTCAGCAAGACTGCATGCGAGGGGCTGCTCTTGGTTCAGGATCCCCGCCAACTAGCAAGTAGGTTCGTTCAGGCCACACTTCCCAGTGGCTGCGAACACACTGCGCACCACCTGGCAACGAAAGCTGAAGAAGAGACTCTCTTTGCAGGTGGAAGCGCCACCCTAACTTGTGCACAACTTTTGAACTCACAGTGGTGAAGATGCACACAGGTCACTAACCACACCAGGGATGTCCAGCCTTTCAATTTGGATTAAACTAAAAGGAAAGCCATAAATTTATAAAAGAATGGAGTCCTTTCTTAAATAACTAAATTAAACCTTATTTTGGGGGAACAGAGTACCATGCCCCCCGACTCAAGCCATCCTTCCATGTTAAATTTTCAAAGCCATTTTGTTTCTGCTATTAGGTGTCAGGACGTGAAATATGGGTGACTCTGATCCATAAGAAACACTGGGGGACCCCCTGCTCTTTGACTAAGCTCCCCTTCAGTCATTCACATGAAGCCTGGGGACAAGCCAGCCTTAGGTCAAGCTGCCAAGAACTGACCAAACCCATGCCTGCCTGGAAAGCACTCCCTCTTTAAGACAGGGAGACGCTACAGAGGATCGGCGGGGGGACACTTCAGGGGGAAGTAGGAAGCAAAAGACAAAATGTCACTGTCTAGCCTAAAGGTCATCTTTCAGCCTGACTCAGCCTGGCATGGGACCTCAAACAAGTCTTTTCCCTGCTCTTTTATAAAGGTAGACATTGGAGTCCCATGGTCTTCAAGGTCACTGTTAGGCTCCAATTTGTTTTTTCTCAATCCCATGGGAAGATGGTGTTCTCCTTTACCCAACCATCAGCATGAACAGAGAGTCAGAGGAAACAAAATAAGGGTAATGAACTCCAACATCAGAAAGGTCGGGCAGATCATCTAAGAGAATGAAGCAGTGGGTGGGAACTGCGACAACACAAGGCAGGATTCTCATGTAGGGACACATGCCTCATCTATAGGGGCAGCTGCTATTCAACTCTAGGTGAATGTCACCATACAGAAAGATCTGGCAATTGAGGAAAAGAAAATCTAAATTTTTAAAAAATGTAGTTTGCTGTTAACTTTGGCAGTAAATTCTGTTTAAAAGAAAGAAAGAAGAGAGAGAGAGAGAGAGAGAGAGAGAGGGTGAGCAAGCCTGTGTCAAACAAAATGCATCTGCAGGCAGATACAGCCTGCAGGCCTGTAGTTCACAACTTCTGACGAAGAGGATGTTATGACATGATAAAATTTGTTCTTCATAATTTGACTTTTCTAGTACGTTGGCCACTTATTTTCCCCTACATTTAAGAGACACTGTGCAGACGCTCTTTCTGGAATGTTAGGCAAGAACTGAAACTACAACTTAGGTGCACAGACCTGCTGCCTCTTACCCCAAGATGCTGAACCCACTGCCCCCTCCCGTGTCCTCCGTGCAGCTCCAAGCTTCACCTCTTGCGGAAGGTGCCAGGGCTCCAGAGAGAAGCCATTTCATCCTTTCCCACACCATCTCCTCCCCCGTTGTAAAGCTGAGAAGTGGCCCCAAAATAACCTTGAGCCAGAAGGACAGTCCCAGCAGCTTAAATCACTGCCCTGGACCCCAGCCCCAACAACCAGGTATTAGGAGGTAACCTACAAGACTGGGACCATCTGAGTACCCTCAGGTGAGTTCAGTTCCTGACCCAAATTAACCCCGTCAAGTTATCCTTAAACAAAACAGGAGAATCTCAGTTCATGGTTTCTTATTTAACTAACTATGGCTCTAACAAAGAAAACATACTTAGATGTTATATCAAACACTTTTATTCTTAAAGTGATAAGTTCACTAAAGATAGCTATAGGAGAGTGAAATATTTAGAGTAGAAAAAAATGTGAGTGCTAACCAAACTTCAAATACTGTCACAGCAGAGTTATTCCAATAGCACTTGTTCAAGCATGGCAGACCACACCTGTTAAAGTTACCTGCATTCTCTGAACACCTCACAATGGACACACACAATGACATAAGCGAACATTCAGGGGCTACTGTCCTTGATCTTACAGAATGGATTTATGCACACCTTTATATACATATATATATGTGCCATATGTAAACAAGTATATTACAAAACATCCAAAACAATTCATACCCATTTAAAAAAACACTTTGACTTCAGAGAAATTGGTAAAAAGACTTAAAACATCAAAATGAATATAGGCAAGAAACAGATTGCTACTTTTATATGCAAGGTACTGGATTCTTGAATGGAGAATCAGTGTCAGTCCTCACTTCCAACATCACATCGAAAAGGTGTGGTGGAAAAGTAAGTCGCCTTCAATATGAAGGGTGTGAGTTGTATACACCAACAACACTCTCGAAGATACAACAGTATTGCAGGAGGAATGCCAGTATACAGAGTGGACCTTCTCATGAGGCCAAACAATCGCAAGTTATCAGATGACCCTGCAGATATTTGGGTTAAGCAGCTACGATATTCTGGTTTAATCAAGGCACTGGCAAAGAGCTATCTTTGACGTGACAGTCTCTACAAGTTGTTAGCCACTGGTGATGGCGTGGTTTTTTTGGTTAAGCAGCATTCTATACTGAGAATGCAAGCGTGATGCCTTAATCACAAACAAGGTCACTTAGACTGCAAAGCCATATGTGCTTAAACTTCCCCCAAATCGTACTTTTCGATAAATCATGTCTGAACAGAAAGGCTTCACTTAAAATCTTGATCCTCCAGAGTCATAATTCACCTCTCCTCAACACCACCCACCATCCCTAAAGTTTCATTTTTCTCCACAAGAACACGTGGGATGAATCTTTTTCTTCCCTCTACAAGTTACTTCCCCAGGAGAAAACTGTAAAACCAACTTAAAAGCAAAATAACCTTACACTTCTCACCAGTAGTCAAGTATTAGACCTCCCACTTCTACTCGGACTTGAGCTCCAAAGCCTTTCGGGAACACTTTTCAGACATTGCTCATACCATTAACACAGCTTTCCCTCACCACCAACTGTCCTTCTCCAGCCTCTCCGTGCCCAGTGTAAAAGCAAGTGAATTGAGAGGGAAGGAGAAATGGCATTGAACAAGTATTACTTTTACAAAAATGGAGTTCCAGACTGTTACTTGAGCCTTCACAGCAAAACTGCACAGCATCGTCCATATAGACCCCAACACTAAATTCTCAAGTGGCTATTTTTCTGAAGCCAGGTCTCACAAGCTCAAACCTACACCTACTGAAGGAAAGTAGCTAAGACTTCCTAATGTTGAGCATTACAGACTTAGAATTACACGGGAATATGACAGGTCAAGATCATTTCCTAGATTGCTTAATTCATCGATAAGAGGCCAAGTTCTCCATTCTCCCCCAGCTCTGCCATTCTGGGAAGAGCCCGCTGGCCAGCCTCGGACTGCCAAAGATTGTTGACTCCAACTCAGTCTTGGGGGGCAGCCCTTGGAATGCACAGTTCTGGGATGTTGTCTGCGTCTGAACACCATCAGGTTTCCACTGCGCGTGAACAATTCTATAATTCTGACCCTCGTTGTTGTCCCAGAAGACCTGCCCGTTAGCATGGTAAGAAATGCAAAACTCAATTTTTTCCTCAGTTGGAATGACGGAGGGTAAGTCAATGACAAACGAGAAGGTGTCACTATCTGAGCCACCATACACATTTTTCATGTAGACACAGTCCACATTGGTGTAGTTTTTCCAAGTATCAAAAGTAATACGGATCTGAACCTTCTTCTCAAAGCTGACGTTTTTTACCTTCACAGTACCAGTCACTGTTCGCTCCTGGAGAGAGCAGTTCTCCAGACAGACAAAGTTCTTCTGAAAGTGGCTCCGAAAACTTAAGTAATCAGTTGAAGGCTGAGGGAAGTCTAAAATCAAGTTTTTCTCCTCGTGGAGTTTTAAGCCAGAGGACAGGTCATTGAGGTCCAGGAGCTCAAACTGGAGGTCCCACGCTGGTTCTTCTGGGAGGTCAGAGAAGACATGGATGGCAGTGAGGGAGAGGCCTTTGGAATCTGCAAACACAACGCGTTTCTTGGCGTGGTTGTGTGAACTCTCCCAGTCATTCTGTGATTTGGCTTCCTGTTTTATATTGAGACATGGTTTCAGAGGCTTTAATTTGTTGACAAAATTTCTTCGTTGGACATCATCATAAGGGCCCAGGAAACTCTTCAGAGGTGGCGAATGAGCCAAGCAGAGCCTCATGGCCACATCCACCGGCATGACAGAACTTGTCAAAGGCCGTGGATCTAAAACCTGGATCATTCTGGAATAGAAGAAGAAGAAGGGTAGTTATCACCTGGATCTGGAATACTCTTCCCCAGTCCCGAATACACACATACTATTTTTTGTATTGGCTAAATTATTGCCTACACAGCTGAGTATCAGGGAGGTGCTATCACATGTAATAAAAGAAAAGAGTACATGATCAGATCTGCATTCTATGTTTGGTTCTACCCTTAACTGGCCACAAGGCCATGGGTTAACTGCTTAAAACACTTGGGGGTCTCAGTTTCTTCATCTGAGAAATAAAAGGGTTGGATGGGGTAATCTTTAATATACCCCTGAAAACCACTGGCTCTGTCCTGGACCAGTGGTTCTCAGACCTGTCTGGCCACAGTGGCCGAGGGAGTTGGTTTTCTTTCTTTAGCTTTAATGCAGATTCCTGAGACTTAAGAGTTACTGAGGCCGAACCTCTGGGGATGGTGACAAGGAGTTACATATGTTCTTAAGGCTTCCAGTGATGCTAAAGCCCAGAAGGGTTCTGGAGCCGTGAGACTCTGGCTACTATGCTGATTTTGCTATTGAATTGATTACATGTTTCTGTAAAGGTGACATGCCTGAAGAGGGAAAAAAAGTAGAAATAAGAATTCTCATAGAACAGTTCTGAGATTTTGAAGGCTGGAAAGAGAGGGGTCAGAGAATTATCTCTGCATTTTGATTATCATGCTCTTTTTCAAAACCAAGTGAAATGTAACCCAGCAATGCATGCACTTAAAAACTTTACATAATTTTTTAGTAGAAAGACACCCATGAAGAGTATACATTTAAGTTGAAAAAGATGATTTACGGAAATTGAACTATTTTAATTATATTATTTATATGATCTTATAAATATTGAAAAACTTAATAGGAAATACCCCCAAAAGTTAATGATCTCTGGGTGCTAGGATTATAGGTGATCTATTTTTGCCTTTGTACTTTTTTGGCATTTTCTAATGGTTGGGCAATGGATATTTATAACTAGAAAGACAATAAATCTATTTTAAAATGTAAACAAAACTATGCTCAGCAATATTAAGAAGTGTCCATCAAGGAGGATTTTTTCCTGGCCCATAGCCCTCAGTACACATTGCCAAGCTAATGGACTCTTCTCCCTATCCTAGTCTTACAGATAAGAGGTGTTTTGTGGATACTGTACATGACATTTCTCAGTAACTCTTCACTGCTAGCAGCTCTAAGCACATAAGTTTCATCACAAAACGGATAGTTAAAAAACACTCACAGAATTTACTTTATTAGTCCTGGGATTTTTCTGGAAGAACTACAAACTCAGAACAAACAAATGAAAGGTAAAGCTATATTTGTGGGTCTAATAATAGTTAACAGGCAGGACTTTTAGAGAACTAAATTTTGTCTGAGGAAGCCATTGAAAGTTTTGTGGGGAGGCTTGTTTTGTATTTTTACTTTTTGCACTTTAGAAAGACAGTTTTAGAATTTAGCGATTTCCCTGGAATTTTAAATCCTGGCCGAGACTTCAAAAATCATCATTTGCTCAAACCCAAGTTCGCGTTTGCTAGGACAAACCGTGGTAAGAGGAGTGGAAAAGGCTGAATGAATGCAAACACCGTCCTGTAGTTTTCTCCCCAAGCTAAACTACCCAACCAGCAATGTCAGAGTGCTATTCCCTCAAGTTACCAGTCCTTGGGGCCTTTGTGCAGGACCAAGAGTTAACAGTAAGAATTCATGAGGGATTCAGAACTAAAGCTGACGGTCCTTAAGACTTTGGTTTAAGATGCGGGTTATTAAATCAGCTCCGCCTAAAAACCACAGGCAAATCTCCACACTTCGAGGCCTCCGCCAGCTAGGTTCGACTCAGCAGTCCGTCAGCTTGCCCTCCCGTGGGGTCTGCATTTGCAGAGAGGACAGACGGGAAAGGAAGCCCAACCTCCCCGCAGCTGCACGCACCCCTCTGCTCCCGGGCGGAGGGTCTGCAGTGAACCTACCTGGTGCAGCTCATTAGGCAGATAGGCGACGGCCCGACCGAGAGAGCCAGCGCTCTAGCTACTAGCTGAAGTTCGCACCGGTTCCCAGCAGTCCCCGCTGGGCGGTAGCTCCTGCGGATTGCGGGTGCGGCGCGGGGCGAGGCCCCTTATCTGCTCCTGACCACGTGACCCGATCCTTCGACCAACCAACGCCCAGCTGGGGAGCGAGCCCTCTCCGGGAGTACGTGACCGCCGTGGTGCTGGACTCGCTGGGTGCGGGCGGGGAGCGGAGAGTGTCACCGGCTGGACCGAGAGAGCCGGGGGCGAGGGGGCTGCCCCGCGCCGCACGTAGCGGGTGCTGGCAAAGCGAGAACGCCGCGAATCTCGCCCAGGCTGGGCGCCAGCTCAGCGCGGCTGCTGGGCAGGGAATGCCTTGAGAGTCTTGTCTGTGCACAGTTAAATCTGGGCGCAGAAAGCTGTGACTCTTTCCCCATGTATATATTATTTGAAACGTTTATATTGATCAGTGTTAGGTGCATCTGCGCGTCTTCTCCCTCACCTTAGCCAGAGCGAGAAGTTGGCTGTATATATTTTGATTAGGGTGTGTCCACAAACGCACCTCACTAGTAGACTGAAGGCTGCCAGGAATGAACTGTTCTCTAGCAAATGTTGTCAATAAAGCCTGCTAGCCCCATAAAAGTGAGGTGGCATTTAATTAAAAGGAACTTGGTATTTCGGTCTAGTCTTCAGTTTTTCTCCCTGGAACAGAAAACTAAAGCCAGGAATGAAATGGCTTTTTAGCTCCCATGACCAGTCAGCCACAGAGCCAGTGGTCAACCCAAATCCCTTGACTCCGTTCTGACGTTCTTTGGCAGAGATGTGGAAGCCAAAATGTTAAAATATTACACTGTAAGTTTCATGACTCTCCGAGCCAGTTACTTTCACTGAGGTTTCGTTATGTTGTTTAGTTTGGGAGTTTTTAGACCATCAGTTACAACCATAAAATTTCTAAATTGAGTATGAATTATTTTTATAAAACCCAGGTCCTCTATTAACTTGAATATCCAGGAGACAATTAAAAAGTACAAAATTCCTTGTGTCTTCTGAATAACTGTCAAACGTTGGAATAGTTAAAGTGCAGTGATTAGAATGAAGGAAAAGAAATACATGCTGGATATCGTTGGGAAAGATACTTAATGCTTGAGCTGGAGTTGTGAAATGAAACACCAACCGTAGCAGATTCACTAGCCCCTCGGCCCAATCAAAACTAACTGAAAGGACTACTCTTTGGGTTGACACTTACCAGCTGCATGAATCTAGGCAAGTTCTAGCCTCAATTTCCTCCTGTCCAGTGGAGATAATAAATTTGGTCTGAGGATTAACTAAAATTGTGCAGAAGACAAAACCCAGCCCAGTGCCCAGCACGTGTTTTCAACCCACATTCGTCCTGGTCAGTATTCTATTCTTCAGTAGCAGTTTTTACTCCGCTACTGAGGGAGGCCAGAACCTGAGCTCCGATATTGATCATAGGTGGTGATAAGTGCTTGTGGAGCCTATCCTGGGCGCCAAACACAGTGTTTTGTGTCTTATCTATTTAATTCTCACAACAGCCCTACGTGGTGTGTACTGTTATTAGTCCCATTTGAAAGATAAAGTAACTGAGTTACTTAAAGGTCAGAATCTGCCCAGGACCTCACAGGTAGAGCTGGGATTAAAATCTGACTAATGCCGGAGCAACAACCACTGTATCATACTGTCTTGCTTTCATTAAACGTCAACAATCAGAATATAAAGGTGGATGGTACCTTAGGTGTCACTGGCTTCAAAGTCTTTAATTCACAGATGAGACATCTAAAACTCAGAGAAGCTGTGCCGCTTGTCCAGGGACTGGTCAGGTCAGAGTCAAAGTGAAAACCCTGGGTCGAGTTTTCTCCTCCATCAATGATCATATGTTGAGCTTTAAAAAAATAGACTTTTCCAATTAAAGGTATGGAGAAACATAAAACGATAAGAACACATTGCGTTCCCATTTGGGGGGAAAGGTATGCATATGAAGAAAATATGTCCTGCCAAAATACCAACAGTGCTTATTTTTTGAGGCTGAGATTCAGTAATTAACAATTGCTTGTTTGTATTTTTAAATGTTTCTACACTGAACATGGCTTTCTGTAATTAAGAAATCACTTTTAAAGGATATCTAAACTCTCAGATTCCTTTAACACATATACCCTACCAATTAGGTGCCAAGAACTGTGTAGGTACCTCGTACTGTTGCTTCCACAGTCCTGCGTTTGCTCTTTTCCATTCATGCAGCTTTCTCTCCTGCCCCCTGGTGCTGACTGATGCCATAGAGCCACTCTCTCTGAAGTCAACACAGATCAGCAAACAGGGCTCTCTCCTAGGAGGAGCCAACACTCAGTAAACCTCAACTGAACGATCCAGTCCCTCATGTCTCCCCCACCCGTGCAGCTTTATTGAGACCTAATTGACATAGAACATTGTTTAAGCTTAAGGTGTACAATGTGTTAATTTGATACACTTAGGTATTGTAAAATGATTATACCAGACGGTTACCTAACTCTGCCAGCAGGTCACATTGTTACCATATCTTTTTGTGGTGGCAACATTTATGTTCTATCCTCTCAGCCACTTTCATGTATAAAATACAGCATTATTCACATAATTGTACATTAGATCCCCAAAAGTTTGTACTCTTTGACCAACATTTGCCCATTACCCCCACCCCCTACCACCAGTCCCTGGTAATTACTATTTTACTCTGTTTCCACAAGTCTGGCTTTTTTAGATTCCACGTATAAGTGAGATCATGCAGAATTTGTCTTTTTCCATCTGACTTATTTCACTTAACATAATCAGGCCCCACACTTGTCTCTTTCCTGGCTTTCACCACCTTTCATTATGGGATGAGAGGAATTGGGATGAAATCAGTGTTCTTAGGAGTTGCACCAATGTAGAAGTGGGCTGGGACTTGTAGGCAGTTTTATTACTACTTGTAGGTGTCCTCCGACTGCGGTTTGGCTTTGCTTTGTCCTACCCATCTTAATAAATTTACTAGTGCGGCCTTATTGAGCTGCGCAGTGTTCTCAGCCATGCCAGGGGTTACAAGGAACATAAGACAACAGCCCTTGGACCTTAAGGACGTTAGCATCTTTATTAGAAAAAAAAGTTTAAATTCACGAAATACCCAAGAAACATTTTAAGGAGCTACTAAGCAAGGGGCTGACGGGTGCCTGGCTCACACAGGTGGGTCTCTTACAGAGTTTGCCCGATGTGTTTCCGGGGACATGCCCGGGTGGGGCACACCCCGGGGGCTTCCCGAGGTGCCAGCTCATTTTCTGTCCCCTTGCCTTTTCTTTCAGTGCCCAGTTGAGAAAGTGTTTGAGAATTCAACCTTGTAGTTATTTGTATTAAAATGTCAGTCCTTTAACCACCATTAGTAGTAACAGGATGAACTTCATAACAGCTTCATGCCCCACAGTGTAGAGTCAGTGAGGTTGAAAAGTGCTTGTTTTGATGAAAAGGACCGGGATTTCTATTTTTGAGAGCAGAGGGGAGCCAGCTCACGTGTCTCAGTGAACAGTAAGTTTTTACACTAATTTCTTCTTCCTCTGTTACCCACATTGGATGGGAATACAATATCAGGTGAGGGAGTGTAATTTAAACACACACACCCACACACACACACACACACACACACTGCTCACTTTGGGTCAGGCACTGTTTTGAGCACTTTACAAATATTAACTCATGTAATACTCATAAAAATCCTGGGAGGTAGAAACCATAATGACTATCCCCATTCTACAGAAGAGGAAACTGAGGTCGTCTGTGGGAGTTTAAGTAACTTGTACGACGTCGCACAGCAGACAGCAGGACCACGTTTCAAACTCCTCTGGAGTCCACGCTCCAAGCGCAAGCTGCTCTGGAACAGAGAAGCACCACACTGGTACCTTCCAAAATCCAAAGGAAACTCTGCAGAAACTCAGAGAAATTCAGAAAGGGGAGGGCTTTCTGTGGAATACCTGTGGAAGCTTCAAAGAGGAAGTGAGACTTGGGAAGGCCAGGAGAATTAAAAGAATGCAAATATGGTGGAGTACCCTCTTTAGGGCATTCAGACGATAAGAATCCAGCTGCAGGACTCAACCAATGAGAGAGTGAGCTCAGAATGGAAATGGTGCCAGCAGCCCACCATTCTTCTCCAAGGACATAATCTCAGAGGCCAAGAGAAGAAATTAAAAGTGTTGCTGAGTAGACTATGCTATTAATCATTCAGTTTGCACTGAGGGAATTTTCAAGTGTAATTTTCACTGCCTGAAATTTTGTAGTTTTTACCTCATATTCCACTTCTAAAACATCCCTGTAAGAGAGCAATCTGGGCACAGGCATGAAGGCAGGATGGTTGTTACCAACAGTAAGCGGTTAAAGAAAGTGCAAAACACCTGAGACATAGGACATGTCTCAGCTGAGGTGAGGAAGAAGGAGAGGGAAGGGGGAACAAACAAAAGATGATACACGTGGCCCCTCTAACAACCTGTGGAGATGTACAGGCAAAAGGACAAGTAACCATACCAGTTTGGCTGAGCAGCAAATGGGTCATGTGAATGGTATACACATTAGCTACCTGTGCTCCCGAACTTCAGAGAAAGGCAAGGTCACTGGGGCTAGGATGGCCAAAGGGGACCAGGACGTGCAGGGTAACTGCAGGGCGAGCACTCTCGCTAGGGGAGAGGTTTCCACATGGGAGTGTTGCGGGGAAGAATCAAAGGACAAAGAAATTAAGTCCTGTGGACTATCCTGAACAAAACTAGGGAGCTGAATGCTACAAAATGAGTGAGCAAAGAATGAAATAAGCTAACTGTAGGGGAGAGATTGTTCTCACGTTGGTAAGTACGTCTCCAAGTTGCCACAGATTCTCCACATTCACTGAAGGATTAGGGTGAAGAAAAATGTAAGTTAGAGGACCTGTAAAGAAAAGTTTGAACCACTATTAAAGGGCTTTTTGAAAAGTTGTACTCTGAAAACTATAGAAGATGTGAGAAGGGATGTGTTGTGCAGGGTAAGGGAAAGGAACTCGCCCAAACGTAGGAAAAATCAGAATGAGAAGTAGGAATGCTCTGAAAAAGAATAATGAGAACACACTGGCCCTATCAGATTAAAGTTTATTACTAAGGTAGAGTGGCTTTTCAAAGTCCTATTAGTGCATGAATAAAGAATCACATCAGTGAGATTAAAGGGTCCATAAATAGACCTACTTACATATAACAATTTAGCTTATGGTACAGGTGGGCATTTCTCATAAGGGGAGAGAAAGAATTAATTTGTTTAAAAATAGGTTGACCATTTTGTATTCCATTCATGTCACTGCGGAAGAGGGACTAACGTGCTTTGGTGAATCAACAATGTGCTCAGAAAAGGCCCTTCCAGAGGGAATTCTGCAAGGGGACAGCTGGCCTGCTCAAGTCGCTCTAGGTCTGGGCCCTGTAATTTTTGTGACCTGCAGAGGTTGTGTGTGTGTGTTTGTTTGTTTGTTTGTTTGTTTGAACTCAGGGCCTATGGGAAAGACAAAAGGTGTCCATTCGGTAAGGGAGAATTGATAAAATATATATTCTTAAATTCTGTTTCTCTGTCTCTAGTTCCTCCTCTCTAAGAAGGTGGAGAAGAGGCTCTGTGGGCGTGGCTGGTTCTCTGTGCTGGGAGGGACTGCAGCTCTGTGCATGTTCTCATTGCTCTTTCTGGGCCACAGTGCACACCTCTAGTTTCAGTTCCGTATTTTGCTAAATCTTTGCATTCTGAATTGCTGTGACTTTGCATTCTGAGTTTTTGCTTACAAATTCAAAGGTTCTAAGATGCAGTGGATCTCTGTCTAACCACTCTTTACTCACCAGGCTCATTTTGTCTAGAGACAGGTTTTTGTTTTTTGGGTTTTTTCCTTGGTAATCTGGTTTCTGGACTCAACTATGGCCTTGCAAGGAGTTTTAAAGCACCTTTGGCCGAAGGAATCCAAACTGAAAACAGACCCCCCATTTATGAGGTACCACAACATTTCCTTTCTTATGTGACAAAATTAAACTTCTCCTCTACCAGTCCACGCCCCCACCCCACCATGCACACACAAACTTGTCACATCACCCACCCCCAACTCTGAGCAAAGCTGTTAATAACCACTTGCTCCAACAGATGTTTAAAAGCCTTTATTCCCTTCCTTTAAGCTGCAACGCTGTATTATCTTCCTTAGCCATGGAGACAGACATCAGACCCAGCCAAAGCCAGAGTTTTGTTTTTTTTTTCTGTTGAGCTGCTACATGCCTTAGTGGCAGTGAAAACTTCCATCGGGGGGGTAAGTTGGGGAGGGTGAGCAACTTCCCAGATCCTTCCCAAATCAAGTCAACTATTTTCACTAGAGCTTTAATATTTTGTCAGAAGTGTAGCAAATCCTCTAGAATGTCAGCCACAACTTTAAAAGTACATTGCAAAGCCAACTTCCTCCAAGCCTTGTTTACTTTTTCTTAGTGAGACATTCAATTTTTTTAAATGAATAATTGTTAAACTTTTCAGTTATTTACTAAAATTGGCAATTATTTGAGATTACCAATAGAAAGATATGTTTTAATTTCTCATACTTCTCCTATAAAACACACACACACACATAAACCCAAGAAAACCACCTCTTGTAGTGGAAAATGATGATGGACTTACTTTCCTGTAAATGTTCCTGAGCCTTTGTAGTTACACTGAGTTTTGGAGCTCAGACTAAAAGAGAAAATATTGTTTTCTTTTTTTTCTGAAGAAAGAACAAAAGAAAGAAAATTAACATTATTAAGAGCAAACCATGTCTCCAGCACTATTAGGTCCTTTCAGTTACTTATGATATAGTTACTGGCTACAATATTGGTGCAATATAATGCTTCTTTTAAATTGTATGCTATTAAAAGGAAAAACAGGTGACTATTATTTAAAACAGGACACAAAGTGATTTCTCTTACCCGGCTTCTACCCTGCCCCATCCTCAAATCTGAAGTGTTTAGAGGCTATGGAATCAGTCTTCTCTGTGGCCAATATTGGAAGAGGTTTATTTTTTGCAAACTACAAACAGAAATGCAATTTACCGATTTAATCGGTAAAGATCACGGGGACACTATTTGAACAATAGCATTTTGCACATGATTAGTCCTTTCAACTTTACAAATCCCTCACATCTTTTATTTTATTTAATCCTTTTTAAACCCCTGTGAAGCCACTCTTACTGTTCCACCTTACAGATGAGATTCACTTGGAGGATGACTAAAGCAGGGTTCAAACTATTAAGTGATGGAGTCATGCCCAATGCCAAGGCCTAACCTCATGTGCAAACCACAGAATGAGTCATTAGCTGGTTCATTCATAGTTATGAAGCCAGGATCTCTCAGTCGGACACTTCACTCTTCTTCACTCCCATATTTAATCAGTCTCCAAGTCCCGCCTGCATTTGCCTTCTCAGTATGTCTCAAAATCCCTGTCTTCTTCTCCACTTCGTTGCCACTCACCACCTCTCACTTGGACTGTTACAACCTTCTTCCCCACCCTATACTTTGTTAATCAAATGCATCTTTCTCACAACTGACAAAGAGTCTAAAATGCAGATCTGATCACAAAATCCTACAATGGCTGCGCACAATTTAAATCTACCAAAAATAAACAAACTGCTGGCATTCACAGCCCTCCAGGATCCCTGTCTACCTCACCAACCTTATGCCCATTTGTCATTCCTTTCTGTGCTCATACACCGTCCCTCTGCCTGGAGAGCGCTCCCCCCATTCACCTTTGCTTGACTAATTATTCCACCTTTTGAAGTTCAGCTCAGATACCATCTCCCCAAGATGCCTTCTATGACTTCCCTGCAGCCTGCCTCAGGGACCTTCCATAACACCCTGTGATTATCATTTCACTTACCATCTCCTTTTTAAATTAAGTGTACTGGGATGGCTTTGGTTAATGAGATCATACAGGTTATGAGTGTTCATTTCTGTGATACATGATCTGTATATTGCATTGTGTGCCCACCACCCAATGTCAAATCATCTTCTGTCACCATATATTTGACCCCCTATACCCTTAACAACTCTCCAGTCCCCTTTGCTCTGGTAACCACCATGCTGTTGTCTGTGTCTGTAGAGAAAGATGAAACACTGCCACTTGCAACAATGTGGATGGACCTTGAGAATGCCCTGCTAAGCAAAATGAGTCAGACAGAAAAAGTCAAGAACTACATGATTTCACTCATATGGAGGATATAAAACTAAAAGCAACAAATGAACAAGCAAGAAAAACAAACTTACCATCTACTTTTATAAAAATCTGTTTGTTTTGTTCTGTTGGCAATATCCTACGAAAAGGATCTCTAAGCCGCTTTATTTTAAAAGTAATCATTATTATTTCTAGAATATTAACAATTGCCCACTGTGTGAGAATAAAAAAGAGAAAAGAGTTTGCATTCTTTTAAAAAATGTTGTGGGATAACTAAATTTCTCAAGTTCTATTTTATTTATCTAAGATGATAAGTGTTGCCTACCACAGGTAAGTCTATGGAAGAATGACCTCCTGGGAGCACTAATGCTTTATTTGAGAAAAAAAAGTACCAGGTCTCACAATTATTTTTTTAAAAAGGAGGAATATTTGTTTAAGGGAAGAACATTATGAGAGCTTTTTAAAAGACATTTTGAACATTTTTGTAAAATATCTGTGAAAAGGCTAATAGTTTATCTTTTCTTTTTGCTTATAATTAATTGTATTCTTTTTAAACTTTTTACTGAAATGTAATTGACGTATACATTGTATAAGTGTAAGGTGTACAACGTGTTGAATTGCTACATTTATATATTGCAATATGATTACCACCACAGCATCAGCTAATGCCTTTCTCATGTCACATAATTATCATTTCTTTTTTGTGGTGGGAACAATCAAGATCTAGTCACTTAGTAACATAAAAATCTATTTTGCGTTTGTTTCATCTGCTAGACTTGAAGCTTCTTGAGGGCAGACCATATTTTACGCAGCCATGGACCTCCGGCACTCAGCACAATACCCAGCACAAACCACACATGCCTCTTGGGTAAATGAGATACGTCAATTAAGAAAAGTGCCTGCTGGCTTCAGAATCTGGCACAAATGGAGAAAATGAGAAGACGACATTGAAGCAATGAGAATTTGGTGAATCAGCAGGTGGCAAGGACATGAATTACCAAAAGATGCTTTCAGAGACAGTCTGGAGAGGAGTGTTGACAAAAATCCTAAATGAAGACAATGTAACGAAGTTGGCAATGAGAGGAAAACGTTATTTCAAAAGTACCACCAAGCACTGCCAACAAAACCGCCCGGTGCCTCAGACTTGGGACCCCAGCAAGAGTACACGCTGTCCTGGGACACGGCGGGTCTGCTTTCAGATCACAAGGCGGACACCAGCGCCAGCACGGTGTGGGCTTGAGCTTTGTAAAGCAGGAACCCTTCCGGAATACTCTGAATATCTATACAACCATTTGTCATCCTTTGATTCTCCCTTGCTGCTTCTGGCTGCTGTCCAACTTGCCCTTTAATTCTGTGGACTTCCAAAGATTTCCTTCCTCCTCTGCCTTCCAATGTCTCCTTGCCATTGTCCCTCACTATGTTGTTTGTGTAAAATCACATTCGACTTTCAAATGTCCTAGAAAACTCTGCTGACTATGGGACACCTCTAATTGTGGAGAGTTCACAGATCGTGCAGGTCCGTGTTCCTCTCTGTTTCTGTCGTTTCTTCCACCTGGAAGACCTTCACCTGCCAAACCTCACTGATCCTCAAATGTCCAATGGTAAACTGTCCCCAACGCTTAAGACAGAGACAGAATGATCTGCTCTCTGTGCTCCAGAGACAAACTTATTTAGACCTCTAGAATAGCTCTGGTAGCACCATTTTATATTTGTTTATATTACTGTTTCACCTATTAGAATCTGAACTCCTGAGGACAGACACCAAGTGTTACTCATCTCTGTACCCCTTGATCTTAGTGATGCCTAGAACGTTGTAGGCACTCAAAAGATACTTGTCAAAATATCCTGTAGTCTTTTTGACTCATGAGAATGTCAAGTTCACACCTAGTTAACAAGACCTATTCTAATCAAAGCTGGGTGTCACACAAGGAGAAATTTGAAGACTGAACAATGTGGGAACTAAATATTCAATTATTTAACAAATATGTATTGGGCTTCTACTATACAGCGCACTGCACTCAGGGGTTGGAGATGGTGGGGAAAAAAACAGACCACCTGGGTCCTATGTTCTCAGTCTTAAGAGGGACAATTATTAAACAAATACTTGTATAATTAATTATTATGCAACTTGAAAATGCTACCAAGAGATAACTGGAGGGTGCCATGATAGCAGGTGACAAAGGGATGTGACTTAAACTGCAATAGGTCAAAAAGGCTTCTTCCCTGAATAAGTGATGTTCAGGCTGAGAGCAGAGTAAAGAGCAGGCATTAGCTGGGTGAAGCGGTGAGCATGGAGAAACAGAGGGAAACTGTGTACTCAAAGAAAAGGTGCCTTTAAAGAAAAACTGTACAGGGGCCCTCCAGATGTACTTGCCGCACTCTCACCTGGGAAAGCTCACCTGTACGGACTGCATCAATGGGCTTCATGGGTTTGGCCATGGAAAGGCACTGGCAGGAGAGCAGAGAGAGGGAGGAGAATAAAATCAAAGGAATTTAGTCCCTCAACTCCACCCTGACAGGTGGCTGTCGTTGGTTTCAACCCTCTTCTTGCAGCCAAGACTTCCATCAGGGAACCCCCTCCAGGGAGCTCTTCCGTCGGCTTGGTAATGACTGCCTCCACTTGCCCTTCAGACCTAGAGGTGGTAACAGTTCCTGGAGTCTTCGCCCCTGGAGGGCGGCACCATCCCTTGTTAGTTTCTTCAAATCCTGCCCACACTCTTGTAAACAGCCTCCTCACTAAACACCCATCAAATTACCCATTTTAATTTATGCTCTTTTCCTACCACAGTGCTGACTGCTAGAAAGGGCAAACAAGAGGCTAGCTCATGCCCAGGGTTTCTAAACATGATAAGGGCTTTAGATGTTGCCCAAAGTGCCACAGAAGCCATTAAGGGATGTAAGCAGATGAGGGCGGTGATCACATTTGCATTTTAGAAAATTGCTCTAACAGCTGCTGTGTAGAGGACAGGTGGGAAGAGGTGCAAGAGGAGAAGCAAGGAGGTCAGTGAGGAGACAATGTTCATCATGAAGATGGCAAATGATGGGCCACAGTGGACTGATTGAGACTGGATGCCAAGATTATGACAGAGAACTGAGACACGAGGGAGCAGTGAAAGTACAGTAAGATCTTTAAAATACTGCACAGGACTGCATGGCCTCATTGGCCAGAGACTGGACCCCAGACTCCTCATTCTGGCTTCCAAGACCACCCAGCTCTGGTCGTGAACTCCCTTCTTCCCCTTATGCACCTTAAATGGCTCGTCTGAAGTGACCTATTTACCAATTACTGTGTACCTTGCACCTTGTACCTCGTGTATTCTATCTGGAATGTTCTTGCTCTCACCCAGAGCCTACCCATGCTCCAAGGCCCTAGTCAAAAGATACCAAGTAATCACATCTAACAATTTCTGAGAATTTAACTCTTTTCCAGGTACTACATTACCAGCATTAGCTCTTGTAATCCACCTCCCGATGAAGTGGGGGTATCATGCAGCCCATGTTACAGATGAGGAATCTTAGTGAGGCTCAGAGAAATCGTGTCCACAGTCACATCACGTTGGACTTGAACCCAGGCCTGATGACTTCAAAACCTCTGTGTTGGATCCCAATCTGCAATTTACTCTCTGATATTCCATCTTGGGTCCCTTGTTGTATATGATCAATAAGAAGCAATTTAACCATTCTTTTTCACATTTCAGTTTTGTGAATTGCCTCAGGAAATGTTAAGGGGGAACCCCTCTCCTGGACCATTCGGGATTCATTTGTAGATGGTCTCATGCCACAGTCCATGGGTATGTGCTAAGGTAGTTTAAATTGCTATGACCAGAGATTTTGGTGGGACCTAAATGAAAATTGAGTATTAGCAGCTTTCTCCACAGTATCTGCTTGCATCAGCTAAATTAAATGGAGCTCCCAGGAAATGTAATTCAAGAGTATCAATGAACAGAATTTGGGCACATGCAGGAATGGACAGTGGACATAATGGTGAATGGGATGATGAGTATGAGGAACCCACAGGGGCAAATCACAATAAGGGAGGGGAATTATGAGGTTCCCCAGGAGAAAATCCACTATAAAAAAAGAAGAAGAAAGAAAATCTAGCTTCATGTGTTGGACTTGGCAACAGGGCCTGAGGTGAGAGGGAAGAAATTGTTTCAGGTGCAGCAGAACAGCAGCTACCCGAAACCAGCCCTCCCCAGCACCCAACCCTGGAGGAGGGGTGTAACACTAGAAGAACTGTGGCCCAAAGCTACCTTGCTAAGAGAACTCTCTAATAGGATCTGACTCCAAGGAGAAGTCATTTCCTGGTCCATCCATTTTCAGGTAAAATGATGAGCGCCTGCCTTGAGCTAGGGAGCACTGGTGGCAATGTTCTGTTGGTGACTGGCATGGCAGCTGGCAGTGTTTCCAGAGCAGGGCAGCAGGAAGCCAGCAGCAGAGGCAGCAACCCTAGAAAACAAGAAGCAGGCCAGGGGCAGGTACATTCAGAGGCATGAGTCTCAGCCCACGAATAATTGTCAGCGATGAATGTATAAATTGGATGATTCTGTGATCCAACAACACACCTCTGTGAATGCCATGAGACATCCTTGGAATTGCCTGGAATCTTTTAGAAAGAGAAGGGATCATAAAAGTAGTTGAGAAGCAAATACAGGTGACCTTATTTGTACCCACCGGAAACAAAGCAAGTGGGCTCTATTTGTACCTACATACCACTAGGTATCTGATATTAATATTGTTATAACTGCAAGCTTTCTTTTGATTATTTTTTTATAATGCATCATTTTCTCTTTTTTATTTTATTTATTGATTTGAGAGAGGAAAAATGGGCAGGAGAGAGAGAGACAGAGAGAAAGAGAAACATTGATATTGTTCCACTTATTTATGCATTCGTTGGTTATATGTGTCCCGACTGGGGATCAAACCCACAAACCCTGGTTTATCAGGACAATGCTCTAACTAACTGAGCTACCCAGCCAGGGCCTACTTGAGAAATCTTTGCTTAACCTAAGATTATAAAGATTTTATCCTACATTTCCATGTTTTCTTCTGAAAGTTTTATAGCCTTAGTTCTTTACATTTATGTCTATAATCCATTTCAGTTTAGTGTCTTTACAGATGTGAGGTGAGGGCCTAGGTTTCATGGTATTGTTATTTGTGTTACTCCTTTTTGTTTTCATGTAGAGACTCCCAATTGCCCCAGTGCCATTTGTTTAAAAGGCGGTCTTTTCTCCATTGAATTTTTTTTTTTGCATCTTTGTCAAAATGCAATTGATTACAAGTATGCTTCAATCTATTTCTGGTGTCTATTCTATTCCATTGTTTTATATGACTATTTTTTGCCATTATCACACTTTCTTGATTATTGTGACTTTATGGCAAGTCTGAAATCAGATAGTATAAGTCTTCAACTTTGTTCTTATTTTTTAAATGGACTTGCTAAAGTTTTATTTACAATTTTTTATGTATACTCAATAAGTTGAGCTAAAGAAGAATTTTGTGCTGTTATTTATCATACCATTAATTATATTTTTCTAGAAAATCACTCATATTGTTTATATTTTCAGATTTATCAATTTACAATTTTTAAATAAGCTTTGCATTTACCAATGTACTTATAAACACAGGAAACTGAGGCACAGAGATATCAAGCAGCATGTCCGAGATCACAGAGCTAGTAAGTGGGGGAGCTGGGATTTGAACTCAAGGGTTCCGGGCTCTACAGTTCTTCCCCTTAATCACTAGATATCAGGAAATACTGATACACAGTGGCCTTTAAGTTTCAGAAATTATTTGATAACATATTTCATAATACCTTTGTGAACAAGAGGAAGAAATGTTCCCTAAATAACTTGTTAAACAACCTTACCTGAAGAGAGCTCCATCTTTATCCCTCTTCTTTAAGCTCATCAAGAAAGAAAACGTGAAGCATTTGACGTAGAAATACAAAGATGTGGATGAGAATGTAACATGTGGTTCCTAAATTTGCAAATGATACAAAAGTGCATCTGTAGCTTAATGGCAAGGGGGAACTCAAAAAATCTTCACCACTGCAACCTAGTCAATCTAACAAGCAGAGATACAACAGCCTAAGGTTCCTCTAGGACAAAGACCAAATATGTTTTTATTGACATACACAAAGCTCCCAGCATAATAGTAGCTGTTTAGTAAATTTTTGAATGTTTATTGGGAGAAAAAATATATATATTATATATATATATATTACTGAACTTTAACAACTGCACAAGTTTAGAATGAAGATGAGCATTGTCAAACATTGAGACAAGTAGAAAAAATGTTTGGGCTTGCCACAAGCTGAGTATGAATTCATAGAGCTATGGTGCAGAATTTGGCATCAAAAAAACCCTTAAAACTAGATCTGGTTCCAGGACAAGTCACTTAAACTCACAGCAAATAACATTAATAATAATCCATAGTCCAAAAGTTTGCTTTGAGGGAATAATCATTCATGTGAAAAATTTTTTTGCAAACTACAAGGTCCATTATTAACTATTATTAGATTATAAGTCCCTTATGGCAAACTAAGAAGTACCTCCAGCTTATCTGCAATTTCCTGATATTTTTTGTGGTGAAGATAAAGAAAGGGCAGATATGAAGTGCCTATTAAACATTTAATGAATCTTATGAATGGTTTATCCTTTCATACATAAGAGACTCTTCTCTAAGCACACATGCAATCATACATGCATATCTAATCACATTAACGGAAGGAAATATGTCAAAATGTAAAGAGGTTTTCCCTAGATATCCCCAACTCACTCTTCTAGATGCAGGAGATACAAAGGAGAATTGGACAAAATATCACCCTCAATTTTTATTTACTTCTTTTCAATTCCCCTCTCATGTACAATAATCACTTTTTTATTATAAAGAAAAGCCAAACTACAAAGACAATAAAAAGATGGAGGTTGCCAGCAGTAGAGGGTGGGGGAGAGGAGCAGAAAGGGATGAATAATTGGAGCACGGGGGATTTTTAGGGCCATAAGTCACATTATCATTTGCCAAAACCCATAGAAGGCACAACACAAAGAGTGAGCCCTAATGTAAACCGTGGACTTTAGTTACTAATAATGTAGCGTCGTTGGTTCCTCAATTGTAACAAATGTGCCACATCAATGTGAGATGTTAACAATGGAGGAAGCTGAGAGAGGGAGCATATGGGAAGTGTCTTTTCTACACAATTTTTCTGTAAACCTAAAACTGTTCTGAAAAAAGAAGTCTATTTTTTAAAAAAAACTTCAAAAAAGGAAAGAAAAAGAAAGCTCAGTGAAAGCTCTGGTCTACTTACATGAACACTTTCCAAATACTAACTTGCAACTGCATTACTCTTCCTGGCAGGAAACCACTTGTGGCCTCTTTTCCTTTTATAGCAAGAAGTCATTAGCATACACAGCTCTTTTTGCCCCTCTATTAAACAATAAGAAGAAAATGCCCGGTAAGGTATAGAAAACTGCCTTGCTACCTATTTTATTATGACATGAATTTTTATATGTGTGGGTCATAAGCAGTTAGTGGTTGCTTGGCAACAAAGTTTGGGGCTGTCTTCCAGGTAGAGATGAGTTGTCTAAACAAAGCACCCCATTGTCTTCAATGCAGCGTTTCCAGAGCCACCCCAGCATAACCAAGGTTATGGAATTCTTGGAGTCAGTGACATTTGCATGTGGTTCAGTTCTTTTCCTGTCCATTCATTCAACAAATACCTAAAGAATATTTACTGTGTGCCAGTCACCATGCCAGGTACTGGAGTTAGAGTGGAGTAGAGTACTGGAGAGTAAGGTGGACGATGCTCCATCCTCAGGGGGTTTGCATGCTAGTGGGGCAGGAAGGGGGTGAACAATTAAATATAATGTTTCAATTATAGC
The DNA here is from genome assembly GCA_028533065.1 of Trachops cirrhosus. Lineage (NCBI taxonomy): Eukaryota > Metazoa > Chordata > Mammalia > Chiroptera > Phyllostomidae > Trachops > Trachops cirrhosus. The sequence goes on from CM052542.1 coordinate 130,037,172, forward strand.
AATCAGGCAAAGATAAAGATGAGTGCCGTGGAGAAAAGTAAAGCAGGAGAAGGAGATATAAAGAGCTGGGAAGAGCTTCGCTTTGTCAGTTTTATGAGTGAAGGTCTCTCTGAGCAGGTGATGATGGAAGAGAGGTGAGTGAAGTGAGGCCGGGGAAGAGCATGCCTCAGAGAGGAAACTGCAAGTGCAAAGGCCTTGGGACAGGGGCGTGCTAGGTATTTCCAAAGACAGCAAGGAGGTCAGTGTGGCTAGCAATGAGTCAGTCAGTGAGGTAACAGAAGAGGATGGGAAACGAATTCAGAGAGATGGGAAGCCATTGCAGAATTTGGACAAGAGAGTTTTTCAAAGGTGGCACCATAGTGGCCACATGGGGAATGGACTGTGGAGCGTGGGCAGAGTGGCGTGAAGGAATCGGACACGACTGCAGTGTCCAGAAGAGAGACCATGGGCCCGATGAACCAGTCAGAGGGACAATGAGGAATCCGGTTTGATGGCATATTTTATGTCAGATAAAACCGACTTACCTCCCGAATTAGAGAACAGCTCAAGTTGGGAAACAAAGACTAATCGATTAGTTAAAAGTACAGTTTAGAAGTGATTTCTGCAAAACTAAGCTTCAAGGGAAAGTTGACTTTCTAAGCAATATTCTTTCCTCCTGTATTACCCAAATTTATTTCCACTTTACCTTCAAGTTAACTTCTCACACTCACAAAACATATATTTCACAAAAGAACTTAATTCCAGAATATATGAAGAACTACTATGTCTCAATAATAGAAAGACAATCAACTTTTTAATTGGGCATAAGATTTCGAATACACAGAAAGATTTCAGAAAGATGTATGAATGGCCAATGAGTACATGAAAAAGTGTTCAACATTAAGTCTGCAGGGAAATACAAAGTAAAATCACAATGAGATACTACAACATATCTATTAGAATGGCTAAAATGAAAAAGGCCAACAATACTAAACGTTGGTGGTGATATGGAGTGACTGGAACTCTCACAGCTTGTTGATGGCGTTGTTAAATGACACCACCACTTTGGGAAAAGATCTGGCAAATCCTTTTAAAATTCATTATAGCCCCTGCCTTATTACCCAGCAATTCCACTCCTAAATGCTTGTCCAAGACAAATGAAGGCCCTTGTCCACAAAAAGAAAAGAATATGAGGTCTGTCCAGAAAGCATCCAGCCATGTAATATGAAAAATAGAGACGTTTATTGAAGAAGATACAAGAAACATTGTACACAGGACAATGACACCTCAGTCCCCTTCAAAGTAGTCACCTTGGGACCTCACATAGTTCTCCCAGTGTCTCTTCCACTGTTCAAAACACACTGAAAAATGTTTTGTTAGAACTGCCATCAGCTGCCCCATGCATGAGTGGGCATTTTGTCATGATGAAGCTGCCAATCACCAGTTGCCCATAGCTGTGGCTGTTTTTGTCATATTGCATCTCTCAACCAATGAAGAATTTTGACGTGGTACTCCTCATTAATTGTTCAGCCTGGAAGGGTGTACTTGTAATGGACAACACATTCCCAATCAAAAAACACAGTTAACATCATCTTGATCTTGCTGTGACTTTGCTGTGCCTCCTCCAGGCAGGGAGAGCCAGGTGACTTCCACCGGGACAACTGGGCCTTTGTTTCTGGATCACAGCCGTAGACCCATGAATCATCTTCGGTTATGACCTTCTTGAGAGAATCTGGCTCATTTTTAGAGGTTTCAATCAAGTCATTAGCTACTGCAGCACAATGTTCCTTCTGCTCTGGTACCAAAAGCAAATGGAACAAATTTTGCCACAACATATTTCATGCCAAGATCCTGCATCGAAATCTCCAACCCAGTAGTTTTTAGAATCCCTGTATCAGCTTCTAGTTCTCACATTGTCAGTCACCGATCTTTGTTGATTGCAGCCCATATATGTCTAACATTCTCAGGTGTTCTGCTTGTTGCAGGCCTTTCAGAACATGGATCACTTTCAACAGACTCTCAACCATCTTTGAAGCATTTGTAGTCACACTTTTATTTGTACTGGACTCATTGCATTGTCCCTGAAAGACTTCTGAATCACCCAAATAGTTTCCATGGAGGAATGTTCAAGCTTAATGCAAAATTTGATGCAGACTCATTGTTCCACTTGCTCAGTCATTTTGAATGTGACAGCCACACAGTATACATGCTCACTCAATGACCATCTACTGCCCCTACTGTGTACAGTGAAGTTGTCATTGTTCACGCATGCTCATTCCAGTCCACTCTATTTGGCTCCCAGGTTACAGCATTGTAGCACAAACCATTCTCGTTATATTACCAATGGCTGGACTTTATTCAAAATGTCCCCAAACTGAAAACAGACATGCTGTTAACAGGAAAATGGAAAAACAACCTATAGTGCAATCATAGAGTGAAACACTCCCCAGCTATAAAAGAGTTCAATAGTGATGGTCACACATAGATGAATACCAAAAACATTACATTAAGTGAATGAAGTTTTACATTTAACAGAATATACTATATCATTCTACTTGTATGAAATATGAAGTCCTGAAAGAGGCAAAACTAATCCAGTGGTTTCCTCTCGGTGGGAGGGCAGGTGCCCTACGACTAACTGGAAAGAAGCAAGAAGGAAATTTCTGGACTGATGCTAATGTTCTATATCTTGATAAAAATTTAAATTGCACTAATGTATGCATTTGTCAAAATTCACCCAATGACACACA
>CM052542.1:130040400-130078355 GCA_028533065.1 Trachops cirrhosus
AAAATGGAAAATCATCTCACTAGTTACCATTAATTTTGGTTAATAAGTTGAAAAGGTCATTCATTCTACCAGTGTCTACCCCTCTGAAATAGTAATGACCTCCACAGCTGCTAAGGAACATCTTCAGCTGAAGATTGTGAACCACTGAGTGAAGAAGCAGCCACAGCTGGCTTCCACACTGGCTTTCCCTCTTCGGAATACAGGCTACCTTGGTCGCTGCTGGCTTCTAATTGTAAGTGTAATAATGACTTCACGTTGTTGAGTATTTTAAGTCAGAGAGAAAGGTGTTATTCTCTCGCCCTCCCTTCTTCTCCTAGAACAAATGATTCTTAAAATACAAAACAGCATTTTCCAGGGTTTTGATTTTTTTTTTTTTAGTAACCTCCAACTTCTAATTGTTTGGCTCTGGGCTAAAATACAGGACACTTTGCCAGTTCGTTTCACTTATAACTGTTTTGTATATTTCTGCTTAAAAATGTCTGAGGCTGCTTCCAAATCATAAATACATAATACATTGATTTTTAAATGTGTATGTAAAGTTGTCAGCTACTGTATTTAAGGAGACACATTCGTCACATGCAAGTTATTGTTAGTTAATGTTCTGACTCAAAATAGGATTAAGCCAAAAGCATAATTTTTCTTTTGCATGATTCTTTTTAGATTTTTTGTCTACTTCCTAAATTTATAGCTCTGTTTGTTTTGGAGAAGACTTGATGTTGTTCATCTGTCTTGTGTTTCCACAGCAGTTTTGGCATTGTTTTATTATGAGCAGAGGGTTCCCCCTCCCCCCAATGAAAAAGTAAAAGTAATGCCCGGGAACTGGTGACAGAATTGGGGGGTTTGTAACTGTCATGAAATAGACGGATTTGGGCAAGAACCCTCCATCAGTGTTGAGGCTAAAGAGGAAAGTTTACTGAGCAGGATATTTCCATGGTCTCACAGTGTCTCTCTACTCATTGCTCATTAGCATAAAGAATTTTTCAGTGTAAAAATGATACGCACAATTTATTATTCCTTTTTTAAAAAATGATGGAATCATTTGGTGTCCTGGTTTTTGAGCAAGTCCCAAACAGAGATCTCTGGCTACTGGCTCAGGTATATTACCCATTTTCAGCAGTGCCACAAAATAAAGCTAACAGCTACTGACCGTTGAGAGCTTACTTTAACAAACCTTAGGTTAAATGCCAGCTCCTCTTAAGCTCACAACAACCGCAAAGCAATGAGTTTCCTGAAGGCAGAGGTCATCTCGTCTTGTCACTATTGAATGGCTGGCTCTTACTGCTTTACCTGGCAAACAGCAGGCCTGCAACAACTTTTGTCTGAATGAACAAAAGTGTATCAGATACTTCTCAGTGCCACCAAACCTTCTCTCTGCCTCACCTGTCTCTCGTTCCAGCTGCTACAGAGACCAACACTATAGTAGGTTCTGAGCGGCTTCACACAGACACACAGAATCTGCCCCACCGGCAGCCCACGCCTCCTGCTTCTTGCCCTGGGGCTTCCCTTTCCACACAGAGGTCCAGGCGCCGTGTGACCTTGACTGTGCATGTGCGACATGGAAGTGTGGGGGAGTGAACACTGCACGGACTATAACCAGTGGGAAACAGGAATCAGTGAACAAATTTTTTTACCTTTTTTCTCTCCAATGGACTATTCATACACAGAATTTATTTGGCATGATGGTCCCATGAGATCAAACAACTACCAGCGACCAACTCAGTAACACACCCTCCTATTGGCGTGCTCTCTCTCTCCCTACCTCACTGTCTTTGTCTCTACAACCTGCTCCCTGGGTTCACAATCCCTAATAAAGAAACTGCATCTCTGGCCAGTGTGGCTCAGTTGGCTGGAGCATCCACCCTGTAAACCAAAAGGTCGTGGGTTCAATTCAGGTCAGGGCACATGCCTAGGTTTGGGTTTGATCCCTGATCAGCGCGCTATGCGAGAGGCAGCCAATCAATGTTTCGCTCCCTCTCTCTCTTCCCCTTCTTTCACCTCTTTCTAAAATCAAGCAAGTCCTCTGATGAGGATAAAGGAAGGAAGAGAGGGAGGGAGGGGGAGGGGAAGGAGAAATTATACATAAGCCTTATCTCAGGTGCTTCTTTCTGGAGATCTCAGGCTAAGACAAAGTAAATAAATCTGCCTTTGAATACTTTGTCTAAAAACACAAACCAGATGAATTATTATACATTGAACCATCATCTTGTTTTAACTGCAAAATTCAAATCAAAAGAAATGACGGATGCCGCCTTCCAGAATCATATAACCTACCACCCTGCATACCAATGGTAGCTATTCACGGAGCTTTAGGAGGAGGGTGGGGAGCAGGTGGGCCCCATGCTGACTCCTGCAGTAGTCTTATTTCTCCACAAGAAGCTCTGCCTCTACAGGATTCTCTGAGGACAGGAGGATGTGATGTCATTGTGTCAGAGTTCATCTCAGAATGCTTAAAACAAATATTTACAGTAAATGGAGACTTGCAGCTGATGTCTGAAAAAGTGTACAAATCTCTGGAAGTCTACCAATTCTATTAAAAAGCAGCAAACCTAAGGAGGATCTAATACAGCAAATGACTAGTAATAAAATAATAGATGTTATTTTTTCTAACATTTATTTAATATTTATTCTGTGACAGGTCAGGGCTCATCACATTAAGTCTTCACAAAAGCTCTATGATAACTTTACTATTTTTAATTTACAGCTATCTGAAGGGTTTAGAAGTTATAAACTTACCCAAGTTCTCCCTGAAAGATTCCGGCCAATTTCTGGGCTTTTTGTAATATAAGAGAAGCATAAATTTCTCTGTTTAAACCAGTACGTGATGGTGGTTTCTGCTATGCGTAGCTGAAATATAACTGTTACACTTAACTTAATTATAAGACACTTCTTTTTTCTTTCTTTATCTTTTTAATCCTCACCTGAGGATGTTTTTTTGTTGCTTCTAGAGAGAGAGAAAGGGAAAAAGGAAGGGAAAGAGAGAAACATGGATGTGAGCGAGAAGTATCAGTTGGTTACCTCCCATACCCGCCAGGACTGGGGATTGCACGCGCCCAGACCAGGAATCGAACCTGCAACCCTTGGGTTACAGGACAATGCTCCAACCAACTGAGTCACTTCAGCCAGGGCCACAAGGCATTTCTGATACTACTTTTGGTTCAAGCCCCAATCCAAAAACGAGGAAAATATTCCCTGGTAGACATACTAAACAGCTGTCATCATAAGATACTCTTCCCAGTGTGCATCGGAAAGAGGAAAATCAATTGAAAGGTGTGTCCCAGAAAAAAATCCCACAAGACTGTTTCTCAGTGTTCCAAGGCCTTTGATAGGTATAATGACTATTTTTTCCTAGCCCCAAAAATGACACACAGGAAATGATAAATATGTACTTACAGAGATTTTCAATAGGAATATGGAAGGGGTTATATTTCATTCATTTACTCATTTAAAAGTCATTTATTTAGCCCAGGGCAGCTAGCGAGGAAAAGGGAAGCCCTCCCCTCCAGGAAGCCCTGAGTCCACCGAAAGAGGAGCCTGAGGAGAGAGCCTAACCCAGGCCAGCGTGGGAGTGCTGCTGCCCAGGGAGCAAACGGCGCCTATGGATCCGGTACCAAGGGAGAAAGGAAGGCTTCCCTTCCCGGAGGAGGTCATGCTGGAGTGAGTCATAGGAGTTGAGATGTGTACTGAGAAAATAAAACTGGGCCAGCTAGGAGAGCTGGAAGCCGCGTGGTGGGGTGCGAAATACCAGAGGAGGCAAGGCCACTGCAGCGTACAGGAGCCAGGTCGTGAAGGCTCTGCTCTGCGGCGTCTAGATCGCCTGGAAAGCTCTGGGGAGTGGTGAAAGCTTTTAAAAGGGGAGTGCCATGGGGATCGCTGTAGTGTAGGGAGATCTCTGAGATGCCGTTCCCTGGGTGAGCTCTCTGGCCTTTCCTGCTCTAACACTGTGAATCAAAAAACGAGTGCAATTTTTTAAAAAAATAACAGTAACTTGTTTGAATTTAGACTGATAGGAACCTGCAAGTAACTCTTGCCCTCGTTTGGGAAGCTAATTTGGCTCACTGCTGTGCCTGATTCTGCCCTCTTGGGTCGTGCCTGGTGGATGTACCTACGTCAGGAAGACAGACAAGTGATTCGTTTTGGATACTGACCCAAGCAGAAGTCAGAAGTAGAGAAAAGATTGAGGCTCAGGATTTGGTGTAAGGGCTCAGTGATAATATGTTACCAGCTAGATGGCTGCAGGGACTGTGGGCGCAACAGGTGCTAGGAGCCACCCCATCAGATGGTGCTCTGAAGGAATTTTTTTCATATTTGAAAATTATCTACAAAGTCCAAGGTGGGCTTCCAGAGGATGGGACCTGGTGTGGACTCCCAGTGGCTCCCAGTGTAACAAAGAAGCTCCGGCACCTTTCCTCACCACCTCCACACACATCAGCCAGTGTGATGGGTCCCTCCTCAGCAATTCCATGCCTCCTTTTGCAGAGTAAGGATCAAGAGTCCAGGTGCCAGGCAGGGACTGAGTCTGCTTTGCTCACAATTGTATCCTCAACACCAAGTACAGTATTGGGCACAAGTACTGGAGAAATACTTATGAAACCAACAGACAAATATATTCATCAATTGTGGCTCTGCATATACTATAATAGTAGTAAACATATATCATCTTTATTATATAGTCTAAGAATTTTGCAAATATTTTGTCCTCAAAATAACATTATGAGGAAAGTATTACTATCATCCCCTTTTCACAAATGAGAAAAATTAGGCAAAGAGAGGTAAAGTGGCTTGCCTAAGGTCACAAAGATGTAAGTATAGTCTCTGTATCAACAACAACAAAAAATAGTGTATATTAAATGCATGCTAGCATTTCTGGTTCCTTTGAGACCCCATTATTTTTCAATTTGAGGTATTTGTAGGTTTGGGTTGTTGACCAGGCAGCATTATTAACAGGTAAAGATAAATCTCCTCATCTTCTGGACATGAATTACAACCCAAACACTGGAAGAAGGGAATGAGACTTGAGCTCGAGAAAACCTTAAAATCCCCCACTGCAGTCCCATTACTCTTAAAACAAAACCCAAATACCCAACCTTGGCCTATCTGACCAGGCCCCAAAACTTGTTTCCCCTTGTCACTGAGGTCACTGTCACATTGGCCAGCCCTCTGCTCTTCAGACAAGCCAACTGTGTGCTCCTCCCCTGAGCTATGGCCCTGCTGCCCCCACTGCTGGGAATACCCTTCCCCGGTCATGTCTCGGCTGCGTGTCACTTCTTGTTGAGGCCTCCCTGGAGCACCCGCTCTAAAGAACATACCCCAGTCCCCACCCTCCTCTCGCTGACCAGTCATTCTCTTTCTGGCCCATTAACCTGCTTTGTTTTCTTTGTAGCACTCATCACTAACAGAAATAATCACTTCTGTTTGCTTGCTTGTTTCCTTATTTTATCTTCCCACTTGAGAATTTAAAATCCATGAGGTAAATCAGGGACACTGGCAGCATGTAGAAGGAGTGCAACTCATATTTATGGAATGACAAATGATTCAACCAATACAAATCTTTGCCAAGCAGTGACCAATACCAAGTCATACTAAGAAAGGAACATTGGGCCTCCACCCACATCCCAGCACCTGAATCATGCAGGATAAAAGGCCTTCTCCAGCAAAGGCTCACTGATTACACCCAAATGTCCCCGAAGATGCCCAAAGGCCTCCTTGCAAATCTGAGAGATTTGCAACTTTGGATTTGAGGCAAATGAGTGTGAAATCAAACCAGGAGAAGGTTTAGGAGCACCTAGGGTGCTGGAAATCCGTGGGGCTGCTCCCAGGGTTTCTGGGGAGAAAAAGAGTGGGTGCCACCTCTAGTTATCAATGGGGGTGTTGTTCGTGGTCCAGTTTTATATGCTGGGGTGTTTTGTAAGAATTCACACTTTTTAAAAAAATAATTCCTTTGATTTAAAAAACATAGTTTGGAAGCCTTTTTTTAAGAGAATTTCTCCTCATTGTATACAGAGTAAAAGGGCTAGAGGAAAAAAACTATTTTTACTGAAGTCTTTCTCAATATTCAGAATTAAAATCTTAAATGTCTTTCCCAGGTAGAACTTTGAAAGCTTCAAGGCCAAGCCCCCTGCCTGCAGGCCCGGGGATTTGAACACGTTCACCCCTCCCTCCACCTTTCTGTCCTCTCCAGGTAGTAAGTAGCACTCATTGCCCACTCCAGGGCAAAACACGCTGGAAGTGTAGGGCACTCAAATGCACTGTGGATGAAGGTAATTTTTTTCCTGCAGGAAGAGAAACTAGGAAAATAACTACCCCAGAAATAACTCAATCAATGGGCATGCTACGCCAGGCGCCACCAGGTGAGCACACCTCCTAGGCGGAAAGTAATGGCATGTTTGCAGGCAGCTAACGAGGCACACCTGCCTGTGTCCCAGAGGCTTTGGTACAAAGACTGCTCACAGCCATCCGAATGATTTGGAATGTTTAGGTGAAAATAAACTTCTTCCTCTCATTTGCACTTTATGCCTTTAAGCTCTGAAGGTATAACTTCCCCTGCTGCTTGGTGGAGAGTGGCAGGGATTTACGGCAATGCTCCCCAAAAGCAAAGGCCCAGAAGCACAGAGCAGCCGCGCCCACACCTCTGCATTGGGACTGCCACCTCACTGCTGCTAGGCAAGAGATAATTGGTGGTGGCTCTGAAACGGAGATTCAGCCGGATGCCGAGCAGGCATCTAAACACAGGGCATCGGTGCCAGCATTTGAGCTCTGACAGTGGGGCAGGTGCCAAAGTCACCACACAGCATCGTGTGACCTGGTTCCCACCTGCTCAGCTTCCATGTCATTCTTCACTTGTACCAGCCTCTTGATGGGGCAGCAATGGGTAGGTGGTGGTAGGTGACATTAGAATCCCATAAGGCATGCAGGTGGTGACTGCACACCGCCCACGAGTTGGATGGTGACAGTCACAACTGTGTATAGGGAAGATCAGCACAGCCTGTGGGGCACTGCTAGCTCTGGCACAGGGCTCTCTGCATTGTGCCAGAGCCTATCGGCACCATGGAACACATTCCGTGCCAACTGGAAGCATAGTCACTTATAACTTTACTTGGGACGAGAACAACATCTGAGATTTAAAGAGCCACACCCTTCTGGACAACCAAACAATTGATTAATTGAATCCAGCATCTGTGTGTCTATACCTTTTGTTGGGGGTCACCCACCACCCCACCCTCAATCACTAAATTGTTATCATGGAAGCCCAGCGACAGCCCTAGCCCTGAGGCAGAGTCTGTGCCACGGGAGATGGATAGGGACCTCTCCCCCAGATGGAAAGTTTAAGTGGAGTGCCTCCCACTCTCAGAAGGAGAGGCAGGCATCCCATTCACAGGGGTGCCATCTGGCCCAGGCTCCAGTTCACAAAAGGACTCAAATTTAGAACTTTGAAATTATCTGCAAAAAGATACTTGACATGACTGAAAGAAATTTCAAGATAAAAACCTTAAGTTAGCATCCTCTTGCCAGATGACAGTGCTGGGTGCATTAAAATAATAAGAACAATGGTAGTAACTGACACATATAAAGTGCATACTGTTCTGAGAGCCTAGATACTCTTCTAAGACTGGCATTTAATTCCCACAAAACCCTCTGAGGAGGTACTATGCCCATTTTACAGGTTAGAAAGTGAGGTACAGAAAGATTAAGTAATGTGCCCAAGATCACACAGCTCATAAAATGACACAGCTAATTAAGTGCTCAGCCAGGCTTTGAACTCAGGCTGTCTGGGCTCCAAAGTCCCTGAGCTTAACTACTCTACTGTGAAGTAATGGCTTTTAAAAATAAATTCTTTGTAACAGCACCATCACACTGCCATTTCACACTTTAAAAGCAATAGCCTCTTAACATGGAAACACTTGGCTTTTCACTGTTTAGGGTAGGAGGAGGACTCCTGCCCTAGAGAAAAATGATGCAAGTTCTGTACGAGAATGTAGGAGGCTCCATGGGTGGGCCTTTCTCTATGCTGCAGAGTCATCTTTTATTTGGTCCTGTCACTTCCTGAACTCAAAGCTCTCAAATTAAGGAGCAGAGATCTTCTCTGTCCCTAATAACTGGCAATGCCAAGGCCCCCAAGGGCCCTGGTTCTGTCCAGCCCCTCCAACAAAGTAGCAGCATCAGAGGGCAGTGCCAGGCACCCGGCCAAGGTGCCAGAAGGCATTGCCCAGTGTGAGCTCTAATGACCTACAAAAGGAAAATGCAGCTCTGCAAAGCTGGGAATTCTATCAGAAACAGAGCCCGGTGTATGCTAGAGGGGAACCCCACGCACAATTAATATTTGATCAATGGGCAGTAGGTTTACTCACCCAAAGCCCATCTACTAACCTCCCTGGGAAGGCGCTGTGCTAGGCACTGCGAGCTTGGAGATGAATGAGATGGGAGAGCCCAGGACAGGAGCGTGAACACGTAAACCAATCGCTCTGTGACAGTGTTGTTGGTAAAGCAGAGCATGAGGTGTGAGTGCCCTGAGCGCCCCGGGGGGCATTTTCCATTGTGCAGAGACTTTGTGGAAGACCCCATCACAGGAGCTGATGTTCACCAGGGGCCTCTAAGGATGAGTGGATGTTGACTTAGCTGAACAGAGAGCTGAATGAAGGACAAGGGGAGGCAGCGGGGACACAGGAGTAAAGGCAAGGCCCCCAAGTGCCATCCAGCCTATTATCATCTTTCTGCCTTTGAGCAAACTTCTGGTTAATTAGTGGATTTAATGAGTATTTACTGAGCACCTACTATGTGACTCATAATGCTTGAAAATTTGTGGGGACTACCTGAAATTCTTAATAAATGTTCAAAAAAAAAAAAAAAACCAGGTGTTCCCCAACTGACTCTCTAATACATGTTGATCTTCAGAAACTAAAGTCAGCAGGGGCCACAGGACAAATGCAGAATTGCACACACACCACCACCTCCTTCAGAATGGGATCTGTGGGAGATTTTTAAAGTATTTCCATCTTCGAGCTTGATTCCTTGCTTATTCTGACTCCTTAAATTATATCTGTTGGGTTGGCATCATTTTCAGGGACAGTTAGAACAGACCACACTCCCAGCAGGGCCTGGGGACATGCCTGTTCCCCATCAGGGTGGCTGTGACTAGAGACAGATGCCCACGTGCACAAGCACAGTGAGGCTGTCGTGACATCTTTAAGGATATTGGATGCCAATCTGACTCTTTGTCCTCTCCCCCTTTATTGCCCTTGAACACTATAGAAAAAAATCTGCTTCCAAAAGGAAGCCAGACTCACCCCACCTATGACTAAAGCTCCCAGGCCTGCTGTAGGCTGGAGCTGCCAGAAAGAACTTTAAGTAAAATTGAGAGTTTTGATTAATACCTACGACTGGGTACTTTTATTACTGAAATAACATCATGTCTGAGACAACAAGTAACTGGAAAACCTTTAATTAACTGCAAGTGACTAGAAAAGGCAGGGGACCTGCCCTGAACATACCCAGGGGGCAGAAAGGAACTGGCTCCACAGACCGGGTACAGGCGGATGGTGGGAAACGAATTAAGCTGATTTCTCCTTGTACTCTCCAGAGTTCCCACAATGTACTATTTGCCTAGGTTCCCCAGGAAGCCTCAATAGTCTGCTAGACCAGCAGGTTGAAAGACGTCATCAGCACAGAGGCTGGCTGGGCTCGAATCCCATTTCTATACTCACAGGTTGGTATAAAATTAGACAGGATGTTTATTCTCTGTGTGCCTCAATTCACTTATTGGTGAAATGTGGATACACATAGGACTGACCTCATGGAGCTGTTATGCAGACTCAACATCTGCGGAGAGCTTAGGACACGCTGGGGCACACAGTAAGTGTTCAACACAGTAAATGTTCAATATTATCATCCTAATCATCGGAGACCTTGAAATTAAAGTTTTGCTCATTAACCTCTAAAGAAAAAGAGAAGAAGGCTAGTAAACATTTGGACTCTTACTCCAGCCAGAACAAGGCTGATGCCACTAGGTGTGAGTCACTTACAGAGCAGCAAAGCCCTCTTTTCCAGATTTCTGCCTCCAGGGCCCGGTTCGATGCCTACTCACAGCTATTGCCAAAAAGGGCTTGTTGAGCAAATGAACAAAGGACTGAATGAGTGAATGCCTACTCTTTCTATGCTCTGGCCACCTTGATATGGTTGATGTGAGGTTATGTGAGTGGTAGAAACCTCTCATCTTTCCTTACCCTCAAGGGAGAGCCCCCTGAATCTACTGGGGCTCTACAGAAATTCTCAGCATGAGTCCCTCACTCCGACCTCTGACAGCTAGTTGAAAAGGACTTGTCCTAGGCAGTAAATCTCAAATGTTAGCATCCATCAGAATCACCTGGGGTGCTTTTTAAAATACAGATTGCTGGGCTCACCCCAGAGTTTCTGCTGTACTGTGTCTGGGCTAAGAATTTGCACTTCTAATAATTTCCAGGGGATGCTGACGCTGCCGGTCCTGGGACCACACCTTAAGAAACGTTCTTCTAAACCATAGATCTGATTGCATCACCTATAACAGAGAGTGTTCTTTAAAAGTCCACAATCTACAACCACTAAGTCCACTCCTTAGTCTTGGACCCCTCCAGCTTAGCCCCCATCCAACTTTCTGGCCTTATTTCCTGCCACTCCCCTTCATTCTCCAGCCACACTGAGCTATGCTTTATCTTGTGAATACTCCAGTGGCCTGACCTCTGCACTGTTCCTCTCTCTGGAATGCCTTTCTGTCCTTTGCTGATAAAGTTCTACTGATTCTTGAAGGCCTAATGCAAATATCAGCCCCTGTGTCACTTACTGTGAGTCCCTCCAGGCATGCTGTGTGGCCATAGCACCTTGTACATGACCCCCAGTGTCACCCTTGTGCCTTGTCTTTTATGTATCTCTTAGGTTACAGGACTGACATTGCCCCTCCAACTGTGACCATGCATTATTTCCATTTGATGCCCAAAGCCAGCACATTGCTTGCCAAAGGAGTAGTTTAGTACACATGTGACAAGTGAGTGAAGTCCAGACTGCAGTTGTCCCAGTTGATACCTGTAGCCTGATCCACAGATGTTTGCTGTATTAATCAGCTATTGCTTTGGTAATGCTGCGAACACACACACGCACACACACAATCTCCAAAAACAGCAATTCCTGTTTCTGGCTCAGCTAGGGCAGCTCTACTTCAGGCAGCAGTCTGGCTGGGATGGGATGTAGGCTGCAGGTTGGGTTCGGGTTTTCTCCACGTCATTTCTTCATTCTGGAACTAGGAGCTATGTGAGACATGTACTTCTCATGGTGGATCACGAGACACAAGAGATCAAGCCAAATCACACAGCCACATTTAGAGACTCTGCTCATCTCATATCTGCTGATGTTACATTGGCCAAAGTAAGTTACATGGCCAGGATCAACATCATCGAGTGGGGGACATGCTCTGTCTTCCACAGTGTCAACAAAGTCCGCAGCAAAGTAGATGGAGGTATAACTCTGTAACAGGGAGCCAGTTGGAAATTTAAAAGGAAGAATTAAAAATAATAATCCAACCTACTAAATGTACTTTTTCCCATCTTGGGGGCCTCAATCATCTTTATTCATTCTGTTCCGATGACATCATAGAATCCCAGACACCCAGTGAATCTATTTTGCTAACCCTGGACCCTGGGTGGGCTCTCTCTGGACCTCAGCTTCTACACCCACAAAATGGACCAAGCCAAACAAGGGCCTATAAAATCAGTGATATTTGGCCTTTTGATAAGAAATAGAAAGGATATATCCCAAATATTTCCATTATCTTTCTTTAAAAAAGTATTTTCACTGGTTATACTAAGTTTTTTTTTATTTGATTTGTGTTTATATTACTTCATGTTTAAGATGTGGCTAATTATTTCAAAATCTCTCTTGAACTTCAGCCATGCTTGCCATTGCTCAAGTACTTAAAAAGTCATCTAAAATAGCAAATTATCCAAAATAAAATGCTGCATTGTGGTTCAAGGGTGATTCTGGGTGGTCTAATGGTTTATAGACTGTGGTGTGGTCAGGCCCAGCTGGAAGTGTCCACCAGGAGGGCAGAGAGAACTGAGAAATCAAAGGCTTCAGGCAAACGCATGCCATTCTCCCCAGAGCCAGGCGGGAAACACTCTCCTGTTGCAGCATTAAATATAGTCCTTGTGTCCTCTGAAACTGAGAGTATGTTTTTGTGCAGAGTGCTGGAGATTTCATCTGGGACGAAGGACACCGTGACCGCTCTCTGCTGGTAGGGCAGGACCGACCTACCAACTTCCCAGGTGGTAACTGGGTCCAGTGAACTTACTCTCGCGTGACAGCTTTGTTCTTAAACTTTTGTCTACCACAGGCCTGGGCTGGGAACCCCAAAGGGGCTGGACTCAACCATTGCATTCTTTTTTCATAAATTACTTTACTGTTGTTCAATTACAGTCGTCTGCATTTTCTCTCCACCACTTCTCCCCACCCCATTCAAACCCACCTCCCTCCCTTGCCTCTACCCTCCCCCTTGGTTTTGTCCACGTGTCCTTTATAGTAGTTCCTGAAAACCCTTCTCCCCACAGTCCCCGAATTTTTTATTTTATTTTTTTAAGGATTTTATTTATTTATTTTTAGAGAGAGGGGAAGGGAAGGAGAAGGAGAAGGAGAAGGAGAGAAACATCATTGTGTGGCCTCTCGCACACCCGCTACTGGGGACCTGGACTGCAACACAGGCATGTGCCTTGACTGGGAATCAAACTGGTAACCCTTTGGTTCACAAGCCAGCACTCAATCCACTGAGCTACACCAGCCAGGGCTGCTTTCCTTTTTTAATTATTGGGAGTTTTTTTAGATTTTTTCTTTATTTTTTTTAGAGAGAGGGGAAATGAAGGAGAGAAACATCTATGTGTGAAAGATACCTTGATCGCAGGCATGTGCCCTGACCAGGGATTGAACCAGCGATCTTTGGGTTTGCAGGCTGGCACTCAGTGCACTGAGCCACACCAGCCAGGGCCCCACATTTTTTAAATTATCATTTGCAAAGTCATTATATTCGTAATGTTAGAGAAAAACCCCTATTGTTAGAGAAACACCTTTTTAGTCTGTTGTGTTGAAAACACAATTTCTATTCTTCTTTTATAAAATGTAATAGACCATGAAATTTCTCTTTATCAGTTCAGTCCTTCTATTCATGATGGCAGTTTCCTTGAGCTGGGCCTCACTCACTATTTTACCTAATATTTAATCCAAAGGCTGACAAGGGTCCCTCCCTAAACCAGCAGAAGTGGACCAGCTGAAGGGGGTCCTCAAAACACATCCCATGGACATGGGAGAGAAAGCAGCAAGCCCTTACCCCACGCCCTACACATGTTCTATTGCTGAAATTACCTTACACTGTAGGTCTTTTCCAGAACTGTGCAATGACCTCTAAGGGACAGTTTGCCTTGTCCCTTCTCTGTGAGCTTTTCAGCGACACGTAGCATGTAGCACATCTTCAGTCAGTGAACCTCTCCTCTCCAGCAGCTTTGGAAACCATCTAAGAAAACATCCAGTGCCCATGCAGAGAAGGCCAAAGCAGAGAAGGCAGGTTTTATGCCAAAAGAGACAACACGTGGCATAGGTAAAAGGTTCCAGAAGTTAGGAGAAGAGGTTCCAGCCCTACCTTTGACTGTAGGGAGACGCTGGGCAGGCCCCTGATCTTGCTGCACCTCAGTCCCCTTCCTGATGTCCCCCTTGAAGAAAATTTTCTCCATTCTTCTCCATTTTAGCCCATTGTTTAAGTTTTTCATAACTTAACTTATTTTATATTGCTTTATCTTTTTTTACTTGCTTTACGTCTGTGCTCTCCACTAGAATATAAGCAACTTGGCCACATGAACCTCCATTGTATACCCAGCACATGGCAGTGTCAATACTCAGTAAATATTCATTTAATGAGTAAATGATATCAAATGACCTAGTTTTAGTGTTCTATAACTTTTCATCTAATCAAAGAGAAAGCAAAAATTAAAAAATAACAATTATATGAAAGAAGGATTAGCTTTCTTCTGTAGTTCCCAAGGGGAAGAAATGGGGAAATGAGTGATTAAGTGAAAATCTATTTATAGTCATTCCTTCTTATAACATTTTGTTTAGCATCTTAGAGGATAATTTATTGTTTTATATACTTGTGTTTCTAAAATTCCCTGGGCAATAGTTGTAAGCACAGAAATTGGAAAGTCTTTATCTTTCTGGCACTTTCTTGTCTTTCTAGCATCACTCACCTAATCTGATAATTCACTTTAATTAACATTTAGGTACATGATCTAGCTTACTAACCAAGTATAGGCTAGTTTCTCCACTTTCATCATGCATTTGTTCATCAGAGTTTTTGCATAATTTCTTGCCAATTTAGCTATCAACTCCAGAGACCTTAATAGCCAATTGAACCTGAAAGTGTAAAAAATAGTTAAAAACAGCCCTACAGACTAGTTTACTTTTTCCTGTGTTAGCAAAACCATCTGGGTAAAGTCACTATAACTGACTGCCACTCACCACTGTTTTCTAATATGATATTTAATCAAAATGGTGCTGATAGCCAACGGTCCTGGTCTCCATCCTTTATCCATGCCACCCCATAGGCATTCAACTTGCATCAGTTTGGGCCATCCCAAGCTGATGGACAAATCTCAGATTATTGCAGCCTATCTCCCCCCACCACACACACACACACACACACACACACACACACACACACTCATATTTTCTTTTATTTGGTAACTTTGGCCAGAGTTTTTATCTGCTCTTTTCTCATTTGTTTTGCAAATAGTTAAGATGATGTCTCTAATCTAGGTGATGCTCTTGACACAGAAATGGAGAGCCTGGTGTCCTTGACATGTCTCCTCCAGAAAGATATAGATTTGTTCCTCTGTGCTGACCTCTGGGGACCTTCTGGCCAGAGTGAATACATCCGTGAAATATCAGATGTTTATGACAAAGGTTAAATCCTGGTGGTTTTGTTTAGAGCTCTGCCTATGTGGTCAACCTGCCATCTTTCCCAGCTTATTTCCCATCTTCCTTCTCTCTTCCTTTAGTCATGCAAGCTTTGTGCTTTTCTGAATCCTTGTCTCCTAAATAGTCATTCCTTAAGGTTCTACTCACCTGTGATCTCCTCCATGAAACTGTCCTAGATCTCCCCAACTGGAAGTAATTTGAACTCTTTTGGGACTTTTGGTTCTCTTTTCTCTTTCTGCTTCATCTTGTGGTTATTTACAAAATATATCCTATATTGACAGTAAATTACTTGTATGCAGGAATCATTTCTTCATCATCTTCATATCTCACACAATAATCAGTATTGTTGCTGAGTTGAATGAACAAATGTCTCATTTGTGACATGAAACTCCTGTGATATATTTGAAGTCCAATACCTTATTAATTATAGATAATGTTCTATCCTCCCTTTTGGATTCTAATGCCCGTAGGGAGTTCTGAAGCTGGTTAACGAACTAGTGTATGACATAGGGAAAGTTGTGGGGCTCAGTGCACATTCAGGTGCATAGGGCTTAATGTAGACATCACAGGTTTATGGCAGCAATATTAATTCACACTAAGCTATGTGATAAACTAAGGCTACAAATAGAGAGCATCAGCACCTCAAACTGGGAGAGGCTGACATGCAGGTGTTTGTTGATAGAGAAGTCCACTCCAAAAGGGCATAACTCCCCTTTCTGCCTTTTTTGGGTAACTGTTCAGGTACTACCCATAAATTCAGGACACAGTGAATGAGCATCCATGAAGAAGCAGACAGATGGGGTGGGTCCAGGGGCCTATTTAAACCTAGGAGAGCATTACCCAAGATAATCCATGAAGCACAGGCAGACCTGAGAGCTGAAAGCACAGTGAAGGGACCATTCTGCATTGGGATTAGAAAGGGTGAGAACATTCAGAGAACTAAGGGTCTGAAGAGAAGATATAATGGTGAAATGGTGACAAGGTCAGAGACCCTGGGAATCTAAGCAAACAGAGCAAGAAAGGGTGGTTAGGTAATTTTGGAAAAGTACTCAAGGAAATGAGATACAACATAAGAACCCAAGACCTCTATCATACAAGAAGTTGATTACTGTCAATAAAACTTAGTTTCCACAACCCATTTAGACTTTTGGGAAGTCAAATTATTGTATCATTTACTCACTGACTAAGTCTATTCTAAGTAAAAAACATTATTGAGAGATACATGAAATATCTGGCTGGATACATGCTATACCTAGTTATTATAAAAATGCCAATTCTTCCCCCATTTGCAATCAAAACCCACTGGAAATATTATTTTTATTTTGGCCAAATAAAAGTTTATGTAAAAGAATAAATAGGCAATTTTGTCTCCAAAATTTTTAAGATAAAAGTATTTAGAAAAGGTCTTGCTCTACTAGCCATAAAAATAGATTATAAAGCCGATGTAAATCAATGTGGTCTTAACACAGGAATAATCACAGGTGAGTTAAACAGAGTGAATAAACCCAAGATATATGCTGATATCTAAAAAATTTCAATATATAATAAAGCATCATAAAAAAGTGGAAAATCACTGACTTTATTAAGTATGTGGCAGTCAAAAATTAACTATTTGGGACAAATGTCAGTTTAGAGCCTCACCCCATATGTGGATAAATTCTATATGAGTTACAAAAATAAACATAGAAATCCATGTAAGAAAATATAGGCAAATATTTCTCATATTGAAGGATGGAGAATGACTTTCTAAACATAAAAACAATGGGAAAAATAAAGGAAAATATGAATAGATATTTTACAGTGAACTTTTTAATTTCTATATTTCAAAATAATATAATTAACAAAATTAAATGACAAACTGGTAAAATGTGTGCAACAACAATATTCTTCATACATAAAGAACTACCAATCGGTAAGAAAAATACTAGCAATGTAAACATTGAAGGATATAAACAATCATTGCACAAAAAGTAGATATTTCACTGAATAATAAACATGAGAAATATTTAACCTTGCTAATAATGAAATATGAGTCAAAATAACAATGAAATACTTTATAACTGTCATATTTTTTAAAGAGCACTCTATGCTGGCAAAGTATTTCTGCTCAAAGAGAAATGCTCTCATATACTACTTGTGGGAGACCGCTCTGCGTGGTGTGGGCCCAGCTCCCCCTCGGAGATGCACAGGACCCACACCCACAGATAGGTTCTCCCATGGGGAATCAGGCTTACAGTGTACCTAGGCCGCTATGTATCTTGCTTTTTGCTAAAACTCCCTCACCCTGAATTGAGGACATTTACTGCAAAGCAGCTTCCTAAAATCCACGCTAAACCTTCCAAGGATGAGTGTAACTGGTTCAACTACTTTTGCCTTTTCATTTGCAAATATCGCTCTTCTGTGATGTGATTAGCAGCATTGGCTCCTTTGTTTTCTGTAAAAGGTAACCAACTAAAGCGAACCTGTGCATAAAAAATGAGGACCATCATGTAACGGGTGGAGAAACCCAATAAAGGCCTATCATGGCAGAGGCTGCAGCTTTTGCTCCCCATGAGAGAAGAGCCATGCTGTCCCTTTTCCTCCACCGGACTCGGTAGTCTGTGTCAACGTCTTCACCCACAATGACGCGGACACTGCGGGCTGGTGTCTGCATCACTACTGCCATGGATATAAAACCTTTCTTTTCAGAAGTCCAGCAATAAATAGCAAGAGCCTTAAAAATGCTCACTTCCTGGCTGAGAACAGATGACTGTAACATCCAGGTACCCCAGGTGCAGCATCTGGAGCCAGTGCAGCAGAAGAGTGGGGAAGCGTGAGATGCCCTGGAAACAACAGCCCACAGCCCCAAAACCCCTTGCCTAGTCTCAGTGGCTGGGAATGGCTCCAGCCCTTCAGAACCATCAGACCCTCTGGAGCATCTGAAGGGAAAATGCATATGTACACGGGGCACTCTGCCTAGGCCTGCTCGAATGCACGCTTTCCTGGTTACTATGAAGATGATTATGTTCAAGGTGGCAATGCATTCCAGTAGAGAGGAAGAGGTGTGAACGCTGGGGAAGTGGGGTCCGATGGGGGCTTGACTAGGATACGCAGCACAGTGGTGAAGAGCATGGGCGGCCTTGTTCAAATTCCAGCTCAGCGAGGAAATGCCTGATGAATGTTTACCTTATTGTCACCAGTTACCTTGCTGGTTCTGGAGGTTGGGAAGACCATGCCTCATCAGGCAAGGAGATGTGTGGGTGCCATACAGAGGCCAAGAGCACTGCTGGGCTCCCACCCGCTTGACTGTATTTTTGAGGTGAGTTCCTTCTCCCACTCAAATCCTTCATGGATGTAGTTTCTTGAAACCCATGGTGTGAAGTTTTCCTAGGGTTTCAGGAATCCAGATGAGCAATATGGGCCCCTGTTCTTGGCTGAGGGCTTGTTATAGAGTAAATATATGTGTCCCCCCAAAATTCCTATGTTACAATCCTGGCCCTCAAAGTGATGGTATTAGAAGGCAGCACCTTTGGGAGGTAATTAGGTCATGAGGGTGGAGTCCTCGTGAATGGGATGAGTACTCTTGTAAAAAGAGACAGGAGATTGTGCTCCTCCTTCTGTTCTCCTCTGGGTGAGGACACAACAAGAAGATGGCCACCTGCAAACCAGGAAGTGAACCTTCAACAGACACCGGATCGGTCACACCTTGGTCTTGGACCTCCCAGCCTCCTGACTATGTGAAATACATGTTTGTTGTTTAAACCGCCCATCTGTGGTATTTGACATAGCAGCCCGAACTGACTAAGGGCTACTTAACTTTCCAGAGGAGGCAGTGTTGGTGTGAGAACCGATGAGAAAATGCAGACATTCGCCAACCTCCTCTCCCATCAGAAACCCTGAGTTCCATGCCAGCTCATCCCTGAGAGGCTCTGCCAAGCCTTCATGGAACCAAGCAAGGGGCAGCCCTGCTCCAGGCCAAGGCATAGGCCACGGGCCAGTCTCAGCTACCCTGAGGCAGTTGGATCACAAAGAAGCCCTACCCAAGTCTGTGCCCCCTCCTACACTCTGCCAGGGCAGACTTTTGCGGGGGTATGTTGGCCAGGAGCCTTGCATAGCTTTCACATGTGGGGTTCCATGTAGAGATCGACAATCACCAGCCTCTTGGCCCTGTTGTTGAGGACACAAAAAAGCTCTGCTCTCAACCTCCCCAGGACAATGGTGGCCCAAAGGCCCATGACAATTTCTAGCTCTTGTGAGGATCCAGACAAACTGGGCTGGTAACTAAAACCGAGAGGAACTCTGTGTTTTGGCTATAGCAGTGCTATACGAAGGGCTGGGGTCAGTTCTCCTTTAAGCTTCCCACTGTCTCATCAAGTAAGCAGGATCTGTCCTTAAGGCAACTCCTTCAGGCACACCGAAGAGAATGATTTGCATTCTGCTCATTCTCCTCTCCTCTCCTCGACACCCTGGTACCCCAGCACAGGGATCATCAGGACAGTGTCCAGCCACAAGACTGTTCTTCAAGGACAAAGGGAAGACAGCACCCTAAAACCTGAGCTTGCGGCCAGAATGACTAGGGCTGACCAAGGGAGAAATTTGCAAATGGCCAGGCCTGAGAAATCAGGTGACTAAGAAAGGAATCCAAGGACAAGCCCTCAACTTAGTTACTTGTGCTTATAAGCAGAAACCAGAGGCTCCACAACCACAAACAGCGTGAAAGAAAGAAGAAAACTGTAAGACAATGAGAGTCAGACATGGAGCAGACAGATGCCCAAGTGGACAGTGTGGGTGGTTCATGGCAAAGCTTACAGAGGCCCAACCTCTCTCTGTATGAAATTCTGGAACTCTATCATTGGCTCAGGCCATGGTCCTAAGGGGAAGATTCTCTGGACAAGGACCCCATCAGCTACTCTTGGAAAAACAGCATTCAATTTACGGTACTGATTAGGCACCAATGTGTGCTGGGAGCTATGCCAGGCACGGGGGTGTAATGAATAAGACTGACCTATTCTTGTCTTCACAGAACTCCCATGTAGCAGGAATTATAGACATTATGCTAGTTGTTACAGGTGCACTGAGCGTTGCAAAAAAGTTCAGTTAGAAAAAAAAAAGAACAGTTTTCATTGCTTCTCTACTCGATTCTTTAATGAAGATCATTTGAAAATAGGTGTGAGACGTAAGCTAGCCAGCCCTGGTCTCACGATACTGACTTCATGGAGGCAATTTCTTCCAAACATCCCCAAAGCTGCTCAAAAATTCACTTAAATTTTATCATTTATAAATATCTAAATCCTTCTTGAAGTTTATTGCTTACTACTTGATCCCATTCTACCATTGTTGGGTTAAGTAATTCTGACGCATTTATTCATAATCTCTCAGTCTTGATCTTTTTGTATCTTCTCATGGAAGTTCTGCCCTTTCCTCCACCACTTACCCCTCCCTGCCCCTGGACTGTTTCCAGCCCCACTAGGTCATTCTTGAAAGGCATGGTTAGAAAGGTAGAAAACCCAGTTTCATTGCCAGTGCCCTGTGTCAGAATCTGCCCATATACCTCATGGACAAGGAGCAGCCCCTTCCCTACTTGCCTGTGGAGGCCCAGGAAGGTCACAACTGGTGCCTGTCCTTGTAGGATGGAACTGCCCGTTAGTATCACCTCTATTGTGCTCAGGTTTCTTAGTTTGCAAAGCTCTTTCATTTTCTCATTTGGTAACAACAATCTTGAGAGGTAGACACTAGCATCACATGTTATATGAAAAATAAAAGCTTCAAAACACTTTAATTGCCTAACATCATAAAACTACCAGCAACAGGTACAGAAATTGAACTTGGATCTCCTCAGTTGTGCCTGCCCCATCCACCCAAACTCTTCAGTCCTGAGGCTCCATGCCCCAGCACCTAATATCTGTCTCAGGTCTCCTTCTGTGGGGCAATCATTGGCTTTGGAACACAGGAAGACCTGGGTAAGAACTGCTTCCTCACCTCTGCCTGTATGACTCACACCAAGAGCTAACCCTCCCAGTGCCTTTTCTGCCCCTGGTCCCCACTTCCTAAGGAGGGCAGAGGGATCACACCATTTCTAACCAGCTCTGGATGCTCTGAATAATGGCATCTCAGTGCAAGTCCCAAGTTCTAGCAGAGTCGTGCCCACAACTCTCAGTACATGTTGGACAGCTCACCAGAACTGTGCTGTCTGCTGGATTTCCAGCTCACTGTCTCATTTGCCCTCTGGCTCATATGCTCTTTAAGACTTGATTTTAGGCCAATTTCCAACAAATAATTTCACCTCTTCCACTTTAGAGACCCTAATATGACCTATTTCTTACTGCTCTCAGCGTTGTTTCCAAAAAGTATTTAGTGTGTGCACAAAATACGGAGCTCCCTTTAGCCAAACGTGTTCAAGGCTTTGACAGAGCTCAGGGGATCCACAGGTGCTTAACCCAAAAGGGAGTGCGAGTGGAGGGCAAGAGAAATAGGTCAGGGAAGGCTTCCAAGGGAAAAAGGTGCCTGGGCCAATCTTGAAGAATAAGTAGCCAAGAAGACAGAGAGAGGAGGGCGTCCTAGGCAGAGAGTATGGCACATGAAAAGACACGGATTGTGAGGGTTTATGGCACTCAGGAGAACTGTGAGAAGTTCTCCTCCAACAGCCAGGGGCAGATTGGATGGGGCAGTGCTGGGAGACGACTCTGGAGAAGGGCATGTCCAGGTAAGGAAGGGCCATGTATGCCATGCTGAGGTGATTAAGCTTCCCACTGAAGGGGATGGGCAGCCACTGAAGGGTGATAATGTAATATTAGATTTGCAGAAACGCTCTGGCTGCATAAGGAGAATGGATCAGTGGCTCCTAGAGTATCTACACTGAAAGGGATCATACAAACGAATCATCTTGTCCAGATGCTGCTTTAGAGATGAAGTCAAGGGGGAGGCAGGCACCACTCCACTGCCATCAGTGCCTCCCTTGACCCATTTATCAGTCCTCTCTCCCACGAGTGTATTAGTTTACATGGGCTGCCATCACAAAATACCCAACAAAATGCTGGGTGGCTTACACAACAGAAATTTATCTTCTCACAGTTCTGGAGGCCAGAAGTCCAAGATCAATTTGTCAACAGGTTTGGTTTCTTCTGAGGCCTCTCTCCTTGGCTGGCAGATGGCCATCTCTCACTGCGTCCTCACAAGGTCATCCCTCTGTGTTGTTTGTGTCCTAATATTCCTCTTCTTAGAAAGACACTAGTCATGTTGAATTAGGGCCTATGCTAAAGACTCCACCTTAATAATTACTGCTTTAAAGACCTTATATCCAAATGCAGTCACATCCTGAGGCACTGGGTGTTAGGGCTTCACCATATAGTGTGAGGGATGAAGGGGACACAGTTCAGCCACAAGTGAGAAGAGAGTGTATTCATAGTGCACAGGGGAAGGAATGCTAAGACAGACATCTGGGTGTTAAACGATAAATTCACAGCAGAAACAGGGAGGAAGGGAAATCCAGGCAGAGGGAGTAAATGAGCATTGACCCTCCTGGAATGTCAATCATGACGAAGTCCCTTGGGTCACAGAACCCACTTCACAAGTGGAGTCTCGTGTCCACACTGATGCTCAGCCACGGCACTCCTGCCCAGGCACACAGCACACAAGTTGCCAGATGCCTGTTCAATGGCTCACCTCTAGCTTCGTCTTCATACATCCCCACCCAATAAGTGGAAACCAGAGGTGAGGGCCTCTTCCAGATCACTGAGGCATGTTAAGTTTTCTCATCATCTTAGCACCGATACTGATGCTGAATTAACACTCTGCCACTGTGCCCAGGGTGGAGTACCACACAGTCATTATATTGTGATAATCCCAATAACAATGGGGAGAGGCTCACAATGTAGTAGTAAGTGAAGAAGCATGATGCAAAGTTGCATTATAACTTTCATGCTGTTAAAAAAATAAGCTGAGCCTGGCTGACATAGCTCAGTGGATTGAGCGCAGGCTGAGAACCAAAGCATCGCAGGTTCGATTCCCAGTCAGGGCACATACCTGGGTTTCGGGCCACGTCCCCAGTGGGGACCACATGAGAGGCAACCACACATTGATGTTTCTCTCTCTCTCCTTTTCCCTCCCTTCCCCTCTCTAAAAATAAATAAATAAAATCTTTAAAAAAATAAGCTGAAAGACATTTCAAGAAGACACCAATAACAGTGGCCTCTCAGACCATTGGGACTGAAATATCTAGTTTTCCAAAATTTCCATGTAATTATGTGAGAAAATACATTTAATAAAATTTTAAACCTCTCTGCACAATAGAATCACATTTTTACCTGCCCTTTGTTTCCTAGTACAGTGTAATAAAACAGTCTGGGTGCTTAAGGCTTTAATGAAATTCACTACCAAGACAAAATATGTCCTATATTCCATAAGTATCAGTTTCAAAATAATCAGTTGTCTGGTTTTTAAAAGTAGAACTCAAGGCAAATGACGTAATATGCATTTATATTCACCTATTTACAAAATAAACTTACTGTAGAAAATTTGAAAACTAGAAACAAGCACATAGAAAAAAATATCACCTCATCTGACTCTCCTAACATTTCAGTGACTTACTTTTCTATGAATAATTATTGAATGGGATCAAATACTTTATAGCTTGCTTTTAACTTATCAATAAATCATAGACATTTCCCCACCTATCCATTATTCTAACACACCATTTTTATGACTGCCTGCTATACCATTTTATAGCTGTAGGTTACTTTACCTAACCAAGTTCCTTTTCATGGAAGTCTAGGCGGGTTTTTTCTTTCAGTCATAATTAGACTATAATGAACCATAATGATAAATCAAAGCATGTGTCCATGATTATTTTCATAGAATAAATGCCTAGCAGTGAAAGTGTTGAGTGAAACACATTTAAGACTGAGGATATACACTGCCTAATCACCTCCCAGAAATGTGGTACTGATTTACCCTCTCGGGGTGCCTATTTTTCTCTCCAGTATTGAATATCCTAAGTTTTAAAAATCTTTTCCAGTTTGAAAAAGGGCAAAATGGTATTTCAGTATTTTATGTGAAAGGCTTTTTGAATGTCTAAATATTTTGTTCACGGGTATGCATGTTCATTCACAGCTTTACCTCCTCAGGAAGCACATTTCTCCAGATTCCATACTTGTTTGTTTAGTGTCCGTTACATGCAAAGCTCTGTACTAAGTACCTTTTCACAAGGGGTTATATTTATTTTATGCTTTCTGACTGTATAGCTTATCTTTGATTCTACCATATTGCCAAGAATTAGAGCAGAAATACCTGACCAGCACACTAATCCCCATGGTCACCTCTGGAACTACCTCATAGGTGTATGTTGCTAACCCACCAGTTATGTGGTAACCATTAATAAATTTAAGGTTCATATTTTATCCAATGGTTCCAGAAACAGCTAGGTTGATGCCATATGCTCAAATGGTTTATTTATACCTTAGTTGTCATTTTGTTCTGGAACATTTTGTGCATTACCATCATTTGGTAATTGGTAAGTGTTCAACTTCTTGTCTGAGGCACCATTGTTGAAGTGTCTCAGAGGCATTAGACAATAATTATCTGTGAAAAAAATGCCACTGAAAGGAAGGAAAATCAAATTTAAGGTAAAAAATAGTAATAATAGTATGGTATCTTTCTAAAATTCAATGTTATTTTCATTCACTAGTCAGGATTCTATGGATTTAATTCAGTAATAGGAAAGTCTCTTCAGTGTTTAGAACATATGTTAATCAGGTTCTCTCAGAAAGGTGAAGCTCATACTAGATGGTTCAATGGAGATAAGTAACTACAGGGAACCAGTTATAAAGGCTTTGGGGAAATTGAGAGGCCAAACAAAGGGCAACGAGGTAATCCAGAGATTCACAATAGCAGGAAGTTGCTGCACCATCTTATCAAAGCCCAGAAGTCTGTGCAAGGGAACAGAAACTAGGCACTCAAGACAGCCCCGAAGCAGAGAAATAAGGGATGAAATACCCTGGCTTCTCCCTTTCTTTTTTTCTCCAGTCTCTCTCCTAGGCTCCTCACTGATGAAATGTAAACAGAAGCCAGTTGGCCAAGAAGCTTGGGAAATGCAGTCTACAGGGGCAGCCCTGCTGGGTTTTAGAGCAGAGTGGAGAAAGTAGATATGGGATCTCAGATCAAACAAGCAAATGAGTGGCACAGTGCACCAGTCAAGAGTTAACATTTTGCCACGAAGAGGGTACTCCTCTTTAATGGAAGAGCCCAGTGCCTCAGTCTCCTCAGATGTTCGCATTTCTTGCCCTTAAACTCCAGTCTCCACATGAATAGGTCCCCTACACCAATCCTACATCCACCTGTACTTCCCGCTATCAATCTCTGTTTGCACCTTGACCAATGGTACTCACATTTCATCATCTTTGTCCAAGGAGGCTGATCTAGACTTTGACCAGCTTTGAACTCTATGCACTGCTTCAAAGACTGGACTTTGGGTCTATGTCCAGACTTCTGACCTTTGCCCAACCCCACAGATCTGTCTGCACTTCCAAATACCAGTTTTCTTTCCCCAAATCAATGGAACCATAAATAGAAACTTCAGTAAATTAAAGTTATAAGGGTAACTAATACCATTATTAAAGAAATTATTTATAGCTATCAAATATTGAGAGGATCAGGAGAGATTATGGGATGGTATGAGCTAAATCCTCATCTGATGCTGGAAGTTAACAGATAACATTTAAAGCTGATGAATCAAGATGGAGTTATGCGAGCATATAAATTAGAGGCTTGGAAATAACCAACACAGGTGAAAACAGAAACAAAAAAATAAGATGGTTACCTTGGAGCAGGGGGGCTGCAGGGTAAAACAAGGGTCCATCGCTTTTCATTACAAATGCTCCTATATGCTGATTTTTTTTTTGACCACCATAGATCTGTACTCAGATTTTGCACTTGATGTTCCCTTTACCTGGAATATTCTTTCCCCATGGCTGACACTCTCCTTTCCTTCCGTACTTCCCTTAGTGCTTCTCCCCATTCTGTACTTTATTTCTCACCACACCACTTATCACTGTTAATATTCTATATGATTCTTTTCTTATTCTTTTCTGTCTGCCCCAGTTATAATGTAATTGCCAGAAGGGTAGGGGTTCATTAGTAAATGACAGCACCTGGAACAGTAACTGGCACTGTTGACTGACTATATGAACAAACTGTGTATGTGTGTGTGTGTGATAGGTGAAAATAAATTTTTAATGACCAATAATAGTTTTAGAAAAATTTTCTTTTTTGCTTGTTTTTGTTTTCTGATGTTTCACACTGAGATAGTTCCTGGACGATTAACTGTGCCTGAAGTTTTCCAAGTGGATTACTCTTTTTTATACACTTTGTCCTTCGAAGAGTCCTTTGAGTTCAGCTAATGAAGCATCAGGCTGGTCCAAGTGCAGAAACTGACATAACTGGAAAAAGGAAAGTGTTTCCCTGGAATACTTCCTTACCCAAAAGGATACAGGAGAAAAGAACTTTTAGAATGAGGACACTCTCCACTGAGAAAGGACATAACCAAAATAAGACAAGTTAAAAACTTGTCTTAACAAGTGGTAGATTATGTTTGATTTCTTAAAATAAAACTTCAATTATTTAAATCTAAAAAGCTAAAGAATTAAAGGTGAGACAGCCTTCTTTACGTACATGTCTTTTAGATAACAAAGTCTTAAAAACTGCACTTTTCAAGGACCTTAAATTCATTATAGTTAATGTGCGCTTATCCAATTTCTTCTGAAAAGACCAACAATTCCTAACAAAGGAATCCACAGATAGTAACAGCATCAAAAATACCCACTCTCTTCAGTCCCTAAAAGGACTTCACTTGCGTCTTTCCTGGTGAATCCTCACAACAATGGGACTGAATCACTGACACAGTCAATCAAGTAGTTAAGACCTAGAATTCAAATTTAGACACCCCAGTCTGGGTTCAAGACCAAGCCCACCACTTACTATGGTGTGACCTTCGAAGGACCTCTCTATTCTGAGAACTGGCCTTTTCAAGCCTCAATTTCCTCATCTCTGTGGCAGAAATAATGGAACCTATTTCAAAGGGTTATAAGAATTAGATGATATTATATAAGACATATAAAATGTTTGCCACAGTCAAATGTTTGCTACAGCCATAATAAATATTCAGTAAGAAATGGGTATTTTTTTCCATATGATTCCACTCGTATGTGGAATCTAATGAACAAACTGAACTAACAAGCAAAACAGAGACAGACTCATAAATGGAGAGCACGTGACAGCTAGTTGGGGGTTGTTAAAGGATAGAGGGATTGAGCAAAAAAAGGAAAAAGGACTCATGGACATGGAGAACAGTGTGGTGATTGCTGGGGGGAGGGGGTACAAGGGCACTAAATGGTAATGAAAAAATACAGTAAAGATTAAATTTGAAAAAAAAGAAATGGGTATTTTTATGATTGTTACTTTTATTGAGTAGCTATGACATTTGGTAAAATTAGGCAATGTTTCTCAAAAACAAAGAAATATTAGATTCTAAATTCAATGTCACAGTCATCACCTCACCAATGCATTCCGTGCAGATTGCCCGTCCTTAGAACCCTTTGAGTAAGCACATTTAAGCTTTAATTACATGTCTCTTCAAGAATAGAAAACACAGCCTCGCCTTTGACTCAGATCATTTTTCTCAGTTTTAGTAGACCTGTGCTTTGTTAGAAAAACAAGTGTTATGTTCTGTTGCCAGTTCTCAGGCTATGTGCCCCCAAATTTCATATTTTAGGGTGGTTAACAGATCTCCATCTATTTACTACATTTTTAGATAGTGGTTAGACTTTAACATGACCAACAAGTACGAGTATGTTTGGATTTCATCAGGCAGACCAAACATTACTTAAGAGCTTCACCAGACCAGAAATTTCTAAGAAGAAAAGCCTTTCTCTTGCCAGAGGTGAACAATTCAGGTTACCAACCAAGTCACTGAACATACAGAGGCCCAGATGCGCTAGCATTAGAGTTGCCAGATAAAGCAAGACTGCCCAGTTGAATCTGAACTTCAGATAAACAATAAATAATTTTTAGTATGAGTATATCCCAAATATTGCATCATTATCTCAAACTCAAATATTAACAGGCATCCTACATTTTTACTTGGTGAATCTGGTGACCTTACCCAGAGTATAGCAATAACTACTAAACCAACCCCGCCTCCGACTCTTCATCTCCCATAGTGCTATCTTCTCTTCTACATTTTGAGTTTCTTGAAGTGGGCCCTGCATTTAAATCTTTGAGGACTCAGGTAGGGTCGTGCTGTCAGATTGCAGCGCCAGAGCTGCTGGCAGCCGCCCTGAGCCCAGCAGCAGCTTGACCCCAACTTCTACTATGTAATTTGTCCTGACTCCCAACATCGCTGTGGACAGAACACAGAAAGGCAGGTGATCTGAACTGTACCACCAACTGTACTTCAAGTGTGATAATAAACAGCACTGATACTGGGCCACAATGGTGGAGACTCAATGGGGAATAGGAGGGTTTGGATAGAAATGCAGAAGGGACCACATCTGTTTAATTCCATCTCATTGTTGCCAACCGGAAGTACCCATTCCCTGCAAGGCCAGATAACCCAGCTTTTCAAGTGAAGCCAGAAATCCATGTATTTACGTGAAATCTCCCAGTTTTTAATAATAGACAACTAATTCAAAAATCGTTTATCAGTGCTCTATGGCCAAATATCTGCAGGCTGGATTCAGCCCCCAGCTCTCATTCACATCTCTGGACTTTGTCACTCAAATTTTCTGTCTCTGCAGAGTTGTTGATCAGTTTTAAACTTTTGATTAAAGTTATTGCTGTACTAAATGAGTGCCTTGGAGGCATCATACCTCTTTTATGGTTGTATACTTAAACTGGTTTTACAATAGTGCTAAAGAGATCAAGGATGAAGAAAGAGCCATCCCATTTTTAAAACGGCACATTGCATTCTCAGTATTGAGTGGTCCTCCCGCTTTCTCATGTCATTGGTTACATAAAGACAAGCAGGGAGGGGCAGGAATATGGCTGGTGCAACCTAAACCCTTCCAACTCCTACAAAGCCATTGCGAAGAATATGATCTTTGGATATCAAGAAATCATCTATGTTGTTACCTAGATCATAAAGTTTTTAAATACCTAAACTGCCCCAATGAACCATTTCAAAACCAAAAATTCTTTTTTTCACTGTCCTATCCTTTCATTGTAGTTTTTATTACTTCATTATCTATTTTCTAATTGTAAACACACTTTTCATAGTGTCTTTGATCTCAAATAATTACATTACCAATTCTATTAATTTGGTCTGTTGACTCTCCCTCAGAGTATTCCTTCCTAATGGGTTTGTGTTTTTTTAGTGTGAACACATTTTCAACAGGGATTTTTTTTTTCCCTGGGGAAGAGCGTTGCTTAAAGAAATCCCACGTGTCCTGTTACAGAAGTTTTACTAAAGAGAAATTTGGTATTTGCCTCTACGAATTTCACTGAGTTGTTACCTTTTTTATGTTCTCTCTTGGATTGAAGATTCTGGGACTACTTGGGTAAATAAAAACTTGAACTCCACCTACACAAGTCATGAACCGGGGTCTCTAATTTCTCAAGGGCAGAGAAATGTTTTGGATCACCTCCCTAGGTGAGTAAATAAGTTCTTTCTAGTCCCATTTCACTAAAGATGCAGCTCTGTAGTCATTCTGTCTCTATGGAGGAGTTTCAAGGCTATCTTATAAGAGTTGAAGGCCACACCTTCTGTCCTCAAATGAACATAAATATTAAATCCCCAGCTACTAGTCCCTACCATCTATGAGGTGGGACTGCAAAAAACCAGAATTTATTTATTTAAAAATTGTGTATTTATTCTTATACGTTTAAACTTCAGTCACCTTCAAAGTACTCTCCATTTGATGCAATACACCTATCAAGACATTTTTCTTCACTGCTCAAAACAGTTTTTGAACTTGTCGATTTTGATGGCCTTTAGTGCTTCTGCTGCTTTCAGTTTTACCTCTTCCACATCGGCAAAATGTTTCCCTTTGAGGACTTTTTTCATGAGGGAGACAAAAAAATGTCATTCAGGGCGAGATCAAGTGCATAGGGAGGGTGGGGCACAGAGGTCATGCCTTTTTTTAGTCAAAAACTGCTGAATACTCAGCACAATGTGGGCAGGTGCACTGGTAAGTCACCCATCATGAAATGGACAAACCATTGAGTCTTTGAAAAAATTCAGACAAGCCAAAGGCAGCCTCTCACAACACCACCAGCTGGTACACTGATACAGATGGGTTCCTAGAACACTCACCTAATGGAAGAAGCCTATATTTATAGAGGGCCCACCCTCTAGAAGATAATTCCAGTTTTTTGTGTGTGTTCCCCCTCATACTTCCAGCCCAATATCTCCCTGAGCCATTGTGACATCAAACCAGGAAGTTACACATCTGGTTTAACATTCCTCATTGTTGGTTCCCAGGAAATTATCTTTCTTTATTTTGAGCTCCGCTACTGCATTTAAATTTTTTGCTGTAATATTTTGTCCTGTATTTATGTTATTGGAGGAAAGAAGATAATACGGGGTATCTCAGTAAACCATGATACCAGAACCCAGGAAAATACTTTTATAAATGTTCATATTACATGGAAAGCATACATTATCTTGGCAAAATTCTTATCAGAAAATGGTATTTCCATTTTCCAAATCACTTTGGTTCATTTCCCCAACCAAAATTCTTTTGTTAAGTAGTGGATCCAAAATCAAGCACAAGTTGTATAAACAATTCTATAAACTGCCTTTCTGTATTTGGTTTTTATCTTGAAACATTAGACAATTACCATTTTCTATATCCCCAAAAACTCATTTAAAAAACTAATTTTTAGGACCTGTATATTATTTCACTACAGTATGATAATTTATTTAACAATTACTCTAAATTGAACATGACACACTTTCCAGTGTTTTATATAAATATTACTATGAAGATTATCATCATATTTAAATATTTGTTCACATTTTTTATTATTTCTTTAAGATACATTCATAGAAGTGTCTTCATGGGGGAGTTGTATTAACTCATTCCAGCCAGTGCCCTACATGGGGAATGATTATTTAAATTCTTTCTATGCCTGCCAAGAACCTTATTGGCTAATGTGCTAGCAGGAAGAGAATGATTAGCAAGACACAATTGCATAAGATTCCTGTTTGTTTTATTGAAGTTGTCCCTTGATTGAAAGTCATTAAAGGCCAACAATAATGGGAACCCTATACATTTCACAAGTGTAATTAAATTTCACAAGCTTTGCCTATCCCACCAGAAAGCCAGATGTGGGTTGGTTCTTTCAACCTTGCTTTTCAGAGAATGCCCTCCATTTCCTTCTCCACATTTCCATGTGCCATCAGTTTGCAAAGATCGAAAGCAAATGCCATTTCCTTCCAGATCCCACCTTACCAGGGAAAAAAATATGCCAAATCCCTGGTAGCATATTTTTTTCCATTTGTATTGAGAAATCATTGACATACAACACTATGTAAGTTTAAGGGTATAGCATGATGGTTTTATTTACCTTTATTGTAAAATGATTACCACAATATGTTTAGTTAACATCCATCATCTCATATAAATTCAATAAGAAGAAAAAGAAGAATTTCTCTTTGTGTTGAGAACTCTTAGGATCTACTCTCTTAGCTACCCTGTATATCTATCATACAGCAGTGTTAACTTTAGTCATCATGTTGTACATCCCCATTACATTCCCAGTAATTATTTATCTTACAACTGGAAGTTTGTGCCTTCTGACCACTTTCCTTCAGTTTCCCCTCCTCCCACCCTTCTATCCCTGGTAACTATAAATCTTATCTCTTTTTCTTGAAGTCTGATGTTCTTATGTTTTGTTTTGTTTTTAGATTTCACATACACGTGATATCTTGCAGTATTTTTCTTTTTCTGTCTGACTTTTTTCATTTAGCACAATCCCTTGAAGGTCCATCCATGTTGCCACAAATGGTAGGATTTCCTTTTTATGGCTGAATGATATTTCATTGTATATACTATATATACCACAACTTCTTTATCCATGCACCCTTCAATGGGCACTTAGGTTGTTTCTTGGCTATTGTAAATGATGCTGCTATGAACATGAGGGGGTAGGTATCTTTCTGAGTTAGTGTTTTTATTGAGGACAGACTCTTTGATTCAACTTCACATCCCCCAAATTACCTAGAACTCCAACTCTGTATAAAGCATAGAAAAGACTCAAAGAGTTCTTGTATATAATG
The DNA here is from genome assembly GCA_028533065.1 of Trachops cirrhosus. NCBI lineage: Eukaryota > Metazoa > Chordata > Mammalia > Chiroptera > Phyllostomidae > Trachops > Trachops cirrhosus. The sequence goes on from CM052542.1 coordinate 130,072,625, forward strand.
CATATAACTATAATGCATATATGGTAACAAGCCCAACTATATACAATTTCATTAACAAATAACCAACAATATAAATTTCTACTATGAAAAAGTGAAAAATTAGTTTTGACTCAACTATATTGAGAAAGTTTGTCTCTCAGAATATAAACACTGCCTTGATAAAAGCTACCTAATACTAGATTTGTAGACATTAAAACATGAATAAATCAGTATGAGTCAAGCAGAAATAAAGTAGAACTCAAAAATTCAGTGAGAAGTTTTTGTCAAGCCCAGATAGGAGGTACCACCCTTGTAGGACTAAGGATAAAACCAGACTTGACCTGACTGAAGCCTTTCCACAGAGCCCCCAAAGGGAAAGCAGGAAGGAGGACCAGGAGGCCCTCTGTCCAAAGGTCTGAATTGAGGGAGCAAGGAGATAAGAATCTTCAGAACTGGATGGATTAGTGATCATGGAGAGAGATTTAGCCAAAATGCCTGAGAGCTATTTCTTCCCAGGATTCTTCCTTTTCCCAAGAGAAGACCACAGAAAAGGGAGAAGCGACAGCTCTGTGCCTCACAGCCAGATTCCAGGCATCTGTGACATTCAAGGATGTGACCATGAACTTCACCCCAGAGCAGTTGGCTGGATCCTGCACAAAGGGGCGTGATGCTGGAGAACTCTAGTAACCTGGTATTGCTGTGGCTTCCAGTTTCTAAGCCAGGGAACTATGGTTTGGAGGATAGAAAGGAACCATTGATGCCTGAGAAAAAAGTACCTAAAAGCACCTATTCAGGAAGGATAATTTTTACATATGTGTGTCTCCCTGAGGAAATCACATGTACATCGTCTAACAGTAGGACTCTGGGTGCACACCTTTGGTCCATGTGTCTTACCTAAGAAACTCCTGAGGTTTTATCTGTCAGCACGTAGAGATCCCTGCACCCACTTCAGCAGCTGCTCAGCTTCCCTCCTCCATGTGGACCAGGATTAGTGGATCCCATCCTTTCTCAATGGACATTAGTGTTTTTCCCAGTTTCCGGCAATTTCATCAGTGGTCTGATGTATAGCCTGGAAAATACATCTTTGAAAAACTGTGCAAGACTTGCTGTGGGGTGACCTCTTAGAATGAGCACTGCCAGGGGCAGGTGTGCACCTGTGGAACAAGGACGGGTCCTGTGCACTGTTCTCCCAAGGGAGGGGCCTTTCCCCCTTCTCTCCAGCGAATCTGCTGGGGCCTCTGCAACCTCACTGTGTCCCCAGGGTAGTAAAACAACTTCTGGTTGGAGTAGCAGAGTTGGTTCGATAATATGCAGCTCTAGGACTGGCCCTGGTGCATTTTGCAGGGGAAGTTCCTCCCCTGTGGCAGAAACCAGGACAGGTTCCAGGGAGGATTCTTTAGGTAGGTGGGGTGGGGCCTCAGTCAGGTCAGCAGGTGCTGCAGAGCCCAGCAGTGTTCCAGTGCTGCAGCTAGAGCAGCTGCTGGAGGTGGCACGACCGCTGGAGATGGGCACCCCTCCTGGTCTGGAGCTGCGTTCTGGTCTGAACTTGCAACCAGCTCTTCCAGATGAAGGACAGGTATTGAAGCAGGAGCTGGCTTTGCCTCCTGGACTCCTACCAGAGTTGTGAGAGGAGAAAAATCCCCCATCACCCACAGGCCTGGATTTCCATGTACCCCCACAGATAAAACACAACCAGAGCCTTCCAGAGAAGCCTCAGCCCAGGACCCACCCCAGGACTTCCTCCCTGCAGACAGTTCAGCAGGAGAGTGGTCCGATGCAGGTCTTTGTTCCTGGGCAGCCTCTGTAGGTACTCCTTGTGTGTCTGGCACCAACTTCTCCCAATAAGCTTACTTGTACCTCCACACACCCACCCCCAACTCAGCCACCTTCTCTCCGTTGGGCTCTTCCTCCTTGGGCTCCACGGCATTTGACCCAGTTGCAGGAACGTGGCCACTGTGCTCCAGGATGGATTCTGAGATCCTGAGCTGCCTGTGCAGCCTGGGTGGTTTTGGAGTAGGTGTCCTTTTCCAGCCATACAGGGGCACTGGTTCCCTAGACACCTGGGTGGCTACTGTCAAATGGGCCTGCTCTGGCCATCTGTCATATGGGCCACCTGCCCCTCAGTGGTGGAATCAGGGCCAATGTTTTCATCAATCACCTGTTGGTCCTCTGGGACCTGAATTGAGCTCTGCAATCACAGTGACTGGTAGCTGGTCCCAGGGTCTCAAGCCCTACCAGGCCCTAGCCGCTGCTATTTCTGCCTACTGTACCTTCTGCTCCAGGATCAGGCCCAACTCTGTCTCTGCACAGACCTCCCCTCAGGGGGAATGAGATTCACATCCTGGGCTTGAGATAAAGCTCAGGTAGAGGATGCCACCTTTACTCCATGTGCACCCAGCCAGCCTTGACCTGGGGTTGAACATGACTGACCCACCAGGCTTCTCACCCTCCTCAGCGTGTTCCTGCTTGTGGAAGGCCCTAGTCACATGAATCCCCTTATATCCATACACACAGATAGGTGACAGGGTTGCTCAGGTGTGATCGGAGAGGTGACCTGGACCAAACAAAACTTCCCTAGGCTTCCCGGTGTGTTACCTCTGTGTTTGGCCATGAAAAGGGCCACAGGCATCTGGGCTGAGTCTGGACCCAGCCACAGCCGCAGTGGAACATACTGTCACAGTTTCTTCTTTTGAGGCCTTGACCTCAGGATATGAGCAGACACAAGAAAACATCCTGCTGGGTGAAATACCTCTACCTAAGTGGGCGAGGCAGTTTTAGAATGTGGCTGCCTAGTTACCGGGGTTCCAAGTTCTGTTGGGCTCTGCTGTCAGGAAGTGAGGTCACTTCCTGGGTCCCCTACCCCGAGCATCTCCTCAGATGAGCAGTGACCCCTGAGGAGCCCTCCCCGAGCCTGCCCTGATTCCTGCCCCACTAGAGGGGCTGACTCTGGAACATGTCTCGGGGTCTCATGTGGAGCCTGTGCTTTCTGTGCTCATTGAGCCTGTGCTTTCTGTCCTACCAGAGTTTGTTTCTTCCACCTCTAGGACTTTTTAAATTGTTGCTTTCCCTTTATTTTCTTCACAATGTGACTTCTGTCATAAATAAAAGTTATTGTTTATATTTTAAACTGTGCCATTCCAGTGAAAGATGTACATTCACGATGCCCTGCTCTAATTCAGACTTGGATTCTCTAACATTTATAGATTATCTCAAATATGACACATGCCAAGAATCTGTAGCACACAGCCTTATTTTTATGTACATATATATATGAAAAGTAACTCAAAAACAGCATGACAGAGAGGTAGCTTGCCAATCTCAAGCAAATATCTAGATATATGTGTGTGTGTATACCTAGAACATGCATGTGTGGACACATATGCATGTTTGTGTGTTCGTGTATGGGTTAGTACATGTACACATGTTTCCATGTTCTTTCTATTACATATACTGGTACCTCATTTTATTGCACTTTCCTGTGTCACTCTTCACAGATATCATGCTATTTACAAGTCGAAGGTTCATGGGAACCCTGAGTCCAGCAAGTCTGCCACCACCATTTTTTCAATAGTGTTTGCTCCTTTGTGTCTCTGTGTCACATGTCGGTAATTCTCATGGTATTTCAACTCTGTCATTATTGTATCTGTTATGATGACTGATGAGTGATCTCTGATGTTACTACTATAATTGTTTCAGGGCACCAGGGCTGTGCCCGTGTGAGACGGCAAACTTAGTCTGTAAATGTTGTGTGTGTTCTGACTGTTCCACCAACCAACCGTTCCCCATCTCTCCCTGTCCATGACCTCCCTATTCCCTGAGCCACCGATTAATTAGGCCAATTAATAACCTGACAATGGCCTCCAAGATTTCAAGTTAATAGAAAAACTGGTAAAATCCGAATAAAATTTATAGTTTAGTTGAAAAAACTTCAATCTGACTCTTGCATCTAACATTGTAAGTAATTTTATCTAGATGATGGTTGACAGGAAGCCTAATTCTAATGCCAACTAGTAAGGTTAAATGATTTTTTTCCTTTAGGAGTTATTTTTTCTTTTGAAAATGTTAGTAATAATCCTTAACTATTGGAGAAAGACTTTGACTACTAAATGACTATTTTGTACTTTTTTCCTTTTAAAAAGAGGCTTTTAATTGACTAATAGATGTGTGATAAAGCAAATAAAGTGACATTTTAACAACTGTATCATTTAAACCAGAGGTTAGCAAACTTTTCTATGAAGAGTCAGATACATAGATGTTAGGCTTTGCAATCTGTTGGAACTATTCAAGTCTGCTGGTGTAGTGCAAACACAGCCAGAAACAACAGGAATTAATGGGTACAGCTGTGTTCCAATAAAATTTCATCTACAAAAACAGGCGAACAACTGGAATTGGCCCATGGACTATAGTTTGCCAACCCCTGATTGAAATGGTGAGTATATGGCTGTTTGCTATACAATGCTTTCAGCTTTTCTATGTGTTTTAAAGCTTTCATAATAAAATGTTAGACAATGTCTATGAATAATCCAAAGGTTTTAAGTATTGTACAAATGTTTAAATATTAAAAGCTTATTAATTATCCCGAAGTTTTTGTTTTTATCTATGCTGTTTGATATAGCCTAGATGGTAAAGGTTCAATATCAAGTTTTCTGAAATGCCTTTAAGTTTAGGCATTAAAATCATCCTGAATAGAAATGATTGAGCCAAAATGATTAGTACTTGACAATAGTAAGAAGAAAAATTTCCTCCCTACTTTTATCCCCCAGTGCCTCACAGTGACTTTCCACTTAATTTGTGATGTTTTCTTTCCTGTCCAGGAAGGGGAGGTGGATGTTTCTATGGCACTGTTTTTTTCTATACAGTGTGTGCCTTTGTCTGGGCTTTTTAAAGCTTCTCATTATTTCAAACTGACATCATCTAAAGTGGACAGCAGTAACTTTTCACGTTATATTATTTCCCTTTAAATATTTCTACCTAAATGATGCTTAATACAATTTGAAATTTTTTTTCTTTACAAAGTGGATTTTTTAAGCTCCTTTTCTGAAAGTTGTGAAACAGGTTACTTTAAAACATTAAAAGGAATCTAAAATTGTAGGTGTTTATAATATCAGCCTATGGACAGAGCAAGATGATAATCAGGCCATAAGATACCATTTAGGATCTGGGTAACCTGCCTGAATCACAGCAGAAAAAAAAACCCTCTGCTTCATAGTCACTGACTTAATTTCAAACCCAACCCAGACATTAGGAGACAATCCTAGTAGTGTCTTTGTCCCTGACAGGATTTTCTTTGTGCCTATGAAGTCCTTCTGGCTCTATAGCCATCCTTCCCCCATAGAAACAAAAACGGGAACAGGAAAAAAAACAGCCTGTGGTAGAATCATAGCAGCTACCACGACCACAAGTAGTGCTTCTTCTGCAACTGCCAGCCCTTCTGGACGCTGAATGCTGCCTGCCTGCAGAAACTGAGGGTCCTGGCTGGCCTTCCTGCTATTCAGGTCTGTCACAGGACCTTTGATGGAAGACCTGGTGGATCTCCCCAGACAACCTGGCCCTCTTTCCTGTGCTGCAGCCACCTGCACGAAGCACCTGTAATTACCCACCTTGTCCTAGAGAGTCACCATTTTATTTTATTTTATTTTTTTTATTTTAGATTATTCAGTACAGTTTCAATCTTTTATTCCCATTCCAGCCCACCCACCCATCCCTCCCCACCTCCCTTCCATTTCCAAGCCCCGTAGTTTTGTCCATGTGT
>CM052542.1:130078855-130097984 GCA_028533065.1 Trachops cirrhosus
ATCCAGCAAAAGCTTTCATTTAGAATGGAAGGGCAGATCAAGTGCTTCTCAGCTAAGGTCAAGTTAAAGGAGTTCATCATCACCAAGTCTTTATTTTATGAAATGTTAAAGGGACTTATCTAAGAAAAACAAGATAAAAAACATGTATAGTAAAATGACAGCAAACTCACAATTATTAACAACCACACCTAAAACAAAAACAGAAACAAACTAAGCAATCAACTAGAACACGAACAGGACCACAGAAATGGAGATCACATGGAGGGTTAGCAACAGGGGAGTGGGAGGAGGAGAGAGGGGGAAAAGGTACAGAGAATAAGTAGCATAGATGGTAGGTAGAAAATAGACAGGGGGAGGGCAAGAATAGTCCGGGAAATATAGAAGCTAAAGAACTTATGACACATGGACATGAACTGAAGAGGGGGAATGTGGGTGGGAGAGGGTGTGCAGGGTGGAGGGGAGTGAAGGGGAGAAATGTGACAACTGTAATAGCATAATCAATAAAATATATATTTTAAAAAAAGAAAAAAAGACATTCTGTAGGAGTTCACTTGTTTTAACCAATTGCTCCTTGCAAAATCTTCCCTTCCTAACAGGCAAGGGAGAATCACACAAAAACTCATTTGGGCAGACATCAATCATCCCCACCCAGTTGTACTCCTTCCCCTTCACCCAGTACCACTACTACCCCCATCACCAAATCAAAAATATGTGTGTTTAAATCAGAATATAGATTGGCAACCAACAGCATTTATGCCATAGAGAAACTGAATCCCAACACATGCTCACCTTCCTGCTGCGTATAACAGTCTGCTACCTGCCTCGGTGACAAAAACTGACAGCCAGCATGCTTGTTCCTCCACTTCAGTGTTAGTGGGCTATCCTGCTCCCTCGCTAGTTAGAAACCATGGCCAAAGATGTTCTTCATGAGCTGCCTCAACATGGCAAAGGAAAGGGGAGAGGAACTTTGGCACCCTAACTTTCAAAGGGTGCCAGTCCATGATGTAATAGGAAGACAAAATTCTTCTCCAAATGTGGATGCTGATGTTTTCTTTATTGCAGCCATTAGCTGATGTCTTTGGCAGAGAACATATTGAGCAAGCTTTTCCAGGATGGGTTTGTAGCCTTGGAAATATACCATCCAAAACAAAAAGCCAAGCATTGTATTGTTTCTCAGTTTGCACCCACACATTCACCAGACATCTCATTTTTTAAAAGGAGCAAGAGCCAAATTTATACTACCCCTGTCCCCTTATCAATGGTGAGTCATTAAGATTTTTACTTCTCTTTTTGGTCTATTTCTTTCCCTTCTCAATTAAAAGAAACATTTTTTTGTCACCAGTAACTACTGTACTTCCCATTTTCCCTTTTCTGTTCCCTGGTTTCATTTTTCCTGTCCTCCACCTAAACAAAAGAAGTTTAAAAACTAAATTGATTGTGGGTACTCTTTAATTGAAATCTTAAGTTCAATATATAAAAAGTGCCTACTAATAATAGATCACTTATTTATTTATAAATCTATATACAGTATGTTTAGCATTCATTATAAAGTGATTTTAAGAGGAAATGTAAAATTTTTTCTCAGGAAACTTTTATTTTGGAAGGTTACATACTCACATTGTGCCAATACCACATTATAATAAGCTAACAAAATTAAACTACTGTAAACTGTTTCCACAGGATCATTTACATGAATTTAACAGGCAATCAATCCAGAGTTCTACCTTCGACTTTAATCAATTCCAATGTCAAATCTCTGATTATCATATGCTCTACTTAATGAGTAACTAGCTGGAGAGTAAGATTTCAGTTTGATTGCAGCATGATATGTACAAACCAGAGGACTGATTTTTCTATTTTTAACACAGTTAAAGAGTAACAAATATGTTTTTAAAGGCCATGGAAAAATACCACATAGCTAGAAGAACTGAAAAATAGAAATGCTTCTAATTACAGTTTAAGTCACCCTCATATTCTGGGTTTGATTTTTGTCCTTAGGATATAATACAACATGGGTTACAGAAATAATAAATAACTTTCACCAACATCTACATTATCTAAGCATTGGTTATTCAGTGTGAGGGCTAGGCCAAACAGATTCAAGCGAGTTTTTGTTAACCTTTTCCTAAGAATTAATCAAGATTTAAGTCCTAATTCTACCACCCAAAAGCTATGTGACATTAGAAATACGATTCGTTTTTCTAGGTCTCTGTTTTCTCATTTGTAAAATAAAGATAATAACCCACCTCACAGAGCTATTGTGAGGGTTAAATGGGAGAATACATATAAAATATCTAGTTCAGTGCCTAGAACCTAGGGAATTTCCTTCAAACCCCTCCTCTCCTCCAAATTCCCATTCCTACTATCATGAGCCAGTAGGGATGTATGTAAGCACCCCTTCCATTCCTCTGTAGCAGTAAGTTAAATGAGTACCTTTTTGTTTATAGGTGTTCTTGCAAAATATATCATGTACATGTGATTTTAATTTATGTAAATAGTGTTATATAACATTTCATTCTATTACTTATTCTATTTACTTTTTTGGTTTGAGGCTTGGAGTTCTTTGTTTCTAATGATTGTGGTTTGGAAAAAATATGAAATCTGTTACATATCAGTTTAGTCCTTTTAAAGGCAAATTCAAAAGCAAATTTTTTTTAGATCAGATATGCCCAAACCTGCTTGGAACAACTTTATCTGAAGAGATTAGATGTATGTGCAAAGCAAACACATGACAAAAGGGTGCAAGAGCTGTTTTATATTAAGTCTTTTTCTCTCTCTCTTTTTTTTTTTTTGGCAGAGGTGAGTGGGTGGGGGCGGATGCCGAAAGTGCACAGGGTTGAGTTAATCATATTCTTCACTTCACAGCCCATTATCATCATTGGTCTGTGCAAGGCTCACCCTTATTTTATTTATCACCTTTAATCTCTATTCCACTTACGTTTCTCCTTCATCCCCCACGGGCAACCATGCCAATGTGTTCAGTGGATATATTTTTATTTGTTAACTGCTTGTAAAATATATTATTTTATGGAAAGATAATTTTAATTTACATAAATAGTATAATGCTGTATCTTTCCATTTCTCATTTTTTCACTCTACACATGCTTTTAAGCTCATGCATATTGCCATGTATAAATTCACTTAGCCATTTCCAATTCTTGCCTGTTCCCACGGTGTGCAACCAACACAGTTTACGTTGCTACTGTCCCAGCAATGAACACTCAAAAGAACATCCAGACACCTACTACTACAACAAATAATGCTGAGATGAAAATCCTCATATGAGTTCCCACATTTGCCTGTGGGAAACTTCTTTGGCATACATATCCAGGGGCAAAACTGAAATCCTAGGGTATATAAACCTTTAATTTTATCAGGTACCACAGGATGGCTACCAGTACCAGCAGTGCCTGAGAGTTCCTATAACTTCAAACTTGGCATAATATAGCTTTCTCACAAATGGAAACTGGTGTCTCATTGCTCTAACTTGCATTTCTCTTATTATTAGATGCATTTGAGCATCTCTTTGTTTGCGTGTCATAGTTTCCTATACTATGTTTCCTATATACTACGTTTCCTAATTGTCAATTAGACAACTCGTGTTCATTTTCCTATTAGAATTGTTGTCTTTTTCTTGTGGATTTGTATGAGTTCCTTGAATATATTAGACATTAATTCCTCAGTTTTAAACTTTGCAAATATACTCTCATTATGTCATCTATTAATTTTTGTCCACAGTACCGTTTGAATAAATCCTTCATTTCGATGTAAAACAATATCATTTTCTTATGTTTTGTGCTGTTGGGGTTTTATTCTTTCCTTGCCCCTGGGTCACAAAAAAATATTCTCCTAAGTTTTCTTCTACTAGCTTTATAGTTTACCTTTCTCATTTTGGTTTATGTTCTTTTTCTCCAAAAACAATGAAGTTAAAATTACCAGAATCTATGGCAATGATTTTCAAACTGGCACTCAAGAAGCGGTTTGGCAGGTTCAGAGGAAAAAAATCAATGGAAGTATTTTGTTTACACACATTTATCAAATTGGAAGTTTAGATTATATTTTTCACAGGAATTCCACTCCAGTCTTAAAAGCCATTCTGTTTTTAAAAGTTTTTACGTATGCTTCAAGGATAGCATTTGTTAGTTCATCTCAGATAAAATTCAGTAAGTGGGATAGAAGTTCATCTGAACTTGCTGTTTAAAAAAACATATTTTATTTTATTTACTTATTTTATCCTTACCTGAAGACATGCTTAGAGGGGAAGGGAGGGAGGGAGAGAGGGACAGAAACATTGATGTGTGAGAAACATCAAACCATTGCCTCTCACACGCACTCGGACTGGACACTGAACCTGCAGCCCAGGCACGTGCCCTGACCCAGAATCCCACCGGTGACGTTTCAGTCCATGGGACAATGCCCCAACCAACTGAGCCACACCAGCCAGGGCCAGACTTGCTTTTTTAAATGTCATTTTGCATCAGTTTTCATGTTTGCATGATTTGCAATTTTTTACTATTACATTGGGTTATATCTTTAATTCAAAGATATATATATATTTATCAATCATACTTCAATAAAGCTGGAGATATATATTAAAGCTCAACAGTGGTCCACTGAGAAATACTAACAGTGATAAAAATTATAACAGAAAAGTTATCATTAAGAATTAGATCACAAGTCTACAGTGTAAATACAGAACTAGAACTGGTTTAGAAACATCTCTGAGTATGATTATTCCATACAAAAATTGCAAGAAAAAAAGTACAACTAAGTATAATGGTTGACATATGCATATAAGACTTTCAAGAACTAACGACCCATTTTCTCTTAGTCTCCAAAGCATTATCTGTTATGGAAATGTGTCAAATAGCTCATACCATTGAAACATTAGGGTTATTTTCAGTTAAAGCACCATAATCTCTCCAGTAAACCAAATATGCAGAAAATAATGCTCCCCAGTTTTAAAAGAAGGAATTTTGATTCCTAAAGGCAAAAAAAAAAAAAGCCAACATTACAGAGGCATTATTCAGTTTTATTTCTTACAGTAAAGGCAGGTGTAAGTTGTAGTATTTGTAAGAAGTTTGTAATAAGGGCCATAATCAATAAAATTGACATTTTCCCTTAAAAAACATAAACCACTGGCAAAATTTCTTTATCAAATAGCACCATTGAGTTCCAAATATCTGAATATAGCTGTGGAAGGTGATTACTGACACATATCCACGTTAGAAGATACTTCACTCTATAGTTGCTCAAAACCACTGAAATTATGAATCACCTCTGAACATTATATTAGATGATTATATACATAATCACATATATATAATATATTATACACATTTCTTTAGATGATAAGAGGCACCTGATGGCTTTATGTGTTTATCACTGAAAATGCATGCTACAGGGAAAAAGACTACGGTTAATAATTATTTAGTGAGTTTGTGATGTGAAGCAGAAAATGTTTGATGGATTGTCCTGGCCAGGTAGCTCAGTTGGTTGGAGTGTTGTCCCATACACCACAGGTTGTGGGTCCGATTCCTGGTCAGGACACATACCTAGATTGTGGGTTTTCGATCCCCAGTCAGGGCACATATGGGAAGCAACAGATCAATACTTCTCTCTCCCATCAGTGTTTCTCTCTCTCTCTCCCTTCCTCTTTCTCTAAGGTCAATGAACACAGGAAGAAGAAAATGTATGGAGGATTTAGTAGTGATGAAATATCAACTATAACGCAGAGCAAGGGATGTGCTACTAAGCCAATGAAAGGGGCACCTAAACGCTGATCTGCACAGCCGTCTGTCTACATGTACCTCCCGGTCTTCACTCAGTGTGAAAGAAATAGTGACAGTTGTGACAATGATCAAGGTTAAATACTTTAAGTTTGTGATGAGAAAAAATTTTTAAGAGTAAAACCAGTTTTATGCTGAAGTATGCCAGCTGATCACACATGGTTAAAATGAAGACAGAGAATAAAATATTGTTCCATCCCAAATAGAATAATCTATCCTGATTATGCTGTAAAGGCAATTTTAAAAATTCCAAAAGGCTTCCTTAAACTGTATATCTTAGAAATATACCTTTATCTTGACTAGCCAGAATCTCTTGTTTTAAGGTAAAAAAATATCATGATGTTTATGACACTGAGGTTAAAGTATTGATATTTCATAAGAAAACTGAATTATAGTGAAAAATGATTTCTATATTCAAGAATTTCACTCAGCCAACACTTGATTCTCTCTGCTCTTCAAAGACAGAAATCTATGGTATATAACTGGGCATATTTTAAGATTACAACCAGATACTGCAACAGTATATCAAGTAATATTTCTTAGAGCCACACACAACCAAAGAGAATTAGGCATTCAATGTTTGAAACATTTGAAACATGAGCATCTGACTGAGAAGAGAACCAAATGTGCTGTTCAGAGGAAAATCTCTCCAACGCTTTTGGATCTGTATTCAATCAAAATATCCAAAACTATCTGACAAAGTCTGCAAACATTAGTTCCCACTTCTAATGACTTATAATTATGAATTAGCATTTTCTAGTTTGGAAGAAAATAAAGAAAAGAAAACATCTTCATAAAATCTGGCCTATAGTTCAGGTCACCCATGATCAAACATGTCAGAGATTATTACTGACAATTTTAATATGCTTTATTTTTAATACTAATAGATTTTTAAACTGAAATTGGTGATTTGCATATGCTCTAAAAATCTGTTAAGTGGTCCATGAACATCAAAAGTTAGAGAAACACAGATTGATGGTAAGTATGATGACAAAGTATTTTGATCTGTTCCCCTGGGTAACACTAATTCACAACTAGCATCCAAAGTTTTAGGGAGGAACTCAAAGGACCAAGTTGTTCTCTTCCTAGGTATGAGTCTTGGCAAGACATGTTATTACTACACTATACTACTTTTATAAACAATGAAAAACTGTAATTTGGGTAAGTAAAATGAGCAGAGTCATATAACCTGTACACACCAGAAGCAGACATAACTCAGGTCTTCTCACCCCCAATTCAGACTCTGCTTTACACCATTCCTTCTGAGAATTGGAGGCTTCCAGGTGCATTTGGCATAGCACAATGCTTTAGTTATTTAAACCATCAGCTTAAAGGACTACTTATCTCAGAACTCTAATTGGGTTGATGGCTACTAACTAAGTGAACTTTCTATATCACAACTAGGTGCTAGTTGTTCAGCTTTCCTTGTCAAACTACCCCACAAAATTGTCTTCTTCCTGCCACCTTGAGAGAGCATTCAACGCAGCTCAAAGCAATGCCTGTTGGAGTCCAGAGCTCTTACCCCCTGGACTTTGTGCAAAGCACCAATTTATTTTCCTACCCTGCACCCTGCAACCTGACTTCCAATTTCACTTCCAGACCCTAGACATAAGGAAATGTCTGAATAGTGGAATGAAAAAAGAAAATATATATATGATTTCTTTATAAGCCTTAAACCAGCATTGCAGTTTGGAGTTGAAGTTTCACATTCATTCTATTTATCCGTCTTTTAAAAATCATTAGAACTATTTCCACTAGATGGCTGTCTTTACCAAGAAATGTAAGATTCATGCCTGCTTGTGGCAATCTACAAGTATTAAAATCTACCTCTTACAAAGATAAGTATATATGCAGCCATTTAGTAAACTTACATATGTAAAGCTTTTATGATTCCATTTTTTAGACCCCACTTTGGAAAAAGTCAATAAATGTTAAAAGTGTAATATGCTTTAAAAATAGAAATTTTGTTTGTTTCTGATTGAAATTTGTCCTTTAATTGAAATTATATTTGACCTATAGCATTGTGTAAATTTAGGATGTACAACCTGTTAACTTATTACACTTATATATTATAATATACTTGCCATTGTAGTGATAATAGCACCATTATCACTTTACATAATTATTTCTTTTTAGTGGATAGAATAATTGAGTTCTAGTTTCTTAGCTAGTTTGATGATTATAGTACAATATTGTTGTCTATATTCACTATACTGTGATTAGATCTCTAGGATTTATTTACAACTTGTTTCAAGTTTGTAGCCTTAAACAACATCTAAAAATTTTCTTAAAGAAATAAGTTGTTTCAGCCAAAAAAAAAAAAGACTGAAACTTTCTATATCACAACGAGGTGCCAGTTCAGCTTTCCATCCCTGGGATTGTTATTCATATTTTCAGATAAAAAATACTTGCTGATTATAAAAATTAAGTGTTTGGTATTTGGGAGAAGAGATTGGCTATCACTACTTAGTGTTGGCATTCATTTTACATCTTTTCTCCAGGTGATAAGGTTACTCACAAGTTAAAATATAATCTATTGAGTAGAATTTATCATATGCTGCAAGTCCTACTCTAATCATCAATGAGGTTCTTACCCTCACATGCTTTATTTATTACTTTCCATTGTGACTTCTTATTGGAGTCATAATTTATTTAGAATTATATTGCTTAATCTCCTAACACTTGAGGGGTTTCTAGTGAACAGTTTTTGATTTCTAACTGGATTCATTATGGTCAGAGAATATGTTCCATATGATTTCAAGCATTAGAAATTTTGATGAGGCATGTTTTATGACCCAGCATATAGTCAATTTTGATAAATGTTCCACATGCACTGGAAATGAACATGCATTCTGTTGCTGTTATGCTCAATTATCCATGTATCTCAGGTTGTTTTGCTAATTATGTTGTTCAGCTCTTCTTTATAGTTACTGATATTTTGTCTGCTTGTTCTATCAGCTATGCAGAGAGCTGTGTATGTGTCCACTATGACTGTGGATTTCCCCATTTCTCCTTTAGTTCTATCGAGTTTTTGCTCCAATACACTTTGAAGCTATCTAATTGGGCATATATGGGTGTAAAATTGTTATATCCTCCTGAAGATATCCTTCCTTAAGAAGGATCCCCCTTTTTAAAATTATTAAATGTTTCTCTTTATTTCCAGCAATGTTTCTTGCCTTAAAATGTTCTTATCTGATAGTGATATAGCAGCATCAGTTTTCTTTTGATTAGTATTTTCATGATATACTTTTTAATTCTTTTACTTTCAAATTTTCTTTCAACATTCTTTTACTTTCAAAATTCATCAAGGTATGTTTCTTGTCAGCAACATATAGTAGGGTTGTTTTATTATACATCCAATCTGTCCAGTGTTGAATTGGAATATTTGGTCCATTTACATTTAATTATATTACATGTATATTCAAGTATATTAAATGTATATTCAATGTAGTGATTAATATAAAATATCATTATGTCTACTATCTCATTGCTTGTCTTATATCTCACCCAGATGGTTTTTATCTTTCATGTTTATCTTCTTTTGGGTTAATTAAATAATACTATATTGTTCTTTTTCCCCATCTATTAGTTATTTATATTTTTAGTCATTCTTTTAGTTGTTACCCTAAATATTATAATTTATTACAGCCTGTATTTGTTTCTTAGTGCTGCCATAAATATTACTTCAAACTGGATGGCTTAAAATAACAGAAATGTATTCTGTCATAGTTCTGGAGTCTACAAGTCCAAATATCAAGGTGTCAGAAATACTGGTTCTTTTCTGAGGGCTCTGAGAAACTATTTTATGTCTCTCTCATAGTTTCTGGTGATGGCCAGCAATCCTTGGCATCCCCTGGCTTATAGATGTATCATTCAATCTCTGTCTACATCTTCTAAGTCATGCTTCCTATGTCTGCATCTTCACACAACTGTTTTCTTATAAACACACCATGTTGCCCAAGACTTAATTGGTTACCCTTCTACAGTAATATGACCTCATCTCTACTTCATTAACTACATCTGCAATGACCATGTTTCTCAATAAGGTCACATTCTGAGTACTGGGGGTCAGAATTTCAACATATCTTTTTGGAGTAACACAATTTAACCCTCGACACAGCCTTAAATTAATTGATACTTTTACTACTTTGCTGACAATGCTGGGACTTTGGAACACTTTGGTTCAATTTACCATTTCTTGCCATTTGTGGTATAGTTATTATGCACTTAATTCTACATATTTTTTCTTTTTTTTTTATTGTTCAAGTACAGTTGTCTCCATTTTCCCCTCACCACCCCACCCCACCTCAGTCATCCCCACTTCCTACCTTCAATCCTACCCCCCTTTGGCTTTGTCCATGTATCTTTTGTACATGTTCTTTGACGACCTTTCTCCCTTTTCCCCCCATTAGCCCCTCCCACCTTTCCCCTGGTTACTGTCAGTTTGTTCTTAATTTCAATGTCTCTGGTTCTGTTTTGCTTGCTTGTTTGTCTTGTTGATAGGTTCCACTTATAGGTGAGATCACATGGTATTTGTTTTTCAACGCCTGGCTTATTCTACTTAGCATAATGCTCTCCAGATCCTAGCATGCTGTTAGAAGGGTAGGAGCTCCTTCTTTCTTTCTGCTACATAGCATTCCATCATGTAAATGTACCATATTTTTTGATCCATTCATTTACTGATGGGCACTTAGGTTGCTTCCAATACTTGGCTATTGTAAATTGTGCGGCTATGAACATTGGGGTTCTGGGTTCTTTTGAATTGGTGTTTCAAGATTCTTAGTGTATAATCCCAGCAGTGGAATTGCCGGGTCAAAAGGCAGTTCTATTTTTAGTTTTCTGAGGAAATTCCATACTGCTTTCCACAGTGGCTGCACCAGTCTGCATTCCCACCAACAGTGCACTAGGGTTCCCTTTTCTCCACAACCTCACCAGGACTTGTTGCTTGTTGATTTGGTTATGATGGCCATTCTGACCCGTGTGAAGTAGTATCTCATGGTGGTTTTAATTTGCATCTCTCTGATGAATAGTGATTCTGAGCATCCTTTCATATGCCTATGGGCCCTTTGTATATCCTCCTTGGAGAAGTGTCTGTTCAGGCCCTTTACCCATTTTTTTCATTGGGATTTTTGTCTTCCTGCAGTGGAGTCGTGTGAGTTCTTTATATATTTTGGAGATCAAACCCTTGTCCAAGGTATCATTTGCAAATATATTTTCCCATATAGTTGGTTCCCTTTTCATTTTGCTTATGTTTTCTTTAGCTGTGCAAAAGTTTTTTATTTTGATGAATTCTCATTTGTTTATTCTTTCCTTTATGTCCCTTGCTCTAGGGGACATATCGGTGAAAACATTGCTGAATTCTACATATTTTAGACTGCAAAGAACACTACTGTCCTTTTATACAGTCAAAATCCATTTATTTATACCCATATTTTTAGCGTTTTCATTGCCCTTCACTGTTTTCTGCATTTTCTTTTTCCATCTTGGAGCATTTGCTCCCTCTTTTCCTCCTAGTCTGCTGAGTCACTCATTACATGTATGTTAGGCCCGTTTGCTAGTTCCATTTGTGAAATTCTCTTTTTCTTAATCTATTTTTTCCTTTCTCTCTGTTTTCTTAAATATATTCACTATATTTAATATTTGACTGATATCCATAATTATGAATCACCTGTTTTTTTCTCTTATGTTTTTGGTCATTTTGTCCTATTTCTTGGTATGCCTGATACTCTTTGATTGACATTTAGATACTGTGTTGAAAAATTGTAGAAGCTCTGGATGATGAGGACATGTCCAGAATGAATTCACCATTTCCTCGGCTAGGGAGGTAGATTTTGAGCTGATCATCCTAATTCAATCAGGGACTGAGCTGACTCAAGGTTAGGCTGCAGTTTTCCTGAAGTTCTTGCTGCCTCTTCATCACTCCCACCTGCAGAGTTCAAACTAAAAGCCCGGGTAGTTCCCCTCCTCCATGACCCATCTTGAACTCTAATCCTCAACAGCCTGGGACAGTCAGAAACTCCACTCTGCTTTTCAGAAATTTTCTGCCTGCTGCTTAGCCTCCTTCCTGCCCTTCACAGCTTCAGAATTCAGCAAAAAGACTCAAAAACAAAACAAAACAAAACAAAACAAAACCCTAACCAATTGGCCTGTTTTCTGCCCCTC
Source organism: Trachops cirrhosus (assembly GCA_028533065.1). Lineage (NCBI taxonomy): Eukaryota > Metazoa > Chordata > Mammalia > Chiroptera > Phyllostomidae > Trachops > Trachops cirrhosus. The sequence continues at coordinate 130,090,807 of CM052542.1, forward strand.
CAGCCTCCAATTTGTGTCTCTTTAAATCGAAAAGATTGCCAAATGCTCTGATGGTTTCTCAGCCTTCCAGCAGCAGCCCTCTGCCCAAGACTTTAATTGGATTTTTAGCCACATTCCTGGAGCACAGAATTGTGGAATTCCCCATGGAAAAACATGGCTTCGGAATGTCTGTAGTTCAGCTTTTCGTGGTTTTCCCCCCTCCAGAATCTCCACCCCTCAAATTCTAAGTTGCCTTAGCAGCTTCCCAATATGAAAAAAGAGAATTAGTTTAACCCAACTACTTGTTATTCTTAAAGAATGTATTTTTCTGCCATAAATTACACTATCATACTAAATGTTGAAGACCTAACCACAGAATTTAAGAGCTTCAGCTTCAGTGAAGTTATTGGTTATGCTTCGGGAAATAGGATTGCTAAGTAAAAGAGTTTCTCATTTTTTTAAATCAGGTATATGATTCTCTCTAAATTCCAACTGCATAGTAATTAGTGTGCCCTATCACAAAATGTAAATTTAAATAAATTACAAAAACTTGTCATTGAGCTATTTTGTCAAGAAACAAATGAGAAAAATAAATATACAATATTTAAAAACAAATATACAATTAATAAAGCAGGTTGAAAACAAATTTTATTCAAGATTGGAGCAAAAGAACTTGCTAAGTTTTTCATAGAAATAGGAATGTTCTTATTATTAAATGTATGCTGTATTAACCAGTAAAATAATTTGCAATTAAAAAAAGATTGAAGCAAAATGTTAAATTTATTTCATATTGGTATAACCTAACAAAATAAAATAAAAATAGAATTATTTCAAAAAGCATTACACCTCAGTGAATTATTAGCAGAGGCTTTTTTTTACTTCAGGTGTATAGAATTGAATTGAGAATATTAATTTTATGGTGTTAGTATTATCCACCTAGGTTAAGTCCCATTTGAAAATATTTTAAAATCTATTTATTATCTTTTTTTCTTTATCCCTATCCCTGGTCCCAAATTTCATTTTTTACTTTTTCATTGCCCTTCACTTTTCATTCATTTTCTTTTCCTTCTTGGAGAATTTGCTCCCCCAAGATGTGAGCTTGCATCCCACCATACAGTCTCTCTCTTATGTATTTAATGTATTTTCTTCCAATCTACCTTTTACACATTTATTTGTCCTTGAAAATATTTGATATTTTTGTGTATATCTTAATTTACATACATGAACTGTGCTATCAATTGCATTCTTTTAATTTTTTGTACAACCTTGTTTATGAGGTCTGTTCATACTGCTCTATGAAAATCCAGCTCGTTCCTTCTGACCATTGCATCACATTCAATCATATGTTTTCCTTATCCATTCTTTTATGAAGGACATGTAAGTTGTCTCCAACTCTTGGTTACCATAAGTGACTGCAATAAACATCCTGTGCATCTGTGTAAGAGTTTCTCTGGCGTAAAAACTCCTGAGAGGAAAAATCAACAAACATTTCCTGTAAAGAAAAAATACAAAAGTTTTTTTTTACCAAATAAGATGAGAATGCATTTCTATCTGCTTTAACAGTAACAAAACATGCTGCACTTTCTGTCATAAACATAAAATAGCTGAAAGTACCATAGAAATGGAAAAGCCAAAACACCATTCCTATTTATGTAGAGAAATTCAAAGGAATACAAAGGATGAAAAGTAAACATGCATATAATCAATTCCCATTAGGTAGCAAGTTAAATACCAAGCCAAAGCTTCCTCACTAAATCATTTTGTGATTGCTGTCTCATTCTCAAACTCCTGCAACCCCCTACATGAGCAGAGGTCACTTGGTAACCCCTTTTTAATGCCCTTGTCACTTATTCATTTAATCCACTTGCCCAGTCCGCCATGTTTTGTGAGCTTTCAGTCCTACACATACCTATGGTGGACAAGTACTTCTCACAACTCTTAGTGGCTCTGTGTATTAACTTCCTTGGGCTGCTGTAAGTAAGTAAAACAAACTGGGTGGCTTATAATAACAGAAAGTTATTCTCTCACAATTCTGGTAACTGGAAGACTGAAATCAAACTGTCAGCAGGGCCATGCTCCCTCTGAAACATTCTATGGCGGATCCTTCCCTGCCTCTTCTATCTACTGGCGGTTGCCAGCAATCTTCACATGATTTTTTCCTCTCTGTCTGTGTCTATGTGTCCTCATCTCTTCTTGTAAGGACTCCAGTAATCATATTTAGGGTCCATCCTAATCCAATATGACCTCTACTTAATTACATTAGCAAAGACCCTATTTCCAAATAAGGTCACATTCTGAGGCTCAAGATTGGATGTGATTTTAGAGGGGACACTATTCAACTCAGTATATTTTGCCTTCTGTTCCCCAAAACTCACGTGCATCCTATGCACAAAATACATTCACCCCAACCCCAAATCTGTCAAAATTCCTAAACTGTGAAAAAACTGGAATAAATTAAGGGATTCTCTTTCTAAGGCAAGTTCACAAACCAGCAGTGCAAATTCCAAATTGCAAGGCTTAGGAGTAATCCTCTGGGGCCTGGTGCTCTGTGCTCTCAGCCCTCTGAGGTGGCAGCTCCACTCTCTCTGGCCTCTGCATCCATGGCACTGCCCTTAAAGTCATTTTTTCTTCATTTCATCCTGTCTCTGTTCCCTTCAGTTTGAGCCAGCTGTGTTTGCTGATATAAAATTCTCAAAAATCTTATCACTCTTCTGTTATTATTGATATGATATGATTATGATAGCAATAAAGCTAGAATATGCAGACCTATATGAAGATAACTACAATATTTATTGCATTTCATTGAAGAAGACCTAAATAAATGGAGATATGCCATGTTCAAGGATGGGAGGACTCAATATCCTTAATATAGCATCTATATATGCGTATGTACGTATATACATATATATGGCAATTAATCTATGAATTCAGTGCAAGTCTTATGAAAATCCCATTGAGGTTTTCAAGGAATTTGAAATTCATATGAGATAGCCAAAGCTCAGAAAAAAACGAATAAGCATAAGATGTGATACTAGCAGGTATCAAAATTTATCACAGGCTGTGCTAAGATACTATTGAAAGATGTACTTAGATGTATTGGAGGAAGAATATAAATATATAAATCAATCAACGGAATGACATGGAGTCCAGAAACAGACTCATGACTACAGGGAAACCAGAAGTGGCACTGCAGCTCTCTTCTGAAAGGAGGGAATTCTTAACACATGGTGATGAGACAATTTGTTATCTGTATGGGAAAAAAGCCAAAGAAGAGAAATTGAACACCTTTCTCATACAGTACTCCAAAATCTATTCAGAAGAATTAAGAATTCAAGTTTAAAAGGCAAAAATGTTAACCTTTAGAAGAAAATAAGAATATTTTTACCACTTCAAGGAAAGGAGGTAGTTTCTTAAACACACAAACACAAACTCTAGTTAAAAGTACTTATAAATTCAAGTATATTAAAACTGAGACACCTTTTCACTGGGAAAATAAAAAAGCAAACTACAATCTCAGAGAAGATATTTTCAACACATATAACAAAGGATTAGTATGTGGAATATATAAAGAATGCCCACAACTCAAAACAAAGGCAAACAACCCAATACAAAAAATGGGAAGATATAAATAAGCATTTTACTGAAGAGGAAATACAAATAGACCATAAATAATGAAAAGATACTCAACTTTATTTGCATTTTTAATCTTGACCATTTTTAAATGTACAGTTCAGTAGTGTTAAGTATATTCACATTGTTATACAGCAGGTATCTAGAATTTTCCATGTTGCAAAAGTGAACCTCTATAACCGTTTAACAAAAACCCTATTTCCTCTTCCCCTCGGCCCCTGGCAACCATCACTCAATTTTCTGTTTCTGTTTATCTACATTAGACGCCTCATGTTATGAACTGAATAGTTCCCATGAAATTCATGTTGAAGTCCTAACCCCTAGTACCTCTGAATGTGACTATATTTGGAGATAAGGCCTTTTCAAAGAAACCTAAGGTTAAATAAGACCATATGAGTGGGCCCTAATCCAATCTGACTTGTGTCCTTTCATAAGAAGAGAAAATTTGGGCACACAAATACCAGGGATGCATCCGAACAGAGGAAAGGTTAAGTGAGGACACAGCAAGAAGATGGCTATCTGCAAGTCAATGAGAGAGGCCTCAGGAGAAATAAAACTTGCCAACATCCTGATCTTAGACTTCTAGTCTCAAGAACTGAAAATTAATTTCTGTTGTGTAAGCCACACATTCTGTGGTATTTTATTATGGCAGCCCTAACAAACTTAATACACCTCATATAAGTGAAATCATCCAGCATTTGGGCGGGGGGGGGGGCTGCTGGTTTATTTCACTTAACACGATGTCCTCAAGTTTCCTCCAAGTTTCATTCAGTAACATATGATGGGATTTCCTTCTCTTTGAAGCTGAATGATATTCTGTTATACGTATATACCACATTTTGTTTTTACAATCACCCATTTGTGGGCATTTGGGTTGCTTCCACCTCTTGGCAAGGGTGAATAACACTGTTACGAACAAGGGTGTGCAAGTCTCTCTGCGCAGGACCTGCTTTCAACTCTTGTCCATATGCCGAAAAGTGGGATTACAGGATCACATAATAGTTCTATTTTAAATTTTGCAGTGAATGCCATACTGATTTCCATAGCCATTGTACACTTTACAGTCCCACCAGCAGTGCCAAGGGTTCCAATTTCTCCACATTCTCACCAGCACTTATTTTGGTTTTTTGATAGTAGTCATTCTATATCATTGAGGTTTTGATCTGCATTACTCTAATTGATCATTTGGTACTTTCAAAAAATTCAGTGTGTGGTGATTGTGGGGATGGGTAGAATAGAGGTGGAAGAGGGAATAAGGGGGATAAATGGAAATGGAAAAATACAATAAAAAATCAACAAAATTCAGACCAAGACCTCTTTGAGATACCACATATACCCACTATATTTGAAAAATTAATCTCATAATACCAAGGGTTGATGAGGACAAATATTTTTTAAAACCCTCCTACATGCTGCTGGTAGACATGTACATTATTAACAATCTCTTTGAAAAACAACTTGGCATTACCTTGTAAAGTGGCATTCACATTCCTTATGACTCAGCTATTCTACTTCTAGGTAGTCCTTTCTCAGTGTTTTTCAAACCTTGGGTCACCACTCATTTGTGAGTTCTGTAACCCATTTATTGAGAGTCACGATTAGCATTTTTTTAAACATTGGAAAGGTGCATATTGTTTTATTTTGTGAATTTTATATATGTGCATGTATTTACCCGTTGAAGATACCAATTGCATTTCTTATATTATATGTCAAAAAATCTGAAAGACTCTTGTTGACCCCACAATGAATGTACCTACTGAGAAGAGTTCCTGTTGGCTGAGCTCAAATTTATAAACAGGCCTCTCACGCAAACCACACTGCAGTGAGTTGCCCACCTCCTGCACTGAACTGCCTGCCTGCACTGTGTCCCTGCTCTCTTAGCCAACCCTCATGAAAGAGTTCCTGGAATTGAATTTCAACCAATAGGACTAAGACTTTCCCTGTCCAATTGGAACTGCATAGTTATAGCTTCATTAGCATTTTCACCTACCAATCAGAGCAACTCCATTACAACCAATCAAGACAGTATTTTTTAGACCAAACTCTGAGGATTTGGAGTTTGCCTGCAGATGAACCAAGAAGGGAACATGGGGAGGGATTTCTTTATATATAAGTCAGTTTCCTTCTGATCAGAGAGTGCACTTCTACTTCACACAGAAAACTGAAGGCTGGAGCTAAAACACCGAAGACCAGCCTGGACCAGGGTAGACCCCCAAGCAGGTGGAACAGACAAAATTCTCATCCCAGGCCACCTCACAGCCATGTTATTCTACAGCCACACTTCATAATTGAGCAGTAACACTATTGTGCTGTTCTCACAGACATACTGTAACACAATTGAGCTGTTTGCATTAAATACATTTTCCTTCCTCACCACACCTCAAATTGGGGATTCTTGTTGGCATTGAACTGGTGCCAACAACCACTGATCGCCACTCAAATTTTAAATTTCTGCACATGTAGACCCCTGGCGCATGGTGGCAACCAGCAGACCCAGCAAGACAGCAATTGTGAAGCAAGGCACTGTACACAACCCAGAGTCCCAGTGCCAAGAAACAGAGCCTCAGGGCACTGATTGAAAACACCTGTGGGGGTTGAGGTGCGGGGAGAGACTCCCAGCCTCACAGGAGAGTTCGTTGGAGAGACCCACAGCGTCCTAGAACATGCACAAGCCCACCCACATGAGAATTAGCACCAGAAAGGCCCAGATTGCTTGGGGGAAGCGGCGGAAGGGACTGAAGTCCGAAGGAGAGCACAGCAAGCCCCATTGTTCCCTCTCAGACCCCGCCCCCACATACAGCACCACAACCCAGCAACTGGTTTGCCCCCGCTCTGGCGAACACCTAAGGCTCCGCCTCTCATACCTAACAAGACAAAAAAAATGGCTCAAACGGAAGAACAGATCAAAGTTCCACAGCAAATACAACTAAGCGACCAAGAGATAGCCAACCTATCAGACGCACAGTTCAAAGCACTGGTGATCAAGATGCTCACAGAACTGGTTGATTTGGTCGCAAATTAGATGAAAAAAAAAATGAAGGCTACATTAAGTGAAATGAAGGAAAATGCATAGGGAACCAATAGTGATGGGAAGAAAACTGGGACTCAAATCAATGGAGTGGACCAGAAGGAAGAAAGAAACAACCAAACAGAATAGAATGAAGAAACAAGAATTCAAAAAATGAGGAGAGGCTTAGGAACCTCCAAGATGTCTTGAAACGTTCCAACATCTGAAATATAGGGGTACCAGAAGGGGAAAAGGAAGAGCAACAAGTGGAAAACTTATTTGAACAAATAATAAAGAGAACTTCCCCAATCTGGCAAAGGAAATAGACTTCCAGGAAGTCCAGGAAGCTCAGAGAGTCCCAAAGAACTTGGACCCAAGGAGGAACACTCCAAGGCACATCATAATTACATTAGCCAAGGTAAAAATGAAGGAGAAAATCCTAGAAGCAGCAAGAGATAAGCAGACAGTCACCTACAAAGGAGTTCCCATCAGACTGTCAGCTGATTTCTCAAAAGAGACCTTACAGGCAAGAAGGGGCTAGAAAGAAGTATCTGAAGTCATG